>OV743716.1:55821418-56320352 GCA_928272305.1 Volucella inflata | reverse complement strand
AATAATAATAATAATAATAATAATAATAATAATAATAATAATAATAATAATAATAATAATAATAATAATAATAATAATAATAATAATAATAATAATAATAATAATAATAATAATAATAATAATAATAATAATAATAATAATAATAATAATAATAATAATAATAATAATAATAATTGTTTAGAACATAAAGTATAGGTACATCACGAACAATGTCGCCCAAACAATTCACCTTGAACCTATAGAGGAAAACAAATACCAGGTACATTCACTACAAGGTTGTTTGGGCGAAATTCGAGCCATACTCGTATGGTCGTGAATAATTACATAATTTTTGTTGTTGCATCTAATTTTTGGCTAAATAAACAAAACTGAACGATATTAAAATATTGTCAAATAATAAAAAAAATGTATGAAAATTAATTTTTTGTCAAATAAGCAATTTGTATGGAAGTGTTTTTCGTAATTTAAGTTATGCTAAGTAAGCAATAAGTTGCTATAAATAGAATTAAGTTTGAAGCAATAAAGCTAAAGCTAAGAAGAAGAAGTCATATTTAGTTACATAGCTTTATATCATTCGCAAATTCATTGATATATTAGCTTAAATAACTTAAAACTATCTTACTGTTACTTACTGGCCCCATGCGGGCACTCTAGGTTAAACATAATTCTTAGTCTTAATGTCTTTCGACGATCCTTTTCAACATTTACACAAGTGATCTGATAGGTTCACTTCACCATGCCATAGCGTACGCAGACGACTTAATCGCGCACCTTGTTGCAGACCGTTTTTAATGTTGAATGTACCAGTAGAAGTTACATCGCCATTTTTCGCGATGAACTGTCTATCTGTGAGCATATTGAAAAGAATATACAGCAGTGGTTTACTAATGCCCCGTCTGTTCAACTTGTAGAAGTGTCTCTCTAACCATACGGTATCGAAGGCCTTTTCCAAGTCAATCATGCAGGCACCAGTGCACTGTTTCTTGGCTTTGTTCCACTGGATATCAGAAACCAGTTTAGACGCGGCATGAATAACGTCATGCCCCGCCTTGAAACCAACTTAACTATCCGGAACTATATTTTTGTCCTCAACCCATTTAGTCAGGACTCTATTGATTACTTTTTCGAAAACTTTACTGATGTTTGGAAGGAGACTGATCGACCGGAGATTTGCCGGATTGGAAGTGTCTTTATCCCTTTTGGGGATGGGATGTACCACCGCAGTTTTCCAATGCGCTGGATAATGTGCATTATTCATTGCATTGTTAAGCAGGGTGGTATAAATGTCCACCGCCTCTAGTGGGAGATGTCGAAGCACAATGTTCGGTATTCCATCGGTTCCCACTGATTTCTTACTTCTAATTGTGTCGAAGATCGTTTGAAGCTCTTCCTTCGAAATGAACGGGGGTTGTTCCCTTTCATTGGCGATGACGTTATCTGCCATATTCTCGTCACTGAACTAGGTGAAACCCGTTCGCCAATTCACTATTTCATTTCGAAGGTTGAAATTGTGGACAAGGACTCCCAGGTCGTGGTTGGGACCAATGATGGCATTTGTTTGTACACTTCCAGGAAAGTCGCTCCTATAGCCTCTACCTGCTCTTGGGGATCTTCGATCACAAAGAAGTTGTCATCATCAACAGCTTCATTTGGATCTATGCCTGCTGTTGAGAGTATGCGTTCGTTGTTAGACGTTCGGGCGATTTTTAGACATGAAAGGTCGTTTTGATCTTTCCTCCGAAATAATTTATTTATTTGCGGGAACATATTCGAGTTGCTGGTTTTTACAGCCCGAATTTCGTTGTTCTAAAACAAACTTACAAAAGCCCTGTAATTTTCTTCTATTAATTTTTGGAAGTTTTTGATCGACGACTTTAATGTCATAATCTCCGGGTTATGTTTGTCGGTAAACTGTTTGTACAAGGAACGGTTATTTCGGTACTTAGACCGCAATGGTCACTGTCATACATAAAAGTGCGTATACAGTTTATAGTATGTTGAGTCGTGCCTGTCAGTTGTATACGTGTGTCAAACAACAGGAGATCCAAATAGGAGCCGTGTCTAGGAAACGACGGGCTGTGCGTCGACTTTAGGCCGAGTCTATACATCACACTGTGTTGACCCCACCAATTGAATAGTAGGTTCCCCCTAGTGTTTGGTGTATTATTTCCCCAATCTCTATGTTTGGCGTTGAAATTTCCGCCGATAATGAAATAGCTTTCATCCGATTCCAGTCTCCGAAATCGAAAAAGTGTCTCGAGCTCTGAGATGAATAGGGTGGATTGAGTAGCCTTAGGTGCATAAACAGACACCATGTATAACCTTTTTCCAATACGGAGAGGTATGTACATTATGCAAGCGAAACCTACGCACTGCACGACTGTATATTCTTTTAAAACGTATACCTTTTCTTACGAAGATTGCAACGCCTCCTCCTTGTATGGAATTGGGTCGATTTCTTCGCATAATTTTATACCTTCTGTGCCTCATTTTGTGTCCTTTGGTTAGCTCAGTTTCGCTAACCAAAAGCACATCAGGGGCTTGGTCTCTAAGCAACTTGAAAAGTGTGACTCTTCGCTCAATCCTCATCAGTGAATTAGCATTCACTGCAAGGATCTCCAGGGTTTGCTCCGCCATGTACGTACCCATTGCGACTGGAGGTGCGTTAGGCTCGGCAGCAGCGCATATATTTTATCTACCCGCTTAGCTTGCTCGGTAATTTGACGTTGCAGCTTAGCCATCTGCCCTGGATAGAGAGCAAGATAGCTAGCATGTCTTCTGCCGGTTCCGGTGCTCTGGGCGCTGAGGCCTGAGAAGCAACCTTCGCTTGCTGTGCCGTATTTCCCCTACCTGCCGCCATTTGGGCGTAGGTAGCCTGGGGAGTAACGGCTGGTGTTTGTGGTAGAACAGGTGGACGCTTTACTTCGACCTTTCGCTGCCGAGCCAGATTAACTCTCTTTATGTACTGGAATTTGGGACAACCCCGATAGTTTTCTGTGTGTCCCATGTTCTTACATACAACGCAAGAGAGTTGACTTTTTTCGGATGCTCCATCCCTACCTAGAGCGCATTCTTCATACTTGTGGTTCTTACAGCACTTAACGCATCGAGGCTACATTTCGCAGTTCGAAGCGGCGTGCCCGAACCTTTGGCAGCGAACACATTGCAAAATATTTCGTGGCTTTTTACTTTTTCCCACTGTACAATCTGGTAGGCTAGGACTTTGATGCTCCTTAGACCATCCAGTTTGCTATCGGACTTAGCTGAGCCAGGAAGAACGGTAGTTGCGGTTTCTCCCTTTTGTTTCTGGCTGTGGTGAATGGCTTGACTCCTATGAATTTGACTCCGTCGCACTCTTTCTCTTTGAGCAGCTTTAAGAGCTCCTCTGGATCAGTAGACGGTTCTAACCCCCTCATCAGCATAGTTTGCAGCTTTTCCCCCTTCGGGGGTGAAAGAGAACAACTCCGTCGTAGAATCTCTTAACAAACTTTTAATCTTGTGATAGCACCCCACTGTATTACAGTGGATCGCATGTCTATCTACACTAAGTCTTTTTATAAAGAAATTACAGCCTATGGCCGACTTACACAGTTCAATTGTGTCCTTTAGCTCCATCTTGTATGTATTTATAGGCGGAACTCTTGTTTTTGATATATTTTGTTGTTTCTGCTGCAGTTGTTGTTGCTGCTGCTGTTGTTGTTGCTGCTACTGCTGTTGCTGTTGCGTTTGTTGTGCATGATGTTGTTGTTTTCGCTGTTTTTGCTTTTCTTGTGGTTGTGAATATTTTGTCGTTGTTTTTTGCGCTTGTTTCTGTAATATTTGTTGTTTTGTTGATTCCTGTTGTGGTGCCTTTTCACCGGTGTTGTATTGCTGCTGGGGTCTCTGGAGTTGTTGTTCTTTATCCTTTTCTCGTCTTGCAACTTGCTTGGCTTTAATTTCCAGCACTTTTTGCTGCAGTTCTTTAATGCTGCTGTTTAGAACCTGCACTTCTTCTTCGTCCTCTGACTCGGAAGCCGCCAGATTTGCGAAGGTATTATCATTACCCATGTAGTGGCTTTCTCCACCGTCAGATATGTATGGGTATTCGTCATTTTCCGACTCCCAGCTTTTCGGTGGACTTTGAAAGAGAGGGGCGGTTGACCAATTCAGGAGTTGACCTGGGCTTCCTCCTTCTCTTGGCATTGCCGTCAGATGCCACAATTGCTAGGTGGCCTAACATCTCGTCCTCCTCGCATTTGTTGCCACTAGCGTTTTCCGCTGGTGGTAGAGCGGATCGCTCTCGATCACTCATCACGTGATTTTGTGTCAATTTTTTTTTGCACTTTTTAATTTACACACAAAAAAAAAAAGAAGATGTCTCTGGGTTGGGAAGGAAACCCCGAACCTTTGAATTGCGACACTGGGCCAACTGGGTCCCCGCAAAGTGTTGTCAAAATGTCAATGTAATACGATTTCACTACTCGATAGGGAAAAGCCGAAAAACATCCGCACTCTACAAAAGTCTGTGAACGACTGGCACTACAAGATCAAGGTACATGCACCATGATAATACCGCCGGAGCAAAAGGGTTCCAACGTTAACATTTGGTGACCCCGACTTGATCCTCATATTTCTCGAATAAGAGACAAAATTTTGAGATATCACTACTATACATCTACGAGTACTATACGTCGCTTCTACCAGGGCTTCAGACACTGTTAAAGTCCGTCCCGTTTAGACTCCGAACAATCGTGTACCAACGAAACAGTACCTACGAAACAGTTGTATCCGAGTCGGAATATCGTGGATTAACAAAAATATGGATATCGACCAACTGATTGAGAACCAAAATCTCAACATCGATGAGCTCTACCGACTCCTTGAGTGCTATAAGAAGGATTCCGCGGCAAGACCGAGGAAAGTTACTTCATATGAAGACTTCGTCAATTAGAGGCAGCCTGGGACATCATTGAAGAAACGAATACCAAGATCAAAGGTGAAACTGTCCCATGATCATCAGTATTTCACCCACGGTCCGAGAGAACTACGAGAAGTTCAGGACCCATTTCGAGGAAAAAATTGAGGCACAACCTAAACTAAATCCTGAAATAACGAAGCCAAAAATGTCAACAGAGGACAAACAAGCAGCAAGTCTCAACAATAGTTCTGAAGAGTGGATCAGAATATTGAGACGCCATCAAGGTATAGTGGTCTCACTGCGTTATCTCTCACATGATACGAACGAGGCAACCAAAGCGGAGATGCATCAATCAAAATATTACTGGGAGTACAAGCTGAAAGCTGTGAGGCATGGCGAGTCCCAACTTCAACAATCTCAATATTTATGATGGCGGATTGTCAGAAAATGTGGTTCCTCAAGACCAATCTAGTGGAAGAAACTCAGAGGCTAATAAGGCATTTTCCGTTGTCAGACGCAAATTATGTAACAGCTTGGAAAATGCCCAAGGAACGATATGAAACACCAAGGCTACTGGTGGCAGGATTAATCATCAAGTTAATGGAACAATCAACGCATAATACGGACGAGTCGTTTGCGATCAGCGGAAGAAACTTACATGACACTACGCAGGAGTGATTGATGGGCCTAGAAAAAATTCGCGTTGACACATTAAATTGGGATCCGCTATTGCTTCATTTATTAATAAAGAAGTTTGGCAAGGATACCCACACATTGTATGGACTTTCTGAAATTCCTCGAAAATCGATTCCAATCATTGCAATCTTTGGCAAATAAAGGACGAAGCATTCAGGATCCAAGGCGATCAAACACAGCAGAATGTTCAGCAATCGCCAGTTTAGATACTACGTGCCCAGTATGCAAAGCACATCATGCTTTATATGCCTGCAAAGGTTTTCTCCAAATGAAGCCTAACCAACGCTCAAACATCTAAAAGGATAATGATCGTTGCATCAACTGCCTCAAACCAGGCCATCAAGCGGCAAAATATTCTCGGCGAGGATGCACCAGGTGCTCGAAAAAACATATTACGTTAGTTCATTTCGACTCGCCAGCAGCAAAGGTTACACCCACACAAGACCTTCAAGAACATGAAAGATCATCTGCGGTCAAACCGAAAGCACTTCCAGTTTCTCTATCAGCCTTAAATCAACAGAAAGGCTACGTTTTTTTGGGGACGGTAATGGTAAGACTACTAGCAAACAACGGAAATTCCATTGAGGTTGGACCGCTCGTAGATTCAGGCTCGCAGGTCAATCTCATTACGGAACGCGTGATAAAAAGTCTATGGATTCCGACCAAATATGATTCATTGAACATCCAGGGAATTGGTAATACTCGTACAATCCAAAAAACACAGAAGAGAGTAAATGTACAACTGAGATCAACAATAAACAACAATAAACTTTAATGGAGACGTGATTCTTCAGAGCCCATAAGGCAGTATCAATTAAATACAATAACCTTTGGCACATCGTCTGCTCCGGACCTTGCTATCAAGTGCCTTCAAACGCTAGCACAGTCTTCCACAACTACACATCCTATCTGCAGTAAGGTATTACAGGGGAATTTTTATGTAGAAGATGTAATGACATGTTCTAATAGTTTAACCACGGCACTAGAGATGCAAAGACAGCTGATTGGCGTCCTAAATAAAACTGGGTTTAAACTTCAAAAATGGTGCGCCAACCATCCACAACTGCTCCAAGGGTTCGCACCCGAAGAAAAGGAGGTGCAATTAGACTTCAAGGAAGTTGCAGAAGAGGAAATAAAGACACTAGGCCTAGTTTTATTACCAAAGACGGATGAGTTTCGCATCAAAGTAAACTTAAATGATGAACACAGGGTGACGAAAAGAATAGTTTCTTCAGAAATACTTACTTATTGGGTATATAACTTAATTAGTGCGGTTTTTTTTTCAAAAAATTTGAACGTTTATTTAAGAAAAACATGTACAATAGTTTTATTCAAAGTATTGCCCATCTGAAGCTATGAATTTTTCCCATCTTTCTGGCAATTTGTGGATCCCATCCCAAAAGAATTGCGCCGGCTTGGCAGCCAAGAATGAATCAAGCCCATTTTTGATATTCTGCTCTGATGTGAACCGTATTTCAGTGAGGGCGTTCTGCATCGACCGGAACAAATGGTAGTCAGAAGGGGCAAGCTCCACTGTTTTCCAAATAGTTCTTAGCCGGAATAGCAACGTGGGGCTGAGCGTTGTCATGATGGAAAATTATTGCCTCGTGTCTGGTCGCATATTCCGTTCGTTTTACGGCTACTGCTCTCTTCAAACGGATTTATTGTGTTCGGTAGCGTTGTCCATTGATGGTTTTACCCAGTTTTATCAGATCATAATACAGCACACCCATCTGATCCCACCAAATACAGAGCATTACCTTCGCGCCATGGATATTCGGCCTTGCCGTTGATTTGGCTGGTTGGCCGGGTTTCACATATGATATTTTGGGCTTGGAGTTGTCGTAATGGATCCATTTTTCATCACCAGTAACAATCCCATGCAAAAATGTGGCGTTCCAGCAGCATATCGGACATGTAAAACCGCCTTTCGACGTCTCTCGGCTTGAGTTCATGTGGAACCCAATTTCCTTGCTTTTGAATATATCCAGCTGCTTTTAAACGTTTTGAAATGGCTGCTTGAGTGACACCCAAAGATTCTGCGAGCTCTTCTTGTGTTTGGCAACAATCTTCATAGAGTAATTCTTCCAGTTCTTCATCTTCAAACTTTTTTGGCTGCCCAAGACGTTCATCGTCTTCCAAGCCAAAATCACCATTTTTAAATCGTGCAAACCACTTTTGGCACGTCCGCTCAGCTAGCGCATGTTCACCGTAAACTTCCACCAAAATACGATGACTTTCGGCAGCAGTTTTCTTCATATTAAAGTAATGAAGAAGAATTCCCCGCAAAAACACTTTTTCAGGCACAAAGTTCGACATATTTGAGCGAAAAAAATTATGTTGGTTACGCTTCAAATGAATGACATATACTGAAATGACGTACAATGACAGTAGCTTTATAACGCATGTTTCAACGGAATAATAACAATGGAATAATACAAGTTACGCCTTCTCTTAGCAAACCGCACGAATTAAGTTATGGACCCAATACTTTACTTTAAGTGGCGCTACAGTCCGGAATGGACCTGGGCCTCAGTCAACAAGCTTCTCCAGCCAGCTCGATCACTGGCTAGCTGTCTCCAGTTTTGCACGCTAAGTTGGCTGAGGGCCTCGTTCACTTGCATCCGCCACCTGAGTCTGGGCCTTCCTCTACTGCGCTGTCTGTTAAGAACATTGGAGGCAGTGGGCCAACAGCAGAATACCGGATCTAGTTAAATTTCCAGAGCGCCATTAGCAACCAAAAAAGCTAGTTTAGGCTTAAGGTGTGCAACAAGGGCGCTCACTCACTTCGGACATTCAACAGATATGTCACAAGAGCCAACAATGTCCAAGCTGAGTTCGGTGCTACTTTTGCCAACAGCTTCACCACTCACTCTTACATTTAAACCTGCCTTCACAGACATAAACCAGCTCACACATACAAAACAAACAACACTACACAAGACAATCAGCACCTAATAATTTTTTCACCACCACCCAACACACAGTCTCTCCCACACAAGCACATTTCTCCCTTGTTAATCCTAATGCAACACCCTTTGAACCGACTCAACATGCAAGCAACTTCCACACGTCAAAACTTACTAAAACAGATATCTTGTTAGCGACAGCAGTAGTTCAGGTCAGGGCCACTTCAGGAAACTAGTCAATCTTAGAGGTCTAGTAGACCCCGGATCAGAGGCGTCATTCATTACTGATGGAGCAGTAAGCCTTAAGGGAATGCCCACCTTCGTCGAGGTGTCAGGGTTGGAAAAGGTCAACAGCGGAGCGTGTCACACGGTACGTTGACCTTATTCTTGGTTCTCTACACTCGGGATATGAAACCTGCACCCAAACACTAGTCTTGAAATTGCTAACTGGCCTTCTTTCGGTCAATGAACTTATACCAAAGCGATGGAAGCACATCAAGGGCTTACCTCTGGCTGACCCCAATTACCAAAAACCTGCTGATGCCGACCTCTTGCTAGGAAATGACATCTATTCGGAAATAGGGCTCCCAGAAATGATTCGCAGCAATGAAGCGATGACACCGATCGCACAAAATACAAGGTTCGGCTTTATTTTATTGAGAAAAGCGGAATAACACAACAGAGGAGAAAGGAGCCCTTTTCAAGCACTGTGAAGGCAAGGCGTGCGAGAAGTTCTTCAATGCAACAACAAAAAGATTAGATAGTGGAAGCTATGATGTATCGTTGCCATTTAATGAAGGGAGCAGAGCCGCGCTTGGTTCCTCGAGAGGAGGTGCCTTGCGTAGGTTAGCTCAGCTGGTGCGACGGTTCCGGTTGGACTCTGCACTACACAAAGAATAAGTCAATGTCATCAGGATGAAATACTCAGGACTCTATATCACTACTTCATGCCACACCATGCCGTGATCAAGGAATTGAGTACAACCACAAAATTCCGTGTCGTCCTTGACGCTGCGGCCAAACGGGACTTCATTAAATCAGCATATGATGACAGGACCTAAGAACAAACAGACATTATTGACAGGTGGAGAAGACACAAATATACATTCACAGCAGACATAGAAAAAATAGATCCGTGTTAGCGCTGAGGACTCATACTATCAATTGATATTCTGGAGTGATTGTGACAAGGAACCAATCAAGGTATATCGTCTAAAAACTGTCACATTCGGCACAACTTGCGCACCCTACCTTACCACTCGCTCTCTCAACCAACTAGCTGCTGATGAAGCGCAAAAGTATCCTTTAGGTGCACGAATGGTGAGGGAAGATATATATATTGATGATTTTTTAGCTGGAGCAGGCACTATAGAAGAAACGACACTTAGACGTGATCAGGTAAACAGTTTATTGTCGTCAGGAGGTTTCAATTTGCGCAATTGGACAAGTAAAGTAAGCGAAATCTTAGAATAGATACCCTTAGACCAGCGGGACGTTGATTTTTCTGTTCCTTTAAATTCGTCTGAACATGTCAACGCCCTTGGCATCATTAAATGGTTTCCGGGGGAGACAGTCTTTCGTTTCAGAACATCCAACATAACACCGAGTACGCAACGTAAAGGACGACCCTATCCACTGTTGCAAGACTTTTTGATCTTCTCGGATGGATTTCACTATGCACCATTAAGGGGAAAATCTTGATGCAACAACTGTGGCGTAGAGAGCTCAAGTGGGATGATCCTTTTTCGGCGGAATTGAAGAAAGAGTGGAATAACTTTCGGGAACAGCTACCACAGCTTGAACTCCTTAGTATCCCTCGTTGGATCTACACAGATGACAACTATATCGATCTAGAACTGCATGGTTTCGGACGCGTTGAATAGGCATGCGGAGCAGCCATTAATCTTCGGGATCTTAATGGCCAAGGCTTGAACTCTGCGGAGCCACATTACTGGACTGCATCTCTAGGGTTTTAGGAATTCGACATGTAAGGCAGTATGCATGAACTGACTCAACAATTGTTTTATCTTGGATCGGAGCGTCTTCAACCAAGTGGGTCACCTTTTTCAACAATCGAGTAGCGGAGATACAGCGGCTAGTCCATCCAGATAGTTGGAAACATATTCCCAGTGACGCTTATCCCGCAGATATAGCATCGAGAGGTATAATGCCGTCAGCCTTGCAGTCGAACAGCTTCTGGTGGAATGGTCCAGCTTTTCTCCACGAATCTTGGAAGTTCCAGTGTCCTTCTCAGCCTGCGAGCCTAAGTACAGAAGAGGAGAAGCGTACAATTAAGAGCCACACAGCCCCTCCGATAAAAATCACATAATAGATTTAAGTTTTAAGCATTCTAACTTGGGCAAGGTATTGAAAATTTTAACATATCGTTGGCGATTCGTAAAGAACACAAAAAACTTACCAGGAGTTAGAAATCTTCACATATTTTCTCCAGCTGAAATTCAAACAACCACTCGTGAAGTCCTTAAACTAGTACAAATAGACATGATTGCTTCCGACACGAAAAACGTTCCGAGTTTCCTCTGCTCTTTTATCGACTCCGATGGAATATTACGAGTAGGCTGCAGCATTACAAACTGTCCTATAATCAAAAACATCCCATCATACTCGTACTATACATTTTACGAAAATATTGATAGCTGATGCTCATCAGAGAACGCTACATGGAGGACTACAACAAACCACTTCATATTTACAACTGCGTAAAGAGTATCCTCCGATAAGTGCAATATATGTTTCCTGTATCGAGCAAAGCCATCACTCCAGCTTATGGGTAACATACCAGCTCCGAGGGTCAGTGTATCCCAGCCCCATTGGTCCGCATTGCGGGGTAGACTATGCAAGCCCAATAGATGTAAAGGCCTGGAAGGGACGAGGCTTGAAGACATATTTTGCCATTTTTATATGTTTAACGACAAAGGCCATACATATCGAACTGGTCAGCGACTTACGTCCCAAGCCTTCATCGCAGCCTTACGTAGTTTCACATCCAGAAGGGAACTGTGCGCACACATGTTCAGCGACAACAGGACTAACTCCATAGGAGCCAACAAGGAATTAAAGAAGGCGTTCGAAGAGGCCAAATTCGATTTGAAGGGTGTTGCAGAAACCATCTCTAAAGAAGGTATACTGTGGCATTTTATTCTTCCCGCTCTCCTCACTTCGGCGAATTGTGGGAAGCGGATGTGAAATCAACAAAATACCACCTCAAAAGAATAACCGGTGCTGAGACATATACGTTCGAGGAACTCAGCACGCACGCATCAAATAGAAGCATGCTTAAATTCGAGACCTCTATGTCCAATGACGGATGATCCTAACGCTTTGAACGCACTAATTCCAGGACACTCCCTTATCGGACGAGCTTTTAACACTATCCTCCAACCCGATTTAGCGAACATAACGATCGGACACCTACATCGTTGGCAGCGGATACAAAACTTACACCAGCTGTTTTGGAAGAAGTGGCAGTCAGAGTATCTTTCACGACTGCAACAGCGTCCAAAGTGGAATTTATTTATGACAGTCAAATTCAACTTTTTCTAGCGTTTTTTTTTTATTAATTAAATAATTAAAATAACAAAATATCAATTTCACACAACAACAACATTCTCCAGCCAACAAGCTTCTCCAGCCAGCTCAATCCCTGGCTAGCTGCCTCCAGTTTCGCACGCTTAGTTGGCTGAGGTCCTCTTCCACTTGCGTGCGCCACCTGAGTCTTGGCCTTCCTCTACTGCGTTGTCCCTCGGGAGCGGATTCGAAGACTTTTCGGACGGGAGCATTGGTGTCCATGCGCTCTATATGACCCAGCCATCTCAGTCTTTGGATCTTCACTCTTCTGGCTAGGTCCATGTCGCTGTACAGTACATACAGTTCGTCGTTGTATCTACACCTCCACTCACCGTCAATGCAGACGGAACCGAAGATCGCCCGAAGAATTTTTCTCTCGAAGCAACCAAGAACACCCTCATCCATTTTTAATAATGTCCATGCCTCTTCGCCATAGAGCAGGACCGGGATTATTAAGGTCTTATAAAGGGTGACTTTTGTTGTCCGATAGAGGGCTTTACTACTCAATTGCCTTCTTAACCCAAAGCAACAGCGGTTGGCAAGAGTTATTCTTCGCTTGCTCTCAGCGCTGGTGTCGTTGTCTGTATTAATAGCGGAGCCTAGGTAGACAAAGTCCTTAACTACCTCAAAGTTATATCTGTCGAGGGTGACGTTCTGTCCTTAACGTCGATGATGGTTGTCCTTTTTGCTTGACAGCATATACTTGGTCTTGCCCTCATTGACCGCTAAACTCATTTTCGCCGCTTCCGTCTCAATACTCGCGAAAGCGCCACTGAATATATGGACTAAGTCCCAAGAAAAAGACGATTCAAGGCAGTTGTGATTCTAATCAAATGTGGGATGCAGACGACTAAAGAAGTTAACGAAAACATATTGAATACAACAACCAACATCTTCATCAGCTGCACACGTATGGCCTTCAATTGCGTCAGTTCATACTTCGAGGGGAGGAGTTACGATATGCTTGTCTATAGTGTTAACGCTACATCGGCAACACTCAACAATCCCTGCTTTGGAAGCTCGACAGATGAATGGTATACTGTCAACCAAGAAATCCCTGTTGCTATACGAATTTTTCCAATGCTGTTGATAAGCAAATAAATTGTTCCATGCACTTATACATTATTTTTGGCGCTTTTTGCTGAGCGTGAATCTCTCCACCTTTCGAATAAGGAAACAAAGTGTAAAATTCTAGTTTAAAGTCAATCTGTAGAGAACATTCAACGAATAACCATCTACTTGGTAGTATTATAAATGCTTGGACAAGTGGTTTTATTTAGTATTTGTTTTGTAGTATATTTGTTTGATTAAAGTAATGTAACTCACGCGGTCGAGGAAATGAAGAGAAGCTACTCCAGGAATGAAATTCGTAAGCTTTGCCAAAAGGTGAATAAAACATTTCACGGACACAAACTCGAAACCAAGGCCTGTAAGGACGAACAAGGGAACATCGTAGTAGAGTCGCAGTCGATGTTGAGAAACTGGAAAGGTTATTTCTGTAAACTGTATAACCTGGATGAAAAGAAGATAGCAATATCTTAGCTGAAGTTCAACAAAGCTGCTGGAGCAGATGTCCTGACCACCGAGCTCCAAAGCGCCAAGCGATGACTGGGTAAGGAATATCCACCAACTCATCTCTAAAATATGGCCGAACGAAAGTATGCCCGATGAGTGGAACCTCAACATTGTTTGTCTGTGTCTCATAAAAGGAGACCCTATGAACTCCGCCAACTACAAAAGCATCAGTCTTCTTAACATCGCATACAAGATCTTATCTGACATCTCTGCCAAATTCATCCGTCTGTGCTGGATTACGATGGAGAATGAACGCTGCTCCGTCAAGGTCGGTAAACATATCACCGAGATCAAGAAAGGATTTAGACAAGGCGATGTGCTGTCAAGCGATTTCTTTAACATCATACTTGAAAGAATAGTGTAAAACACACGCGCAAACACAAGAGGCACAATCTTTCAAAAGTCCGTATAAATACTTGCATACGCCGATGATATTGACATAATTGGAAGAAAGCAGCGTGATGTGAGTTGCGCCTTTGCAAGTATTGAGATGGAAGCGGTGAAAATGGGTAACCGGTCAATGAGGGAAAGACTGAATATACGCTGTCGAGCAAAAAGGACACTCAACACCGACGTCCCGGACAGAACGTTATCTTGGACAGGTATAACTTTGAGGTAGTAAAGATCTTTGTCTACCCAGGGTCCGCTGTGAATTAAGACAACGACACCAGCGCAAAGATCAAACGGAGAATAACTCTTGCCAATCGCTGCTTCTTTGGGCTAAGAAGGCGATTGACTAGTAGAGTCCTCTCTTGAACAACAAATGTTACCCTGTATAAGACCTTGCTCTGTTGTGCAGAGGCATGGATATTATCAAAAGCGGATGAGGGTGCCCTTGGTTGCTTTGAGAGAAAAATTCTTCGAGTGATCTTCGGTCCCGTCTGCATTGACGGTGAGTGGAGGAGGAGATACAACGGCGAACTGTACGGACTGTACAGCGACATCGACTTAGCCACTGAGATGGCTGATTCATGTTGAGCAGATGGACGCCAACGCTCTGCTCCAAAAAGTCTTTCGATCAGCCCCCGAGGGAGAGCGCAGTAGAGGAAGACCGAGACTCAGGTGGCGTAGGCAAGTGGGAGGCAGCTAGAAAAAGATCGAGCTAGCTGGAGACGCTTGTTGTCTGAGGCCCAGGTCCACCCCGAACTGTAGCGCCACCTAAATAAGACAAACAAACAACAGTTGTACTGGGTTTTTTTATTGCTGAATTGTGGAAAATTGGAAAACTATGAAGAAATTGCACCGGAGGACATCCAGCAACGAATGATTAATCGCAAGATATTGACAGAGGAAATTAAACAATTTCCTGTTTTTTCACGAATTGGCGTTGAGATGTGTCGCTGGAGGAAGCACAACTCTAAACGGTGAATTGGTGGTGGAAGTATTGCAGGGATCGGTTATAAAAGTGGTGGTGGAAGCAATATTGTTTTGTTTTTATTCTCCCTTAAAAATCAATAATAAAAGTATTTTGCATTTTTAGAATTTGCATCAACATGGAACAATAGGAGTATACATACTTCTCTTTCTAAAAAAAGACAAAAACAAGACCAAAAACTATAGGAACCCAAAAATAAAGCGACGTTTAGTTTTGACTGATATTCGGTAACAAATGAAGATAACGAGATACAACTTTTTCTAAAACTGTTTAGACAAAAAGCTCCAAAATTTAAAAACTGATTTTCTCAAAGTATTGGACAATGGTAAGAAAACCCCTATTGGAAATTGTCGATTGACGTAGTTATGCTTTGAGAAAATCAGTCTCATTTAAGGGGAGGAGATTATCCAACTTTCGACTCATTCGCTACAGAATCTTACAAGGGACCATTTTCAAAATTAAAATTGCTGGTACCAGAAAATTTAACACCATCTCAAGCACCAACACGATCATTTCAGCTATCAATACCAGTAAGCCACCACTGTATGAACCGAAAACTTCTGGAAAAGAAATGTGTATTAACTTACAAACGAAAACAACTCGAGTCGTCTGTCGTATGGGGGTCGATGAAAAATCTAGATTCCACAATTCATTCGACCGACAAGATGTGTAATAGATTTTATTTTGATAGCCGGCACACATGTTTTTTACAGCTCACTTTTATTTAGTTATTATAGTTTCTTTTGCGAAGGCGTATTAAATGAAAAAATTTAAATTTCGACTCCCGATAATTAAAATTGTCAGAAGTATGTTTTCATATTAAATAGTTCAAGCAAATATAGGTGTTAGATCTCTTCTGATCTAAAGTCAAACACACGTTTGGATTGCGAAGAGTATTCTGTTACGTCTGGGCATTGCGACCTTATACTGTATTTGATATTGCAGGTGCGAGCAAAACCCATACGTCAGCAGAATATTCGGTGGGAACAGAAATTTTGGTTGGTAGAATTGATTATTTAGCAGAATGGAGTGTGGGAACGGATTATATGGACAAAAGTTATCTATACATACAGTATGTATGAAAAGAAAGGAAATGGGAAAATTATAGTGAGGCTTACAAGAAAAATACTTAATAAATAAAACTAGGGTTTAAACAATAGGTATACTTCTTACAGTGAGCGGCAAAACTTATTGTACGTCAAGGTGTACATACCTTATACCATATACAAAGAAAATATTTTATATAAATAACTCTCCAGTTTTCATGACAAATATTAATGCTCTATTATTTTTAAAGACAAGGATAACTGGTATTAATAAATGTTATAAAATAGAAACACTTGATTTGAATAATTTTTTGAAAGTAAGAAAATCATTAAAAGAAATAATAACTAACGACGCAAAAGTCTTGTTGCATCCGCAAGAACAAATGTTAAAGCCTCATGTAATAATTTGATAAAAACGATATCAATCTACTCTTTTGTTGGATTCCATTTTACTGCCTTTTACACTTTTTAGCCTATTTGGCATTGAATATACCAAATTTTTAGTATATTTGGGGTTCATTTCTTTCCATTTCCAAAGTAATGTTTCTTTTAATTGGTTGTTGCTGATTAGTTGGTGCGATCTTAGTCAAATGTCTTGGCATCACTTAGACATTTGACTAAGTTATTAGTTATTTGAACTTTGAAACGACTTCTGTTAACTATATGCACCACCACGGCGTCTACTTTCGTGTAAACGAGTGAAAATTTTTTTCCAGTCAGTTGGTAGTTCCTTTCCTCCTGTTTCGATTTCTTTTAAAGAATTTTATTCGATTTTAATTAATGCTATATAATTTTATTTATTCAGTTTTATTCAATACCTTACATTTTTCAACTGAAAACTCACAATACGTTAAAACAGTAATGAAATGAACACAATACTTTAATTTGGTTGAACTGTGATACATAGAAATAAAATGCTATGTAACCAAGAATTTGGAATTGCTGTTTCTATTGATTGCTTTGGTATTTTTGCTCATCTTCCATTATTTTTTTATTTTGCTATACTGAACATAATATAGGTATGATAGTTCAAGGGAAAGTTATTGTAATAGCAGAAAAAATCTCATTATCAGAAGATTTTCTTAGTGGAACCGAATTTCGGCTTCGTGTAGCAGGTGTACCATATGTTTGGTATACAGCAGACAATTACAAAATTTGAAGTTTCGGTCGATGTTGAAGAGAAGTCAATTATTTCTGGTTTCATCGCTGCCAAAAATATTGCAAAGTATCAGTAAACATACCAAACAGTTTTTAAAAAAAAGTTTCCATAAAGAACCTGTGCTTTGAAAATTGCTGTATATTGTTCCTCGAACATGAAATGTGCTTCAGATAAAACATTTGGTTTGCTTAACAGTACTCCTGTGATTGGGAACAGCATGTACATCTCTGCGTAAGTCAGCCTCCTATCACCAATCCTCACTTGAGGTGAGTTTTGAGATGGTTAACACCTACCTGTAATATGCCCCTGAAGTGAGGACCGGGAGATGGTAAAAATTTCCAAGTTACGTTGACCTTCGAAATCGATTGATTACGGAGGTGATCAAACAACTCCCATAGTATATATTTTGCACCATGAAGATTCATGTCATAATCTTACGATTAAGTGCATTTTGTCGCAGCGCGCTTTTAATCTCTAACACAGCATTAGTGTCGAAACAAGTCATATGCTTTATCAATTCAGCTGATATACCGCCAAATAAGTATTACAAGCATTGCAACTTTTTTGAACTATCTACTAAAGCTATTAAGAAATCTTTAAAGACTAACTAATCTTTGTAATCTCCATATAAGTTAGGGATGTAAGCATTCCTGAGCAGGTTCCGGTGGTATGTTCAAGTTTGCTGATTTTTTTCGATTAAAGATTCCTGCAATTGTTTCAAGAGGCATAGGCAACTTGCGTTTATAAATCGCGTTTATAAGAAGGAAATGTCCTTAAAAGTATTCTAATTTTAATTCGAATCTGTTTCACCGCGAAATTCATATAACTCATTTCATTTTCATTTAACTTACCAAACGAGTGTTAATCCAACAAAAACTCTGTGCTGTTAATTCTCCGAAAGATGCAGCACTTGTCTTAACATTAACAAAGAACTTTTAAAATAACGAAACAATTTGGTTTTACCTCAGTGACTTGTCATTTTACGTTATTCTTATGATACACACTAATGCACTTCATTTAGCTTTTTTTAAAGACATTACAAACTACTTTATTGTTTATACGTACGTTCATTCAAATTTTGAGTTTTCGTGCGAAGTTTTTTGTTTCAACTTTGGCTTAAGGAATTGCTTATATAACAGTAGCTTATTTTTATATCAAGCTTGTAATATTAGCCAAGGAACCAATACACTTCTCTGTATGTTCTTTTTTTAACGTGTGATTTACTGCATCGATTTGTTCAGTCGTTCCTTTATTGCTAGGATTGTTGGTTGCTCTAACGATCGCGGTGATCTACAGGTGAGAGTCTTTCTATATCTCCGTTGAAGGTATTTAGAGATGCTGTAGTCTTTTGGAATACAATTTTTTTTTTTTAAGACTGACCGCGGAATGAATTATGCATATTTCTCTATCTGAAATTATTAAACTGGGTTTTGCTGAAAATTGAATTCTTTGTGTAATTGCATTAAGGATTGATAGCCAAATTCTATACTCAAATAAGTGCACTGTTGCATATTTTAAAAGTTTGTCTATCATAGTTGAGTACATTACGTTGCGTTGTGGAAACTATATATTAATTGCATTATATCGTTGAAATTCTTTACAGTTTCTGTTACTTGAAATGGAACTTTTATTAGTTTGCGATCGTGTTTAGCTTATTTGCAAATTGGGGTAAAAATTAAGTTGCTCTTAGTTCGTTAATCATGTTGCTTATAATTCTAAGACAATTTTTTTTTAAGTGATTGCTTTTTATGATTTCTAGATCTTCATTCAAGTCCCTTATGTTAATTAGTTTCACTCATGTTTTCAATATTCTTAAGCTTTTGTTACGCGAGAAGTATTTTGCATATAAGTTTTGGAATTTCACATAAAAACTGTTGCCTTCACTGTAAGCTTCTATAGTACCTTTATCGAATAACACTCATTTGTATTACCGAATCCAGCTTTGGAAATGTCCACCTATTTCAATTTTAAAATCGGACTGAATTATTTTCTTTATCTTTGTTACTTTGATTTTGTCTTGGTTCTGACCTGCCAATTCTTAAGGGGAAGTTTATAAGACAAATGCAAAAGTGTCTCAAAAAATCGAATTCTTGCATAAAGTATCGACAGTCCAAACCTTCAAGCGTCAAGATTCTCTGTTTTGATTTGCCTGCTTAAATTATTAAAATTCCTTGACGTTTCTCCGCATATTTCTTAGGTTTCTTGTTTGTTTTTCGACATATTGAATTTCTTCATTGGTAATATCAACCGTTTCTTTAACGAAGCGCATGCGAATCGGTCTACAACAACTTGTAGATGATGGTACTGGGTTTTGCCACAGGATTTTCTTCTGACCCCCACTATTACTTATCAATCTTAAAGGAACAAGAGAACTTGGAAAATATTTCGTCGCTATCCGTGTCATTCTGAAAAATCAGTTTAAATTGTTTTTGTTGTGAGCCATCGCAACCCCATTTTGAAAATAGTTCTAAATATTTATTTTCTTCTTCGTCTGTAGTTTTCAGTACATTTTCGAGGTATTTCAGTAATCGCAAAGTTGTATGATCAAGCAGATCCTGTAGGATAGCAATCCTTTTTCGCCCTTTGCAAAAATGAGGAGCATGGATAAATGGTTTTGTTAGCTGCGTGAATAATTTCGTATTGTTTTCTAGTCATATCATAATCGACGAAATGAGATAGAGCTTCTGAAGGAGTATGTTTTTTCACTATAACGTTTTCCGCGGAAGTTATATACCTTATATATTTTGAAGCTCTGGTTGGTGTTAGTGTTACAGCTCTCATTATTTTTGACACAGCAATATTTCCTACAGCACACTGGCTCATTTGAGCTGCATAAGTTAGCTGATCAGGTGAAACCTAGATACACAGATGCACACATATCTATATAAGATATAGGCTTCGCATTAAGTATTACACATTTAACAGATATGAACATGACATTGATACATCTTGCTTCCAACAATTTCACAGTTTTACCAACACGCCTAGATTCCTACATTACAGATTTCAATTTGATGAACAGTACAACTGACAGTTTACAAGATAAAACATTTATTATGGGTTAATACCTGTTCTCTTCAACTCAATGTTTTTCGCCGCTTACTCCGTTCACTAGATTCCTCAAAGTTTTTTATTGGTTGACCCGGTTTTGTTGCTCCTCAGATATGTAGCTTTATGGTTATGTTTAGCCGTTCCTTGTTTCTACTCGAAAAACGATTCTCTTTATTACTGGCAGCTGTCCATTTCTGCTTAAAATGAAGCTTAAAAGATTTGAGGGCACATCTAAGTGAACTTTCTGCTCCTTCTGGGTATTTGGTAAATCTCTAAAAATACAAACTTTTCACCATATTCCTATTCGGACTTTGCCTTATAAGTTCGTATAATGATTTTCTTGACCTCTCTATCTCCATTTCCGAATGCAATTTTACGAATTTTTGGAAGATAATTTTGCCAATGCAGTGAATTTAAATTTGATAGCAAATCTTTTGGCGTGATTATGCGGAAAATATAAGAATTTAATATTACTCTAAGAATTTAAGCTGAACTCATTTTAACTCATATAGATAACACCTACAATATGCATAAACGCATTTTAGCAAAGCACGTATATTTTACAATGCTAAGTTATAGAAATTTATATGTCTTTTCAAGGTACACATCTTCTATTTACAGATATTATGATCAGATAACATCAATGTTTGCACAATAAAAACTAAGAAACGCGACTGATATGTTACGCTTAGACACTTAGTCTCTTTCAGCAGCAACATACATATGATTAACACAACTCCCGACTTTCAATTGATTGTGCTCCATAGCAAAAATAGAAACGCTACTTTAATATCCGTTATGTAATTTAATGTGTATTCAGCTACAAGTTTGTACCAATTGTTTTTGGTTTTAACAAATTTAATTTTTTTTAACTTTTGGTCAGGTTTTTTCAAAGTGATACTCCTCTGCGTGTCGTCTGCGGCCGAGTGATTTTTTACTGCTGTTGAGAATTGATCATTGTTGTCAGTTGAACGTTCTTCTAATTGATTTCCATAATGATTGTCGATAATTTTTTTTAAATTCTCGACTTATATTATTGTCTTAATCATGTCCTTCACTGCTGACAAGTTCTTCTTCATTGCTGTTTAATTCTATTTCATTTTCGACTGACAATCTGCTTACTACATCCGCTATTGTTTTCACATAATCTATAACGTAATTGAATTCATTGAGCTTTATCTTCCATCTTTGTAATTTTGAATTTGGTTCCTACAGTGAGTCTAATCAATCTAACGGCCTATGATCTGTGTTATTCACAAACTTTCGCCCAAACAAATAAGGTTAAACATATTTTGTAAATACCACATAGCTTGTAACTTTTTTTCTATCGTGGGGTACATTTAAAGTTCTACTACATATGGCATGATTGCTCTGCATCAAAATACCACCAATTGCAAAATTAGAGGCATTAGTCACTAGTACAAAATTTTTACTAAATTAATTTGTTAAACGCATTTACGTAGTCTTTAACATTTAAATCCATTCTTGCATTTTTCTTAAGATATTTAATCATTGGTTACACTGTGGAAGTTTTGAAAAGGTTTTACATTACTTTATTTTTGAAATTAAACAGAAGATTTATTTCAAATTTTATATACACACTGTTCTACCGCGAATGGCAGGAAGGGAAGAATGGACCTCGTGGCTTTGTTGTATGCCAAAAGAATGCCAGGAAAGTTTTGCAGTGTGCACTGTAGCGTTCAGTGTATGCAGTTCAATTGCAGAAGACTTCAAGAGCTATAGCTTTTAATGTACGGATTCAACTTCAGACAACTTCAAGTTGATTTTTCACAACACACACCTTTTTGGCCTACGTGACAAGCAACTTTTTGTGTATTTTTATTTAGCCCGGTTTTTTTGATTTATAATATTCATTAAAAAAAACCGTATCAAACGATTTTTGGTTTTCGTATCTTGTGAATGAAGCGGTTGCAACATATTTTTACTGTTTCATCCCAAACTGGTGACCCCGACGTGATCGGGTTGAATTTTAAGTTTTAAAACTAAAACTGCCGTTGCGCGAAATTGCGGTCGCATACGGCAACAATGAACGATACCGCCTACAGGTTTCCGACGTCAAAACATCCATTAACTTCCTGATCGACACCGGAGCAGACCTATCTGTCTTACCAACAAAATACGCTTGCGCTAAAAAGCCTTCAGGAGTCAGCTTATTTGCTGCCAACGGTGTCGCCATATCAACTAACGGTACGAAAACCATCGCAGTCGATCTAGGTCTTCAGCTGAACGCAAACAATCATTGGTGCAGATTTCATTCACCATTTCGATCTCACCATTCGCTTAAGCCAGTGGATGCTATTTGACAACACTACACGGCTGAGTATCAACGGAGATCTTGTTAACTGCCAACTGCCTACAGTGCGAACGATCGACAACTATAACCCTTTCGCTGACATCCCACAGAATTACGTTGACGTAACTTGGGACACCAACCACAACATCGCCGAACACTTTGTACAACACCACATAATCGTTCGAGAACATCCTGTGGCAGAACATGCCCGTCTAGCTGGCGATAAGCTTGCGGCTGCCAAAGACGTGTTGTGACAGATGATTCAGCGTGGGATTTGTCAACCATCAAAAAGCAAATGGGCTTCGCCACTGCATATGGTCGAGAAGGAATCGGGTGGCTGGAGACCCTGCGGTGACTTCCGTCACCTAAACAATATCACGGTCCCAGACAAATATCCCATACCACACCCACAGGACTGCATCCACAAGTTGACATGATGCCCCATTTTTTCCACGCTCGATCTCAACAGGGCATATCATCAGATCCCTCTTGCTTAAGATGACTGACCGTAGAAAACCGTTGTAACACTATTGGGCCTGTTCGAATGTATCGTCTTGAACTTCGGTTTGCATGCAATGTTTTATGGACTCAGTCCTCGAAGGTTGAACTTCTGCCACTGAACATGAAGGAGGTTTCACCCAAGCCTCAGGTTTTTGTCGAGAAATTCCGTGAACAGATGCGACTAGTTCGATCGACGCCATCAGCACAGTACACGAAATGCAAGGCCTTCACGCAAAGGACATTGTTTACTTGCACACACGTCTTTGTGAGAGTGGATTTGGTGCGAAAACCCTGTGAACGACTGTGTGATAGACCATATGAAGTGCTGGAAAGAATATCGGATGCGGTTTTTAAAGTGAACATCAATGACATTTCTAACACCATATCCTCCGAGAGACTAAAATCAGCATATTGTGAAAACGCAGGAACATCCAGCAGTCAGCCTCCAGCAATATCATCGGCGACGGATGTGCCTTCTCCAGACGATCCTACAATACTTTCGCACACAACACATTCGAAAACATATTCTGCAAAAGAAACACAAGGAAAAAGAAAACAATTTAATTTCGAAATGTCAAATCCGTGACGTCTGTCACTCGGGGCGGAGTACTTGTAGCGTTCAGTGTATGCAGTTCAACCGCAGACGACTTTAAGAGCTGTAACGTTCAATGTACTCAACTTCAGATAACTTTAAGTTGGTTTTCCACCACACACACCTTTTTGGCCTACATGACAAACAACTTTTTATTTTATTCATCAGGAATTCTCAAATAAGTGCCATATAGCATTTCTGCTGCCGATACTTCCTTTGCAGGCGAGTCACAATCTCAGAAGCGCAGTCGGTAGAACTTCAGTCGACTTGCTTGGTTGATGGCACATAAGTGCTGCTTTCAATGTTCTGTGCCATCGCTCAACGATTCCATTTGATCCCGGGTGGTACGGTGACGATCGGATCCTGCTTATTCCACACATATTTGTGAGCGCTTTGAACAATGCTGATTCGAATTGTGTCCCTTGGTTGGTGGTCTAGGTTCTGGGTGAGCCAAACCGTGCAAATGCTGTCGCAACTGTGTCTGCTTGCATGTGCTTGAGAGGAATAGCTTCTGGCCATTTAGTGTATCGATCTATTATCGCATCGTCTGTATCCCTCGCAAAAGGGAAGCACGATGAGGTCAATATGGACGTGTTCGAACCGGTTGTTCTAATGAATTTCCGAACGTTGGTATTGTAAACACGTGCGAGACTATTGCAGAGTATCTTTCCGTACTGCTGCTGACTAGTTGAAAATCCATGAACAAAGTCCATGGTAAGTGGTGTGTATGGTCTAATAAAGTTTGTCGATAGTCACAGTAGATTTTATAGCCTTGATCTATTGCATGTTGACGTACATCATGTTGGTTTGTAGTTGATTCTTCATTAGGCGTACTTGTCGACTTTGCGGCGTGGCGAAACATTCTCGTAGCTAGCTCGCGGTTCCCACATGTCGATATACACCAGGAGACTTGGAGACTTCTGATCAATCTACAGCCAAGCAGATTGATCACATTGCGATCGACACAAGACACTCCTCCAGAATTATGGATATCCATACGTTCCGAGGACCAACATCGACTCGGACCCTTACCTTGTTGTAGCCAAGGTACGGTTGCAAATATCCCAAACTATGCCAAGACAAGCCAATGCAGTGAAGAAATTCGACGTCAGACGGCTACAATCGCAAGAGATCGTCAATTTCTTTTCCGATCGAGTGTCTCTCAATCTCTTAAGAGGTCCAATACCGCCAGCATCAAGCATCGGAGACCATTGGAAACACTGCCAAAACGCCATCAGTGATGCCACTTGTTTCACTCGTCCACAACAACGAAACCCCTAGTTCGATGATGAATGCCGGCAAGCACATGCAGCTAAATAAGATGCATATAAAGTGGCGCTGCATAGAAGGACCAGAGCTGCTCATAAGCTCTATGAGCGGAAGAGGAGAGACGAATACCGGTTTCTCAGGAGGAAAAAGAAAGAGAGATGCTACTCCAGGAATGAGGTTCGGAACTTTAAGCAAAGGGTAAAAATAACATGCCACGGAAAAAAACCCCGAACCGAAGCCTATAGAGATGAACAAAGAAACATCGTAGTAGAATCGCAGTCGATGCTGAGGATTCGGAAAGACAATTTCTGCAGACTGTATGACGATGATGAACCAAATAATGCTGTCAGGCAGAATTAACCTTTTAACCTGGACGATGATGACCAACAATTTCGTCCACCCGACCTGAACGAAGTGAAGATAGCTATATCTAATCTTAAGTCAAACAAAGCTGCTGGACCTGACGGCCTGCCTGCTGAGCTCTTCAAAGCGGCAGGCGATGACTTGGTAAGGAGCATACAAAAACTCATCTGTAAAATATGGTCGGACGAAAGTATGCCCGATGAATGGAACCTCAGCATTGTTTGTCCGATTCTCAAGAAAGGGGACCCTTTGAACTGTGCCAATTACAGAGGAATCAGTCTCCTTAACATTGCATACAAGGTCTTATCCGCCGTATTGTGTGAACGCCTGCAGCCGTTCGTCATCATCCTGATAGGTTCATATTAGTGTGGCCTCAGGCCAGGAAAGTCCACCCTCGACCGAATATTCACACTACGGCAGATCTTGAAGAAGACCCATGAGCTTCAGATCGATACACACTACATATTCATCGATTTTAAGGCCGCGTATGACAGCATCTATAGAGATGAGCTATGCAGAGCAATATCTAGTTTTGGCACCCCTGCCAAACTCGTCCGTCTGTGCAGGATGACGATGGAGAATGCACGCTGCACCATTAAGGTCGGTAAAGATCTCACCGAGACCTTTGATGTCTAGAAAGGACTTAGACAATGCGATGCGTTGTCATGCGATTTTTCAACATCGTTCTTGATTGAATAGTGCAAAACTCAAGAGCAAACACAAGAGGCACAATCTTTCAAAACTCCGTCCAACTACTCGCATACTCGGGAGAAAGCAGCGTGATATCAGTGGCACTTTCACGAGTATTGAGACAAAAGCGGCGAAAATGGGTTTAGCGGTCAACGAGGGCAAGGCCAAGTTTATGTTGTCAAGCAAAAAGGACAACCAACACCGAAGTCTCGGGCAGAACGTCACCCTCGACAGATATAACTTTGAGGTAGTTAAGGACTTTGTCTACCTAGGCTCCACTATAAATACAGACAACTACACCAGCGCTGAGATCAAACGAAGAATAACTCTTGCCAACCGCTGTTTCTTTGGGCTAAGAAGGCCATTGAGTAGCAAAGCCCTCTCTCGGACAACAAAAGTCACCCTTTATAAGACCTTAATAGTCCCGGTCCTGCTCTATGGCGCAGAGGCATGAACATTATCAAAAATGGATGTTCTTTGTTGCTTCGAGAGGAAAATTTTTCCGGCGATCTCCGGTCACGTCTGCATTGATGGTGAATGGAGGAAGTGATACAACCATGAACTCTACGGACTGTACAGCGACATCAACCTAACAAGAAAAGTGAAGATACAAAGACTGAGATGGCTGTGTCATGTAGAGCGTATGGACACCAATGCTCCGGTCCGAAATGTCTTTGAATCCGCTTCCAAGGGGCAGCGCAGTAGGGGAAGGCCAAGACTCAGGTGGCGCACGCAAGTGAAATTGGACCTCCACCAACTTTGCGTGCGAAACTTTTTGGGCATGCGCGTCATCCAAGCATCTCATCTGGCACGTTTTCACCAGCTAATCTGTGCTTCTCTCTGAGGAGGGTGGTAGGCCGCCTGTCTCCTAGATCCTGTGCTGGCTTTATTTTCCAGAAGGCAGGTATCCTTAGATTATTTAATGCGCTTATTTCCTCGCTATCCATTTCCCCAGAAAACAATGTTGCTTCGGTTTTAGATAGAGTGATAGATTGGGGCGCATCTTGGATAGGATTTGCGACGTTAGATACATTTCCCGAAGCATTATAATTTAGGGTATTTATTATTATAATCTCTTTTGTAAATTTCGGGGTCACCAATTGTAGCTGCTGTGAATGTTCGAATCCTACTCATGACAAGTTTTTCATTTGTGTAATTGGAACTCAGTCAGAAAAATCTGCATGTGAAGGCATAACACTGGCATGTAGATTTGGTTGTTGTAGAGTTTAAGCTCAAATCAACCGTTAAAGGGACGTATCCATCAGCACTTGTATGTGTAGTTCAAAACTATCACTTTAGAAAATATTAAGTATTTAAGCGATTATCGTTAATGCAATTCTTTTTGTGTGATAATTTCTATTTCTTTCTTTTATTCCCTCAGGACATTCCAGTGTATTAATTTAATCGTTACGTATCGCCTAATCCTCCCTCAATCAAGGTACCCTGACTTAAACATTACCTTCTTTATCTTTTCGTTTAAGGGAACTGGTTTACTCTGGCTGGAGCACAGTGTGCTGTATGGCGGCTTAAATCTATCTTTGTAAATTGAAACGTTTTTCCCTTTCATTTCTAGTACGAAATATATTTTCATGCGGCGAATGACTGTGTATGGTTCCTCATAGGGCGCGGTGAGTCCTCAACCTTTAGTCTCAAATTTTGTCTTGAGTTGTACCGAAGTTGTCCTGCTACCTACCGACGGCTGATTTGGTGTGCCTGCGGACCTTAGATTTTTGATACGATAAGTGATGCGAAGCCAAGCGATTGTGAATTGGAGCCAACATTTCGGCTAGTTTTGGTATGAACCTGTGGTAGAAGTTAATCACCCCAACGAATCGTTGGATCTGTTTAATTCACCAAGGTGTTGGAAAACTGAGAATTGCTTCAACTCGTCCTCTTGATGGGAAAATACCCTCTGCCGTGACCTTGTGACTTAGAAAATCCAGTTCTGAAACGCCGAAAACGCACGAAGTGTTAATGATTATGGCGTATTTCTGGAGTCTTTCAAAAAGAGTTTCTAAATGTAGTTTATGCTCTTCTTCGGCTTTGCTTCCGACGGAATATCGTCAGTATACGCAAATACGATGCTTAGTCCTTGACAGACTGCATTTATAAAACTCTCTCTAGGTCTCTGTAGACCGAAAGGCATTCGAAGAAATTGATATAGCCCAAAGGGTGCTGTTAACGCTGTTTTAAATATATCTTTAGAAGCTACGGGTAACACATGGTGGGCTCTGACTATGTCTATTTTAGAAAAGATTTGACAGCCGTTTATGTTTATTGAAAAATCTTGTATATAAGGAATTGTATACCGGTCTGGTACTGTGACTGTATTAAGTCTACGGTAATCACCGCAAGGTTTCCAATCCCGATTATTCCTTTTCTTGAACATGTAAAGAGGCGAGCTGCTTGAGGAAGTGGATCGCTGGCTTATGTCTAATTCGACGAACTGTTCACATTCTGTTTGGGCTGCCTTGTGTCGAACTACATCGGGTCTTCTTGGTCTCGTAAAGGGAAGCAGACCTTTTGTGAGTATATGGTGAACAATAGTATGATTTACGGGTGCAAGGTAATGTGGAGGTTGTGTTAAAGACCTAAATCTACTTAGTATTTGCCCGTATTCATTATTCACTGTTATTTGTACTGGAGTAGGCGTGGCTTCTTTACTTATAGTTGCTCTGACTATAGTCTTATTTTAGGATCAATTATCCTTTCAAATAAATTAGCAGGCCAAACTTCGTTAAAAAATCTGCTCCTAAAATCGGACGACATACTGAGGCTAATACAAACGTATGTATGAAATCTCTTCTTATCCTGAAGAATTTATTTTATACTCGTATTAAAGAACGGTGGCAACGGATTAGAAGATTTAGAAAAAACACGATGACTATCCACAAGTAAGTAATTTATTGAAGTGTCAGAAAAGAAAAAGATAAAAATATGTTAGATACACCGCAAAAGTGTGGTAAGTATAGAATTATAATATTGCGTAATAAACCCGAATGTAGATGGCATAATATAAGTAAAAGTGTAAGTGTCACCGTAGCATAATAACAATCCATTCTGTTTAACAAATGCGATGTTTACTTTGAGCAGTTTAGTACCAAAAGTTTGAATGTTTGTTCCATTAGCAGCTGATAGAAAGATGTCATATTGTTGCGATTTGAAAAGTTGTATCTTGGGAATATATGGTACCGATATATCGGCACCCATATCTATTAAGAATAATAGCTTATTGTTTTTATCCCTGATGACTGTTTGCCGCTGCAACAGCAGTCTTTATTAGTTTGGGTTATCAGTGCTTGAAACATTCGGACTTTGTTTGGGCTGATTGCATCCCCTTGGAAAACTTCACAGCCCACTGCACTTTTGTGCCGAACTTCCGAAACTTCTGCAAAACCAGCAGTATGCTGAGTTGGAACTAAACCTTCCCCGACTAAGTGAGCGCTCGCGAATTAATTGGGCATTTGGCTGGTGTTTGCTTCGAGAACGAGGACGAAAGGCTAAGGACTCAATCATGGATTCAATTTTATTAAGTAGTTGTTGAATGTCGTAAGGGTAACTGTGTGAACAACTTGGGCTCCGTGAAGTGTAAATGCTATTCACACATGAACTTTGTGATAAATTTTTTTTCTGCGAGGGCAACAAATTCGTCAAGGACTTTCTCCCCTACTGAGAGCAACGCGATATTTATATGATGTGGTAAAGGCCGCATCCATAAATTCTTAATAACTATCTACTCGCTAGTTGCTTCATGGAACGAAAAACTTCTGATGGCTTCCAGTCACCGATACCGAATGTGGTTCGATTTTAATCCCTTTTTTACTTTTGTTATCGGTCATTATGACCTAAAGTGTTGCAACTCACTATTAAAGACGTTAAATGTTTGGTTAAGTAACCACGAGAATATTCTAATCACGGAATATTAAAAGCAAACGAAAGCAAATAATATCAGACACACGCGCGCGACACAATCGGGAAAAATATGTGTTGCGGTAAATTTCCCGCAACAAGGTTTACCCACTTCCATGTTCTTGTCCCTTCGTTCTCTCTTTTCTTTGAGTGGGAAAACCGAGCTCTGGCGGAGGTGGAGGGCAGCCATGGTCCCATCAGCCATTGGCCCACCGACCACAGACCTCGGAAAGAACCCACATAGATTTACGGGCGGTTATCCTCAGAGGAGGACGAGGTGGTTCGGTCGGTGAAGCCCTAAGGACGGTAGAGAGACTCACGACGAACAAGGAGCCCAGGGTGCGACAGGAGGTCCACCAAGACCACCGTTGTCGGAGCCCGTAGGCTAGACGGGAGACTCGCAACGGGCAGCATTAGACACGACGTCTGAAAGTCGCCGACAGGTGGGGACGGACTGTCCTTTCTAGCCAGACACCCCAACACGATGATGACGGGTGGGGGAGGACGATCCACGGAACTAACACCCTAACGAAAGCCAAGTTATATACAGGCTTGAGGACTCCCACATCTTGCCATCGATGTGGAGACAAGACGCATCACATCTCGTTATCGATGTGGATGCTAACGTTGAAATGTCTAAGGGGAAAAGATGACGATCTCTTTTATAGCTACACCCCCAACGAGGGACCTACGGAGGAGCGACAGTGGTGTGTAGGCGGACAGCCAGCATAATCGAACATATCCCAACGACGCACCAGCTGTAAGAGTCAGGTTCGATGGGTGAAGGGACGACGACCCCTTTGAAGCCAGCACCCCACCGATGGAGCACCAAGGGAGCAGCAGAGGCTGTAGGCGGACGGCCGAGTTACAAGACAGCCTCCAACGTGGGAACATAAAAACATTAATAAAAATAACAACCAAAAACAATAGACCACATCAAATATAAACAATAACAACAACAACAAAAAATAGCAACAACTATAAACACTAACAACAACAACAATAATATAAACAATAATAACAACATAATAAAAACAAAACCATAACGAAATACCAGGCGGGCAGAATGGCCCACAACATAAACGAAAACAAAAACCGAAGAAGTAAAATACATAATTATGTAAGGAATGACCCGCTATTGGTCAGTCCCCCAATTCCCCCCAAATCTGACTGCCGATCCACCGGAGTAAGTAGGGACCCGGGGTATATTAACACAGAGGCACATATACTTAGCTTTGTTTGGGGCGGCGGTTTAGAGAATGGCTAAACCGGGGTATAAACAGATTAGGATTATACCCACACAACCTTCCTCCTTCGTCCCAACACTCCATTGACCTTCGATCATACTTTCTTTCTCCTTCGCGTTTGTTGTTGTTTTGCAATGTTGTTTAGTTCGATGGGGGAAAATTAACCGGGGATCAGAAATGAAAGAAACATTGCTTCTCGCAATTTTTTATCGACTTCCAATGTCTAGGGCAATAACTAGGCATAGCTAGGATCCACAAGTTCTCATAAACTCGCTCAGTGGAGTTCCCAGTTATCACTGGAAGCGGGAGAGAACTCAGTGTCTGAGGAGTTTAGAATAAGAGTGTACAATTGGAAACAATTGGAATTTGTGAGAGGCCTAGTTGGACACGGGAGCACACACTTGCAAAGTTTGCTAGTTGTGTAGCTGGAAACCCCGTTGTTGGGTTCACTAGAGCCAAATGAATGTGTGTGTGAGTGAGTGTGAGAATGCGTGTGAGAATCTGTCGAGAGCTTGTGGAAAGGAAAGGATCTGGAAGTCACTTTTCTGACGACCGGCATTAGTTGAGCGTCAAAGCTAGAGTTCGTGCGATTTTTTTTTTATTTTTTATTGAATTGCGAGAAGCAATTTTTCTTTTGAATTGTAAAAGTACGTAGAGTAGTTTTAAAGAAAAATCGCGAGTTCTTGTGGTGAAATAAGGAACAGAAAAAAAACAAAAGGGGAGAGGAAAAGGAGAAAGGAAGCAGGATACCGAAAGGATTATACAGGAGTATTGGGACAAGGAAAACAGGGCCAGAAGGGCCACAGGCACCGCCAGAGATAAAAGATAAGTATAGTGTAGTGCAGTGCAGTACGGAAATCGTTTTTTGTATTGGGAAAAATTAAGACTCCGGAAGGCCGCGCGTGCGTGAAAAATTCTCGGGAAAAGACGAGACACGCGACCCGCTCGTTAGATTTCTTTTGTGTTTCGGGACTTTTAAAATAGCGGGTCACTCTATCGGCGAGTGTTCCCTTAATTTCTTTTTCTTTGTTTCAATATATCGTCGCGCTCCGACGGATCCTTTATAACGTTTAAAAACACTGTTTTTTTTATTCTTTTTGGTGTCGTTTTCTGTTTGGGGAAGATTTTTCCGCCGTTGGAGATTCGGTTTTTTTTTGGTTTCTTTTTTTCGGTTTCGTGATTTTACCAAGGAAAAAAATCACGTGGCGCTCAACTTCGGTTTTTCTGTTGATTTTTTTTTTGCCCAGGCTAAGCGGCCATAAACGCGCTACCTGGAGGTTAAACGAACCCAGAAGATTATTTTTTATTCGGGGCAACTGTGTTTGTTGCCGGGAATCAATCATAAAAATTGTCGCCCGACGTGGGGCTTTTTATCTTTATTTATTTTGCCGGTTTTTTTTTGTGGATTTCGATTTATCATTGTTTTCGTAGGTTTTTTTTAATTTGTTTACATTCGGGCAATTTCAACTTGTTTTCGCGGAATTTGTATTCGGTTCGGTTGAAGAAGTAGGGAAGTAGTTTGGTTGGTTGTGATTTTATTTTGGAACCTTTGATACTTCTTGTGCTTTTTTGTAGGAGTGCAACAGTGGCAAAAGTGCGAACAAGTGGAGACAGCTTGAGAAATAAGGAATCAGGGAAAAAGAAGAGAAATACCTGTGGGAAATAAGACAGCAGGAGCTAGACATAGGATTCCGTAAGCCTGGGCAAGTACCAGGTACCCAAGTAGGTGTCTTCCTGTTTATTTTTCTCTTTGCCTTTTGAGCGGCGAGTTTGTTTGATTGCTTTTTTTCATAAATTTAAATTTGCCTAGAAACGACAAACTCAAAATATATAAACACACATTTTTTTTTCTCCACTTCGTGCCACTTTGAACATACATTCACTAATAGATATTAATATACAAACCTATAACACAAATAATTAAACATACACACATCCCCACATATAAATCTTTTTTTTGCAAAACAAACTCAATTATATAATACTTATTTACACATATATATATATATCCATACAAGTAAAAAAATTCCTTTTATTAACATATATACATAAATATTTATATTTTATAATATTGTGGTGTGTTCTTTCTTTTATTTTTATTTATTTATTGTTTTTTCTTTTTCACGTGTTTTGGGGTGATTTTTGTGTTTCTTTTTTTTAGTTTTCACTGGGCCCAGCCACTTTTGTTGGTTTTTTTTATTTTTGGTTAGTGTGAAAATCCAGTTTTTTTTAGTTTCATCGGTTTTTCGATTTCTTTGGTACGTTGGTTTTGTTTTTGAAACTTTTAGTTAGTTTTGACATCGGTGGTGCTTCGTTTTTTTTTCTTTTTTTGGCAGGGGTTTTGAATTTTTTTCGATTGTTTTTGTTTTATCAAAGGTTCCAGTTTCAACAACGTACTCCCCATTGTTTTTGGTAGTTTTTTAATTAAATATGCCGTTCGCGATCAACAGACTCTCAGTGGACGAGATGGCATATGAGATGGAGTCTCGCGGTCTTCCGATTGGCACTCTGGATGCCATGAGGAAGTCCTTGAGATCCGCTCGTATGCTAAAGCGCAGAGGGTCGTTGAGTTCAGGCCCGGCCTACAAATTCACATTTGTAGAGGACCAAGATGCTTTACTCGCTAAAATTAAGCAGATAGAAGAGCTCTTGGAAGAGCCTCCAAGTAATTCTAAGTCGAAGGAATACTTGAAGGTTCTTACCAAATCGAATGGGCTCTTAGTAGGTTGGATAGGGCGAGAGACACTTCTCCTGAGGAGATTGAGGAAAAGTGTACTCTCCGACATAGGCTAATCGTACTAGCCGGGGAATTGGCCGGTGGTACGGAAGAGGATTCGGATGATGAGGACGAGGTAGGCGACGAGGACGGGCAAGAGGCAACGTGCTCGAGGCTCGTCAAGAACTGACCACCACAGCCAGCGAGGGGTGAACAGCATCAAACACAAGAAGGGAACCGGCATAAAAGGTCGACCTACCTGCAGCAACAAGCTACCGACAGAACACCAGTCCGCGCTGTGAGGTCACCAGTGACGCCTGCCGTTGCGGAAGAAACCGGTTTCTACGCAACCACTGGTGAACACAACGAGCGCTTGCCGATTGCGAGGTGGGAAAACCTGGCCAAGTGGGAACTGAAGTTCACTGGGGAACGCTGTGGTGCCTCGGTAAATTCTTTTTTGGAGCGGGTGGAGGAGCTCAGTCAAGCGCGAGGGGTGACTGAAGCTCAATTGTTTAGGTCTGCTGTTGAACTTTTTTCTGGGAAGGTGCTCATTTGGTATAGGGCTATTAGGTTGTCGGTCTGTTCTTGGCAAGAGTTGGTGGCGGAATTGAAACTGGAGTTTCTTCCCCCCAACTATGATGATCTTCTGCTGGAGGAGATAAGACATCGTACCCAGGGAAGCAGTGAGTCAATAGGGGTATATGTAGCGGTAGTGCAAAATATGTTTGGGAGGCTTTCGGAACCGCTAACGGAGCGGCGAAAGCTGGCCAAAATTCAGAGAAACCTGGCCCCCTTTTACCAGCAACAATTTGGGCTGGCAGACCCGAAGTGTGTTGCAGATTTGGTAAGATTGGGTCGAAGGTTGGAGACGGTGCGGGCCAACGTGAAAAGGTTTGCCCCGCCACCGAATCCGAGGTCGCGTCGGTTGATGGAGCCGGATTTGGCTTACGTCAGCGTGGAGGAACCACGAGTGTCGGTTGTCAGCGAGGGCAACCAAGCGCGTGCACCAACCCGGTGCTTTAATTGTAATAGCGAGGGCCATTTTTCAGCTACGTGTTCAGTTCCGAGGCGCTTCTACGGTTGTGGAGCGTAAGGAGTGACACGGCGGCAATGCCGACGTTGTAGTGGATCGTCGGGAAACGCGCAACGGACTTCCGGGTCAGCAGGACGGGAGTGCCGACGCAAGTACGAAGTAGGTCGCCTGCTGGAGATCGGTCGGGGAACTCAGTAGTTCATTTAGGTTTTAGCTTGGAGGCAAACGGGAGGGATAGGCGTCCATATGTAGGAGTTAGCATTTATGGTATAGGAATGTTAGGTCTTTTAGATAGAGGCGCTTCTCGCACTACAATAGGGGGTGAGGGATGGAAAATTATTAAGGATTTAGGGACTAGGTTAGGAAAAAATGAAGTTAGGTCCGTCGCTTTAGCTGACGGAAAAAGTATAGATGTCGTAGGGGTTGTGTGTCTACCAATTGAGGTACAAGGTCGGTCCGTGTTTATAGAATGTCTCGTCATCCTAGCGTTACCACGCACCATGATCCTTGGTGCAGATTTTTGGGCACTATCGGGAATCGTCCCGGATCTAAGATCACGAGTGTGGAGCTTCTCGAGCCAACAGTCGGTTGCCTCGATTACCGCTATTCGCGAGATCTCTGAGCTGGACGTCGCCGAAGCTGGGCAGTTGGAAGCTTTGGTCGACGGTGTTTTTAAGTCGATGTCTGAGGGACTGGGGTGTACTCATTTGGTAGAACACAAGATTAGGACGTCGGCAGAACCTATAAAACAACGCTATTACCCTGTATCGCCTGCGATGCAAAAGCATATTGATAAGGAGCTAAACGAGATGCTGGAGGCGGGTGTTGTCGAGAAATCGAACAGTCCGTGGGCATCTCCAATAGTCCTTATTAAGAAGAAAGATGGGTCATTTAGGTTCTGCGTCGACTTTGAAATTGAATTGGGTCACAGATAGGGATGCTTATCCATTGCCATTTATATCAACGACATTGGATAAGCTTATTGACGCCAAGTATTTGACGTCATTAGATATTAAGTCGGCCTACTGGCAGATCCCCGTGGAGGAGAGATCGCGCCCACTCACAACCAGTTTAAGAAAATGCCTTTCGGGTTACACAATGCGCCTGCTACGTGGCAGAGATTTATAGACAGCATCTTAGGTGCTGATCTAGAGCCACGCGTATTTGTGTAGCTGGATGATATTATTATCGTAACAAGTACATTCAACCAACACCTTAAGATACTGGAGGAGGTCTTTAAACGATTGTGTGAGGCAGGGTTAAAAGTTAGTCGGGAAAAATGTAACTTTTGTAGGCCGCCTTTAAAATATTTGGGTTATGTAGTAGATAGGAATTACTTCACGTCGATCCAGAGAAAGTAGATAACATGGTTAGGATTCCCGCACCCAAAAGTGTGAAGGAAATTAGGAGCTTCATAGGTACAGACCTATTCTCGTGGTACAGACGTTTCGTATCAAACTTCGCCGCTTAAGTTGGGCCTTTAACAGACTTGTTCAAGAAAAATAGGAAATTCATATGGACGGAAGAGTGTGAGGAAAGCTTCAGAAAGGCGAAGGACTCTACCACAGAAAAGGAATGCTTGGCTGTCCTGTGGGCGATTGAGAAGTTAGGACCATACATCGAAGGGGTTCGGTTTACGGTCGTAACTGATCATTATTCGCTGGTGTGGCTGAACAACCTTAAGGAACCTCAAGGGAGACTAGGTCGATGGGCAGTGAGGTTGCAGCAATTCGACTTCCAGATAATCCACCGAAAGGGGAAAGACATGCTTTCGCGAGGAGTCCCGGAGTTGGCTGGGATCTCAGAAGCGGATCAGGACCCTTGGATTAGGAAGATGATTGCGGCAATAGAAGCTAACCCGTTAGCCTACCCCTTGTGGAGAGTAGAGGGGGACAAACTCTTCAAGTTTGTGAAAGATATGAACGTAGTAGTATATGATGATAACGATAACGAGTGGAAACAAGTAGTAGGAAAGCAATGTAGATTAGGGATATTACAGGCGTGCCATGATAACCCATTAGCGGGTCACATGGGCGTCCGCAAAACGTTTGCGAGAATAGGAGCTAGGTACTACTGGCCGAAGATGCGGTCAGAAGTAACAAAATATGTAAAGAATTGTAGAGTTTGCCAACAAGTTAAGAAGGTGAATGAGCGACCCGCTGGTCTGATGGTCGAGAGGGTAGGTGTGTCAAGGTGTTTGGAAATGGCTTGTGTAGATCTGGTAGGCCCACTTCCCAAGTCCACTCGGGGTTACACGTATATTTTAACTGTCGTCGACTACTTTTCTAAATTCCCTTTGTTGTTTCCTCTACGTTCGGCAACTGCGAAAGCAGTTTGTAGGAAACTAGAGGAAAACTTTTTTTGTTGTTCGTCGCACCCAATGTTGTCGTCTGTGACAACGGTCCCCAGTTTAGGGGAAAAGAACTTAAGGCGCTAGTGACTCGTACGAGTCAAAAATTCGGTCCACGGCCCACTATCATCCGCGGGCTAATCCTGCGGAGAGGATAAACCATAATTAAGACAACGCTCAGAGCGTATGTCTCGGAAAATCCCAACGCAGTTGGCGAAAGTAGGGTGCGCTATTCGCACAGCCCAACACGAGGTGCTGGGGGTATCCCCGTTTTATGTAAATTTTGGGAGGGAGATGATGACTCGCGACACGGACTTTGATGCCTCGAAGGATTATCTCCAGAGTAGGATGGGTAGCGAGGAAAGGATAGGTAGTAGGGATATAGTACCAGGTAGTGAGACTACAGGTACTGTGGGTAGGGACTTAGATGCGGAGAGTAGGGAAAAGGAAATTAGGGAACTAGATATACCGGACTTAGGTAGGAGGTTTGAGTTGTTAAGGGAGGATATACGTAGGAAATTGGCGGCGGCAGCAAAGAAGTCTGCGAAAGCCTACAACCTCCGACGGCGAGATGTCCAATATCTCCCGAACGAGCTAGTATGGCGACGAAACTTCGTGTTGTCTGACGCAGCTAATTACTGCGCGGCCGAGCTGGCGCCGAAATTTATGGGACCATTCAGGATTCACAAACGTATGTCAGCGTGGACATACAGTTTGGTGGATTCGAATGGTCAGAATAAGGGTACCTGGCACGCTAAGGACCTTAAGCCCTATAGCGCTGAGCCAGAAGAGTCCTAAGTCCCAATAATGGTAGAGTAGTGTAAAGGACCGTTTGGGTCAAATTTTGATTCTAGTGATTTATAGGACTGGCGGTAGTGGCCTTGATGGGAATGTCTTCCAATCAACCTTTGGCCTCAGGAAATGGTTTGCGCTTCTGAAGAAGGTAAGTAGGGACCCGGGGTATATTAACAGAGAGGCACATATACTTAGCTTTGTTTGGGGCGGCGGTTTAGGGAATGGCTAAACCGGGGTATAATCAGATTAGGATTATACCCACACAACCTTCCTCCTTCGTCCCAACACTCCATTGACCTTCGATCATACTTTCTTTCTCCTTCGCGTTTGTTGTTGTTTTGCAATGTTGTTTAGTTCGATGGGGGAAAATTAACCGGGGATCAGCAATGAAAGAAACATTGCTTCTCGCAATTTTTTATCGACTTCCAATGTCTAGGGCAATAGCTAGGTATAGATAGGATCCACAAGCTCTCATAAACTCGCTCAGTGGAGTTCCCAGTTATCACTGGAAGCGGGAGAGAACTCAGTGTCTGAGGAGTTTAGAATGAGAGTGTACAATTGGAAACAATTGCCTAGTTGGCCTAGGACAGGGGAGCACACACTAGCAAAGTTTGCTGGAAACCCCGTTGTTGGGTTCACTAGAGCCAAATGAATGTTTGTGTGAGTGAGTGTGAGAATGCGTATGAGAATCTGTCGAGAGCTTGTGGAAAGGAAAAGATCCGGAAGTCACTTTTCTGACGACCAGCATTAGTTGAGGGTCAAAGCTAGAGTTCGTGCGATTTTTATTTTACTTTATTGGGAATTGCGAGAAGAAATTTTTCTTTTGAATTGTAAAAGTACTGTTGCGGTAAATTTTCCCGCAACAAGGTTAACCCTCTTCCTTGTTCTTCTCCCTTCGTTCCCTCTTTTCTTTGAGTGGGAAGACCGAGCTCTGGCGCAGGTGGAGGGCAGACATGGTCCCATCAGCCATTGGCCCACCGACCACAGACCTCGGAAAGGACCCACATAGGTTTACGGGCGATTATCCTCAGAGAAGGACAAGGTGGTTCGGTCGGTGAAGCCCTAAGGACGGTAGGGAGACTCACGATGAACCAGGAGCCCAGGGTGCGACAGGAGGTCCACCAAGATCACCGTTGTCGGAGCCCGTAGGCTAGACGGGAGACTCGCAACGGGCAGCATCAGACAGGACGTCTGAAAGTCATCGACGGGTGGGGACGAACGGTCCTTGTAAGCCAGACACCCCAACACGATGATGACGGGTGGGGGAGGACGATCCCTGGAGCTTACACCCCAACGACAGCCTTAGACACAAAGGCTCCAGGAGTTCCACATCCTACAATCGATGTGGAGACAAACGGCATCGCATCTCGAAATCGATGTGGATGCAGAAAATGTTGAAGGGGGAAGAGATGACGATCTCTTTTGTAGCTACACCCCCAACGTGGAAGCGACGGTGGTGTGCAGGCGGACGGCCAAGATAACAAGACACATCCCAACGTCATATCAACTCTCAAAGCCAGGTTCGATGGGTGAAGGGACTACGACCCCTTTGAAGCCAGCACCCCACCGATGGAGCACCAAGAGAGCAGCAGAGGCTGTAGGCGGACGGCCAAGCTACAAGGCAGCCTCCAACGAGGGAGTACACAAACATAAACATAGATAATAACAACGATAAAAATATAAAAACAACTATAAACAATTACAACAACTATAAACAATAACAACAACAAACCACAACAATAACATAAACACAAACTATACAATAATAACAAAACAAAAATCACAACAAAGTACCAGGCGGGCAGAATGGCCCACAACATTGAATAAACGAAAACTAAAACTAAAGAAAACAAAATAAAATACGTAATTGTAAGGAATGACCCGCTATTGGTCAGTCCCCCAATTCCGCCCAAATCTGAACGCCGATCCACCGGAGTAAGTAGGGACCCGGGGTAATGTAGCACAGAGACACATATACTTAGCTTTGTTTGGGGCGGCGGTTCAGAGAATGGCAAGACCGGGGTATAATCAGATTAGGATTATACCTACACAACCTTCCTCCTTCGTCCCAACACTCCATTGACCTTCGATGATACTTTCTTTCTCCTTCGCGTTTGTTGTTGTTTTGCAATTTTGTTTAGTTCGATGGGGGAAAATTAACCGGGGATCAGCAATGCGAGAAACATTGCTTCTCGCAATTTTCAATGTAGTTCCAGTGTCTAGGGAAGTAGCTAGGCATAGCTAGGATCCACAAGCTCTCATAAACTCGCTCAGTGGAGTTCCCAGTTATCACTGGAAGCGGGAGAGAACTCAGCGTCTGAGGAGTTTAGAATGAGAGTGTACAATTGGAAACAATTGGAATGTGTGAGAGGCCTAGTTGGACATGGGAGCACACACTAGCAAAGTTTGCTAGTTGTGTAGCTGGAAACCCCGTTGTTGGGTTCACTAGAGCCAAATGAATGTGTGTGTGAGCGAGTGTGAGAATGCGTGTGAGAATCTGTCGAGAGCTTGTGGAAAGGAAAAGATCTGGAAGTCACTTTTTTGACGACCAACAATCTAAGAGGGTCAGATTAGAGATTTTTATTCATGCGATTTTTTTTATTGGGAATTGCGAAAAGCAATTTCTTTTGTGAACAAAAAACAAAAGAGAAAGTGGATATAAGGAGGAGAAGGAGAAAGGAAGGACCGAAAAGAAGAATAGAGAGTCAGGAGTAGCGGGATAAGGAGGAAGACTGTGCCAGAAAGGGGGCAGAACCGCCAGGAACACAAAAAAAAAAGCTAAGTATAGTGCAGTGCAGTGTTGTTAAATAAAAAAAAAAATTATCGTTTGTTTTAGAGTTGACAGCTAAGACTCCGGTAGGCCGCGCGTGCGAGACAATCTCAAGAAGTAGACGAGACACGCGACCCGTTAGTTGCCTTTTTTATCTTTCGGGACTTTTTAAATAGCGGGTCATTCTACCGACGAGTGTGCCGTTAATTTCTTTTTTTAATTTCTTTTTAATAAATCGTCGAGCTCCAACGGAGTTTTACAACGTTGTGGAAAACGCCGTATTTTCTTTTTGTTGTTTTTGTTTTTTTTTTGGAAGTATTTTCTTCTTTTCTTTTTTTGGTTTAGTGATTTCCCCAAAAAAAAATCACGTGGCGCTCAACTTCGGTTTTGTTGTGATTTTGTTGCCCAGGTTTAGCTGCCTCTTAAAGCGCTACCTGGCGTGTGAACAAACCCAGTGTCGGAACAGTCGATTCCAAGGTTTTTTTGATTCGAGGCAACCGTGACAGTTGTCGGGATTTAATCTTAACAAAAGTAGAGTAGTTTTAAAGAGAAATCGCGAGTTCTTGTGGTGAAATAAGGAACAGAAAAAAAAACAAAAGGGGAGAGGAAAAGGAGAAAGGAAGCAGGATACCGAAAGGATTATACAGGAGTATTGGGACAAGGAAAGCAGGGCCAGAAGGGCCAAAGGCACCGCCAGAGATAAAAGAAAAATAAAGACTCCGGTAGGCCGCGCGTGCGTGAAAAATTCTCGGGAAAAGACGAGACACGCGACCTGCTCGTTTGATTTCTTTTGTGTTTTGGGACTTTTAAAATAGCGGGTCACTCTATCGGCGAGTGTTCCCTTAATTTCTTTTTCTTTGTTTCAATAAATCGTCGCGCTCCGACGGATCCTTTATAACGTTTAAAAACATTGTTTTTTTTTATTCTTTTTGGTGTCGTTTTCTGTTTGGGGAAGATTTTTCCGCCGTTGGAGATTCGGTTTTTTTTTTGGTTTCTTTTTTTCGGTTTCGTGATTTTACCAAGGAAAAAAATCACGTGGCGCTCAACTTCGGTTTTTCTGTTGATTTTTTTTTGCCCAGGTTTAGCGGCTATTAACGCGCTACCTGGAGGTTAAACGAACCCAGAAGATTATTTTTGATTCGGGGCAACTGTGTTTGTTGCCGGGAATCAATCATAATGGGGATTATCGAAAACTACCATGACGGTTCTCGCACTTGAGTCCATATACCATGTACATATATGTATATAAATGTTTACCAAGTACGAGTAATATGTGAGAAAAAAATTAAACGAATGCTGAAATATGCGTCTCTTAACTTACAATTGTTCTTGCTGTTAATTATAATGTCTTATTTCTACTGCTGCTGTTGCTCTCATCGTTGTTGCTGTCCCTTATATGCTTAGCGTGGCTGTGTCGATGGTGCTAGACACGTGTGCTGTTTTTTTCTTAATATGGCCGGGCGATATTGAAACTATAAGTTGTTTGTGGTGATGTAGCTGCGCTGTCGGTGGATTCTTGATTGGTACTTATGGTGATGGGTGCTGCACTGGGGGCATATATGATGGATGCACAATGTGATTTTAGCTCTGAAAAGTGCTTTGTTTGTTTGGTTTTTTTTTTTTTGTTTGATTAATAGTGTGACTCCACTTGTGTGGTTTATCATTCGCTATAAAGTTGCTAGTGCGATTATCAAACCGAACATTATTAGGGCAAATTCATAATGACCAGTTGCCGTAGAAAATCAGTTTTGTGCTGATCTCTTTTGTTCATATCGATCTGATGGAAGCCTTGGGCCAGGTCAAGCTTTGAAAAATAAACGCACTTCCAAGTTTATCGTAAATCTCATCAACGTTGGGTACAGGAAACTGGTCATCTACTGTGTTTAAGTTAAGTTTTCTCTAGTCGATAACGATAAGCCATTTACGTTTTACTGATGTATCGACATTTTTCGGCTCCACCCATATAGAATTGTTGTAAACGCTATTTGACTTCTTTATTATTCCTTGTCATAGCATATCGTTAATTTCTGAATCAACCCCTTTTCTGTGAATTTTGGTATATCATCTGTCGTTAAGATTCTGTGTTTTATATTCACTTGTGAACGAGAGATCATCGTTTTTTTTTTATAGGGCTGTACTCTGCTCCTGAGCCTGAGCGAGTAATTTCTGCATAGTTTTAACTGGATTATTTATTATTATATAGGGCATGCTGCTGAGGCCTCTGAGTGAAAATTTGCTTCGTTTGAAGTTATATCCATTATTCCTTCGCTAATGCTTTGCAGTCCATTGTCATTATTATTTGCAAAGTTTTGAATACTTGGTCACGATTGGCCACTTGAATCGTTTTTATTTCTCATCTGTCACGTATGACCACTTTGGGTATTCTGATTTCGATTTAAGCATGTATTTTGAACATTTTTATTTGCTACATTGTTATTGTTAAATCCACCTCCTCTATTAGTCCCCCTCAATGTTACGTATATTGCTTTCTAGTTGTTTATTTCGATGTCCATTGCTCACGTTCATGTTATCATATTATTTTCTCTGTTAATCGTTTTTTCAGATGAATCGTAAATTTCTTGATCAAATTCGTTGATACGCTGTATATTATATATTCTGAATAGTTGTTTAACTGTTATAAAAATTTTCTATCATCATTGTCATCCATGTTGTTTTAATTCTATTTAGTACTGTACTTTTTGATAATTTCTCTACGAAATTAGATTTTAATGTTTCTTATATATTACTCCGATAATCTAGTCTCCCTTGCCTCTGAAGTGTTCTTCGTGCTTTACCTACTATTTTTTTTTTTATATATTCCGATAAAAAAAACTCTATTCGCTTCATTGAATGTTTAAACTGTCCCTGCTATAGCATCAACTCTTTCAAAAAATTCGATTATGATATAATCTTTTTAACTAAATTCCGGAACACTGGCAATACAGCTCAGGATGATTTTAAATTTTTCAGGTATCGATGTTTCTCTATGGTAATAACTTAAATAACTTAGTACGATGTTAATTTTTTGACAAAAAAAAAACACTGTGGCGCTGGCAGCCCGGTATGGGCCATGGCCCAGCTTCTTGACTCTCATTTGTGCTGCTCATGTTGTCATTTTTGGCACATCTGAGCGGGGCCTACGGTTTATCGCCGAGTCCGAACGGCACTCCTTAGAAGCTACTTTCGGGAGTTTGCCATTGCCTCCCGAAAGGGTGATGGCGATTTGAAAAATTTTTGGTGACCCAGTCAGGAATCAAACCCAGACTCTCTGCGTGATAGTCCAATGAGCTAACTTAATTAAATTAATAATAATAATTCAATTAATCAATTTTTTGACAACTTAATAAATTAGCGAACACTTATGTTTACATCTAAACTGTTAATATAACTGTTTTTTACCTAGCTTACAGATATAAGTAGCTTGTAGATATCCTTATTATTTTTTAAAGAAATAATCCAGGTTGAGACGTCTGATATTGAACAACTGATTTTTTTCACAAAATTATTAACCCTTAAAATTACTTTTGTAATGCTTGAAATCAAATTGTAATTGTCGAGGATTGTGAGAGTATCACGGTAGAAGAAATCCACTATGTTTCCTTATCTAATTTTTTCGTAGTTCACACACTATATTATTATTTTGAGGGAACAAATACCAAGCAAACCTAACATACCTAACAAACTTAATTTCAAAGACATTTATAGAACATTTAAAAAGGAGCAACAAATAAATAAACTCAAAGTACGAGTATAATATTGTAGAATTTGCCTTATTGATTTATGTACCTGATATATTGTAACAAACATAAATAAACAACTTCAGTCAACACAGAATAAGTTTTTTTATTTTTCTTTTACTCGTATTAAATGAAATTTCAGTTGAAATATTTTTGGATATGTTCAACTATAGTAGTATCACAATTTGTTGATTAAATACACATGTTTCGAAATTACATACTGTATTGAAAATCAAAAGGGGTGAAAAGGATTACCTTAAGTAAAAACACCAACTATTTTTTCTTCTACTTTTATTTTATTTGATGAGCCGGTTGCTCTATTTTCAATGAGCCGATTGCTCGGTACGAGTAACGATAAAATAGTAATTCATATACAGTAGTTTTGTAAAGAGGAAAGGTCGGTTGTGGTTAATCTGGGGATAGACATGGTGAATATGGGGATGGTTTACAATAATTGGGACATAGGGACAATTCAAATATGTGCCGTCAACATTCCGGCCACCTTGGTGCGTTGTAGACCTTCGTCCATCTTTTTCAAGGTTTGGGGCTATTTTAGTGATAGGGCGCCGATAGCTTCCGAAAGTAGTATTCAACTCTGCCACCCGAACTTCCGTCGTCACCCTTGATGGTTTTGGTAACTCTTGCTAGTATCCATTTGTAGGAGGGAACGTTGTCTTCATGGACGATTATAAGACTGCCTTCCTTTACATTAGGTTGCGCTGTACGCCATTTGGCTCTCATCTGTAGATGTTCGAGGTACTTCTTAAGCTATCTTTTCCAAAAATGCTGCTTGATTGCGGAAATCCGCTGCCATCTGTTAAGATAAGAAAAATTGTGATAAGTTAAATTTGGCTCCTAGACAGAATTGATCGCCGATCCTATGAGGTTGTATCCCGGAGTTAAAGCGCTGAGATCGCTGGGATTAGAGGACAATGTTATAGGCCTTGAATTCAAAATTCCTCAGATTTCAACTAGGGCGGTCGCCAGCTCCTCGAATGTTAGTAAGGCACTGCCTAAGGTCCTGTGCAAAAGAACATTTGTTGACTTCACTGCAGCTTCCCAAAGTCCTCCGAAGTGCGGCGCGCGAGGGGGTATAAATTGGAAGTCTATCATCTTTTGTGAAGCGAAATTGATAATTTTTATTTTTATTATGTGTTTCAAAAAACTTATTTCTAAAATTTACTAATTTTGTCCTAGCGCATACAAAATTTGTCGCATTATCGCAATAGATTTTAGTTGGGCAACCTCTTCGTCTTACTAAACGCCTAAGTGCATCAATAAAGGCGTCCAACGTGAGGGCAGAGACAATTTCTAAATGCACTGCTTTCGAAGCAAAACAGACAAAGACAGAAACGTAGATTTTGTAGGGCTGTTTTCCGCGAATTTTCTACGATGTAAGGATTGGCCACAAAAGTCTACTCCGCAAACAGAAAATGGTCGATTAGGAGTTAACCGATTTATAGGTAAGTGGCACATGATTTATTGCAGCAGCTTCGGCTTGTATCTCCTACAATATACACAGTTTTTGACGACTTGTCTGGCTGCCTTTCTTCCAGAAATTATCCATAAATCGATCTCTTACGAAGCTGAGGAGCGCTTGCAGCCCTGCGTGGAAGTCAGTGATGTGGTCAGAGATATTTTGTTACGAAGGTGTCATCCTTTGAGAGCAGCATGGTAAATTTCCTCTCTTGTTCGATGTTCGCATTGGCTAACCGGCCACCTTACTCTTAGGATGTTCCAACCTGAAATCTCCTTCATGAAAGGACACAGACTGCTTATCTTTTCATTGGACGTAGTGCCTCGAGCCTTGATTTCCGCGATCTCCGCCGAAAATGCTATTTGCTGTAGACACCGTTCACTAGCTAACAACGCCTGGTTTAGATCATCCGATGACAGACTTATGTTAAATCTTTTGTTTCTCAAAATGTTTATCCATTTCAAAACATATGCGACTATTCTTATCGTTTTTGTAAATGAACTATGTTTGTAAAACACCTGCATAAAGTTTTCTTCAACCTTTTCACACAGGAAAATACGTTTTCTTTTCTTACGTTCTAATAATGGATATCCAGCGTCGATTTCTTTCAAATCTGAGTTGTTTGTCCAGTCGATGCAATTCTTTCTTAGGAAATCAGGCCCCGCGAACCAACATAATTGTTGTACATCCTTTGCAGTACATCCTCTCGAAATTAGGTCAGCAGGATTGTGTTCGGACTTTACGTGCCTCCAATAGACACCAGAACTTAACGATTTTATGTCGCTAACTCGGCTTGCGACGAAAGTTTCCCAAGCACCCGGAGAAGCACCAAGGCAGCACAGAACTATTGTAGAATCGACCCAAAAATAGATTTCCTCGAATTTGCAATCGAACGCCCCCTTAACCTTGTTCCAGAGTTTTGCCAGCATGTGAGCTCCACATAGTTCCAACCTTGGCAGCGATTTTGTTTATGCAGGTGCGAATTTTGATTTTCCAGCGATGAGGTTGTCAGTAACGACACCGAATTCATCTTCGCATCTAGTGTACAGACAACACCCATAGGCCCTAGTAGATGCATCGGAGAAGCCATGAATTTGGATACTTCTACAGCCCGCCTGAAATATGAATCTGGGAGCCTCTATGCAGTTGAGGTTCTGCAAGTCCGTTGTATACTCATCCTAACAAGATTCAAATGCTATAGCTAACAGATCGTCCCAATCCAATTTTTCTATCCATAAGGATTTAAGAAAGAGTTTTGCCTTCACTACAACAGGACAAATCAGTCCAAGGGGATCAAACAATTTACTAGCTGACGAAAATATGGTTCGTTTTGTAAGCTTAGGTGGTACAAATGAGTCCTTGTAGGAGCACTGGAAAATATACTTTTTAGGGTTCCACGAAATACCAAGCGTCTTAGTGGTTTCCAGTTCTTCGATGTTTATCTCCACATTGTTTTTTCCATGTGCAAGTTAGATGGTGCATTCGAATGCCATTTGTGGAGTTCAAAATGACCTTTCTGCAATATTGCAATTACTTCCCATTGAATTCTGTTCAGTTGTTCCACCGAGTCAGCTCCTGTGAAGATCATCAACATAAAAATCCCTTAGAACAATTTAAGATCCCACTGGAAACTCTTCTTTGCATCTTAAACCAATCTCGCTCAGTATGTGACGGTGTTCAGCCAAAATGTCTGGATGGGTTCCTTTGAGTTCTCTCGCCAGAGAATCAACTGAAATCGCCTATCTGTTACGTCAACTTCTATCTGACGATACATCTTCTTTATGTCAGCAGTTAAAACGTATCTGTGACATCGGAAACGGAGCACAATCATAAATATTTCTTGCTGAATAGTTGGCCCTACCATAAAAATGTCATTTAAGGATAAATTGGATGTAGTCTGACACGATTCGTCAAATACCACTCTTAGTTTAGTGGACAAACTATCAGGTCGGTGAACGCACTGATGTGGCAATGTGGCAAATGTGGCGGCTTATTTGGATCGAGTCTAGTTACCCTTGACATGCGGCCTAAGTCCAAGTACTCCTGAATGAATTTGGAGTACTCACACTTTAGTTCCGAACTCTTGTTTAGCCTCCTCTCTAAGGAAAAAAATCTCTTTTTGACGATTTCCAAGGAGCTCACGAGTTGAGCTGGGCTGCCTTTGAATGGAAGTTTTACACTAAACTTACCACTTCTAAGTAATTTAACATTTTCCTTGAAATGCTGTTCGCAAATAAGTTGCTCTGGAGTGTGCACAATTCTACTATCAATATCTTCCGTCTGCCAAAACCTTTCTACCAATTTCTCCAAACTTGTAGATGTGTACCTCGATGAACTTTCCAAAAAATTGTATGTTGTCTTTCGTGCACTATTTGCACTAAAACCTCCAGTCTTTTACCAGAAACCGATGTTTGCGTGATCCAGAATTCAATGTTTTTAGTGTAGCCTTCAAACCTTGACTTGATTGTTGTTCTGGTTTTCGAACACACCTTTGCGTTGATGTCTCCCACACCACTAATATCAATAGGGCATTCGGTGGGCTGGATACATAAGCTATTATCAAGAGACCCAGTCATCGAATTTATCTGCGAACCTGAATCTAACAAAGCTCTAACCGGACTAACACCACCTGCCTCATTTTTCACATTCAATATAACTGTTGCTAAAATGACTTGTGGCTCAGGGAAATTGTCAACTGCGCTATGCAACGACGTCTTGAGATTACCTGCTTGCTGCGATATTGGTGGTTCTTCTGAATATCTTTGCGTGCTGTATCTATGTAACAATAGATGATGGGAATCAGAGCAAACGTCACACCTTTTCGCAGAGCAGTTGTTTACTTCATTGCCCTTTCGTAAGCCGTTGATGCACAGTGATAGCCGTTTTGCATTTTTGGAACGATCGTAAGTATTCAAATGCTTTTCCGCGATGCAGTGATTTGCAGTGCAATGCAGTGACAGGTAGTGCAGTGTATGAAGGTCGTCGATGATTTTGCTTCGAGTTAGGTTCAAGCTTCCCACTTTCAGCAAACAAGCATTTTGATTAACTGCTTTCTGAAAATTGACAACGCCTGTTCAATACCACACCACATTCCGACCACTTTGGTAGGTCGGCGTAATCCAAAGTCTCATCCCAGTTTGTTTGTGTCTCATTGTCTACCTTTGACCTGACTAAATATATGATAATTGCGTTTTTGATGTCTATATGACTGCCTAAAGATGCTAAGGAATCAAATAGCGCCGAAATATTGTCAACTAGTCCTCTAAGGCTAGTTGGTGACGCACTTTTCATCTTAGGTAAGCTAAACAGTTGCGATATGTACTCAAGAAATGTAAGGCATTTATTATCATATCGCTCTTCGAGTCTCTTCAGAGCTTTTGGGTAATTTTCTTCTGAAATTTGAAATGCTTTTACTGTCCCAAGTGCTTGTTCACTCAGACACGACACCAAGTGATTAAATTTTTCGATATCTGTAAGTGACGAATCTTTTTGTGAACTAGTGTTGTGAACGTTCCAATAAAATTTTTGTAGTCAGAATATTTTCGGAAAATCTAGGCAAACGAAGTTGAGGAAGTCGAGAGCTCGGCTGATGAGGAAAAGCAAACGAGGTTTCCGGTGCAGTAAATTTCCTCTTTTTTTTCCATAAACGACACTATTTTTGTTTTTGTTACACAATAAAGCTCTTTGACCTCACCACGGCAATTGTCCGATGGTGTAAGCTCCTCTATTCTAGTCTGATAGCTAAGAGCTTGCTTAAAATACGATTCAACAATACCAAGCCTACATTACAGATCGGCGTGCTCCATTGTAGCTCCTTTTAAATCTAAAATATTTTTTGTTCGGGATATGTTTCCCCTTGAAGAAGCCCTGCTCGATTTTAATTCATCTAGCGACTTTTTTGCCCCTCGCGTGGACATGTTGGTTGTTCTGGTTTATTTTGGTGAAAACGAAGAGACAAAAAAGTTGATTGAAAAGTTCCTTACAACCGCTGGCAGCTTATGAAAGTTCTCCTACTACGAAAGCAACGAATATGCTAAGAAGAAGACGCAAAAAAGCTTTCAAACTGATTGCGTATAATAAGTGTGTCTCACGATATCAAAAAAAAAAGCACATGGCGACGATCTTAGCGAATTCAGCGAGCGAGCGTTTTCCACCAGTGGGTCGCAGCGAAGCGACAAAATTGAAAGCTTCCAACCTTGTACGAAACACGATGCCGCGAAGAGCCAAAGCACACGATGATCTTCAATTCTTAAAGCTACGGCGAAATTGTTAATGCCGTCAGAAGAGGTAAAGACAGCTTTAAATTTTCGGAATGTTCGATGCGAGTTCAATGCACTCCTAAGCTGCAACGGTAGAGAATTCGCCGTTAGGTTTCTGTTCCTAAGATATAGCGAACGCTGCGAAGCGACAAACCCTGCTTCTTTATGGGGAAAATTGTGGAATTTGCGGCGAATTGCAGTCAACTAATATGATTGGGAATTCGTTTTTTAATTTTGATTTGGTGCAAAGTTGGTGCAAAACCCTTGGTTTGAAATTGTTAATAATTTGTGTATGTAGCAAATAAGTGTCCAGTTGCGACTTGGACAAACGACAAATGTGAAGCGGTTACCGACAAATGTTGGAATTCCCTGTAGCCTTGCAATATGCGCAGGGACAATATTGAATCTCAAAAATATTAAAAGAAGAACGATACAGACTCACCAAAATGTTCACTTTTCCCTGTTCCCTTGTGGATTGGATTTCTGCTTCTGGAAGATGGACGCAATCGCTGCACCGTTTTTCCAACACTTTGATTCGACTTTGAATCTTGAACTTCCGTTTTGTTCACTCCCGAATTTACCTTGTTCTTTTAATGTTCTTCACTTTGTAACCTTTATTAAAGTTTATTCTTCAACTAGTCCTCTCACAGTCACCATGAAAAGGATTATCTTAAGTAAAAACACCAACTATTTATTCTTTTACTTTTATTTTATTTGATGAGCCGATTGGTCTATTTTCAATGAGCCAATTGCTCCGTACGAGTAACGATAAACTAGTAATTCATATACCATAGTTTTGTAAAGAGGAAAAGTCGGTTGTGGTGAATCTGGGGATGGACATGGTGAATATGGGGGTGGCTTACAATAATTGGAACATTGGGACATTGGGACAATTCAAATATGTGGCGTCAACATTGTGGGACAATTTATTTTATGTGGCGTCAACAAGGGGGTTTTGATAAGGCGATTCTTGCTGAAATAAGTTAACGTACGAAAAATTCAATTTTCAACATCAAAAGTTCTCATTCTCCTCAAATGACAAATTTCACTGAACTGCAAGACTCGAACGTCGACACGAGCATCCGGATTATGCGAAAACGATGTAAATATGCACATTCCATCCCTTACGGCAACGGCAACTAAACTGATGATACCCGTGGGAACACTTCGTCGCTAGATGAATCGGTATACTAACTATTGCGGTAGCGTAGTGGTGAAAGATCTAAGGGCCCCGAAGTAGCCCATAGTTGAACATGCGCTAGTGCAGTGTGAAGAACTATTGGACAAAACGGAAGCTCGTTATCAGCTAGCCGCACCAACTTCAACCCAGCTTACCATCTCAAGCTGCGATGGAGTCGTTGAATATGATAGCGATGTATTTTTTTGTAAGAATTTCATTATTATAATAATATTTTTTTGGATTATTGTACTCTTTATTTAAGAAAAAATTTACAAAACAGAACAATTACAAAAAAGTATTTTTGAACTGATGGAAATACAGTAACTCATGTGATTAAATTCAAAAACAAAATAATTTTTTAAAAGAAAAAGTGCATATGTATATTACATTCTTTAAAAATTAAAAAAAAAATTGTTTGAATAGATAAAAATACAATAACTTGTGTGATTAAATTCATAAACAAATTAAGTTTTTTTTGTAAGGAAAAAAAAATCTTTACAATTAAATAGAAATATATATGTACATTTATGTAGTTTCCTTGTTATTCTCTAGTTTTACTTAACCTCATATTTGTTATCAGGAATTTCTTTTATTTTTTTTATTATTATTTTTTCTATTGCATAATTAAATTCAACCCTAAGACCAACCGGTTTAAGCCCAATAAGTGAATCAAACAATCCCCCCGCGTCCCCTAATGCCAATGCATCAGCAGCACGTGCCACTGATCCAAGAGGTCTAGATCCCAATTTCTCATACCAATCCACAGCATTCCATTCCGATGGAACTTTAGAAGTTCGATCCAGCCCTGAATTAGACCTACTAATTACCTCGATTGTGTCTAAAATGCTTGATAAACAAGGTCGACGAATGGTTGAAAATATGCTCAACCCCAATGCGGATCTTTCGCGCTGGGCTGGAAGACCTCGACAAAATACCTGATGTAGTGCGTTGCCTGAGAAATTTCTCAGGTTAGTTAGTCATTAGTCGACGTTAGTCGAGTCTTGCAGATTTATGAACTCATTTAGGGAACTCCTTAATATTATGGCATTTTAAATGCCATAAGAAATTAAAGCGTTGGACAAGCAGATACTGGTTTGGAGTCCTAAATACGCCGCTCAACTGGGTGAGCGTTTTGAGGTGTCTTGCTCTCCACTTAGCAGATAAGCGCGATATAAGCACATTAGAGTACCAAATACGTCTTTATCAAGGAACCAAAACAATTCAAGGTTTCTATTATGAGGTCTACTCTTACCTTTTGCTTATTTTAAACAAACTAGCATACATGGATATTAGTAACGAATCCATGGACCTGCTCACCCAAACATTCAGGGGTAAAGCTTTGGACACCTTCATAAGGGGTCTAAAAGCCGATTTACCCAGGCTTCTGGGCACCCTAGCGGAAAAGCCATCTTACTCGAACGAACAAACAACCTCGGAATTGGAACATTGTAATATCTATTTTTTGACTCTTTCTTACCGTATTTTGAGTGCAAGACGAAGAGTGGTGATATTCTTTAATTTCTGGTTGATACCGGTTTTTCAAAAAACTATATACAGTCTTGTCGTGACCCAAAACCTCTTCATAACGAACAATTCTTTTTCGCTAAATCCATAGCTGGAGATATCAAAATATCTCAGCATGCCTTGATCAATATTTTCGGTCTTAATGGTGAAAACTTTAAATTCTTTCTGTTACCAACTCTGCGTACCTTCCATGGCATTCTGGGCAATGGTAGTCTTAAGAAACTATCACCTGTCATAGACACGGGACATAGCTATATGACAATCCGAAACCCTATTACGATTAATTACAAATAATAAAATTCTCCTTCAGTAAATGCGATGGATGTCAAGGACGGTGACTTGACTCATACTCAGCAAAACCTTTTAAGTCCCATTATTTACCGTTTCCAAAATTTATTCTCCGAACCCGACGAAAGGCTTACGTTTACCACAAAAGTTGTCGGTGAAATTATAACCTCGACTGATTCTCCCGTCTATGGTAAATACTACCTGTTCTCTATGTCACTTAAAGCCGAAGTCGAAAATCAAATTCAAAATTTATTAAAAGACGAGATCTCCATACAATTCCCCTGTGTGGATTGTACCTAAAAAAAACCCGACTCCTCAGGATTAAACCAGTATTGGATGGTTATTTTTTTGTTTTTGTTATAATTTATATAATACATACAGTATTTCTTACATAATTCATTTTACCCACAAAGCGCCGTACTTATCGGCAGATGGCTATATTCAACACAATAATACATAATTTATCAGTGAGCTTTCAAATTTCAATTAGAAAAAGTTTATAAAAAAATAGGAATTAATAGGTATAATATTTAAAGAAAGAGAGAAAAATAAAAAAATAATTAATTTGCATCAATAGGAATTTAAAAAATTCTTTTATATTTTGCGGCATTGTATTAACCGTTTTAGGCACTATATAATGAAGTTCTCTTGTGCCATAAGCATTGTAAGCCTCTGGTATCTCTAACATTCTTTGGGCTCGTCTTCGTGTGTTTTGATTGTGCTGGATAGATTTCAAAAATCGTTGGTCGTTCATATATATTACAAGTGCAGTCATCTGAAAAATTGTACGAACATCCAGTGCTTTTAAAGATAAGTTAAATACTCTGAGATTTTTTATTGAACGATGCTGTATGGCTGAAATTTTATCTCCCATACAAATTTCCAGTTACACTTTCTGGCGTTGTTCTTTGCTAACTAGAGAAGGTGTCTGATAGTTTGTGTAAGTCGATTGCTTACAAAAATGACAGCATCATTTTAGTTTTGTGTAGTTTCGCCATTTCCCGTATTTTCCCTATTTTTTTTCAGTTTGATGTTGCGAATTATTTTAGTTTGTTAAATAACATTTGTTTTAGGTGTGTTCCTTGCAAACGAGACAATAATCGTAGTTTAGTTTGGATTTTTTTTTGTTTGTTCGGTGAATATCATTGATATCAAAATTGTTTGTGTCACAATTTATTGTTTTGCCCAAAGCTTGAACAATTTCAATTAGCTTTTCATTCTGTGTTGGGGGAATGTTTTTATTTTCAATGTCATTTTTCAGTAGTTGTTGTTCAAGAGTGTTTATTTTTATTCCAATGTGATATGTGTTTGTGTTTTAGCATATTAACTTCTTCGAGTGTTTGTATTTCATTTGTAAGATTTTGTAGAGGGTCATTGTTAGATGACAAGTGTTTTTGTATTTCTTCGTACTTGCATGCAACAAACTCACAACTTAATTTTATTTCTACCATTTCTTCTTTCACTTTTTTCATCTCAATTAAGATAAGTTGGTCGTTTGGTAGTGCGTTGGCTTGTCGTTGTCTACCATCGGGAGAACTCACGCTTCGGAGCCGTTTAGTCATTGGTTCAGCTTGTTGTATTCCAATTGATGGAGTCTTATAATTGGGAAGCACGAAGTGTTCTTTTCTACGTGTTTGGCATGCTTGCGCAACTCGGTAAAAATAAGTTCTTTACTGGTTTTCACCAGACTCCATTGAAAGAATCTGATATAGAGAAGATCGCATTTTCCATAAACAACGGAAAATATGAATTCACAAAGCTTTCTTTTGGCCTTAAGAACGCACCATCGATATTCCAAAGGGCACTCGACGACATTCTTCGGGACCATATCGGTAAAACTTGCTATGTCTATATCGACGATATAGTTATTTTTAGCAAAACCGAAACTGAATACGCCCAACGCATAGAGGCAGTTCTTAGAACACTCAATGATGCTAACATGAAGAATAAGCTTGATAAATGTCACTTTTTCAAGCAGGAAGTAGAATTCTTAGGATTTATTATATCATCAGATGGAATTAAAACCAACCCTGCAAAGGTCGAAACAATACTAAACTTTCCCGTACCTCAAATACTGAAAGATTTGCGATCCTTTCTTGGTCTATCAGGCTATTATCGTCGCTTTGTCAAAGACTACGCAAAGCTCGCGAAACCCCTGACAGCCCTTTTGAGAACGGAGAAACGACGGACGTCTAAGACGTCCAGTCCTCCAAAACACAAATTTTTCTTCACCCATCCGCAATGGATTCCAACAAAATAAAGCATTCTCGCGTTTCCAAAAATCTCATCCTTACATATTCGAACTTAAGCAAATCTTTTGAACTGACAATTGACGCGTCATACTTCGCCATTGGCGCAGTTCTATCACAGGAGGAGAAGCCGATACCGTTTATCTCTTGAACACTTTGTTCAACTGCAGCCAATGAAAGGGAGATGTTGGCAATCATATGGGCCCTAGGTTCATTGCGTAACTACTTATATGGCTCAGCCCACGTTAAAACTTATACGGACCACCAGCCCCTTACCTATGCGCTTAGTAGCAAAAATAACAAAAGTAAGATGAAGCGGTGGAAGGCAATTCTTGAGGAACATAATTACGAATGGCAGTATAAACCAGGCAAAAGCAATGTTTTGGCAGATGCACTCTCTTAACCTCCTCGAGCAACGCAAATAAACTCCCTTACTAATACAGAACATAGTGATGAAAGCTCGTCTCAGAATCTCATTATCAGCGTTCAAATGCCTAATTACGCTTTTAAAAACCAAATACTTTCCAAATCTGTTCAACCCCTAACCACGAGTTCGACATAGTCTTTCCCACATATCATCGCCATAGAATTATTAAACTTAAAATAATGTTAAAAAAATTCGTAATCCCTCCGTCATCAACGCGATTAAAACCGATGACAATATCATTGGAATGATATAGGATATACCCCACTAACTTCAGTAGTTACAAGGTAAGATTCACCAAGCTTCAGGTATGACACAAACCAATGAATCGGAACAGGAGGAAATAATCGTCAATACACATAAACGATCGCGAAAACAAAGCACACAATTTGGAACACTCTTTCTTTCCAGCAATGATCACTAAAATCAAAATTTAATTAAGAAATGATCAGTCTGTAGACCGTCACCCGAGTAAGTCAGCAATTAAACCTACCCCAATACCTCAGTATCCAGGACAAATCGTGCATGTAGATATTTTCTCTACGGGAAACCAGTTGGTTCTTACTTCCATAGATAAGATTATAAAGTATGCGCAAGTCCGTATTCTCAAATCAAAGGCGATAGAAGATGTTCGCCCGACACTTTAAGGAAATCCTGTTTTTCTTCGGCCTACCAGCAATGATAGTAATTGATAATGAGGAATCATTTAGACTGATTAAAATTATGAGATGCTTGAAAACGGAAGGTCTCCATCTATCCTTTACGGAACTTCTGGAATGCGCCGTCTACGAATATAATTGTTCCATTCACTCCACTGCAGAAATGAAGCCCATAGAAGCATTCCTCTCACGAAGAGTAAGCTCTGTTACTAACCCCTGTTACTAGAAAAAGCAAAAGAGAGATATCGAGATATCGAATACCATCATACTCGTAAGAAACGGCAACCGATAAAAGATAGAAGACCCTCGGCCAAGTCATTTGTGTGAGGCAAAATAGGCAAAAAGGTTCAAAATTTACAGTTCGTTATAAGAAAGAAATAGTAGCTGAAAACAGATCTACCACAATCTTAACACAGTCAGGCAAAATTGTCCACAAATCATATATAAAAAATTAAACCCCTCTTTCCAGATTCCTAATTGCAGTCTGTGCTGCCACCACCCAAATACTGGACTATTCGAATTCCCAGATGGTTAAGATTGACATCGGAACAGCGAGAATACAGAATGGTCAATTAAAAATTATCCACCTTATTTATTTATAAGCCCACCAGAATTTAGTGAACAAGTTGGCAGAACTTCTAAAAACAGCCATCTTTTTATTCCCTCCTATCCCATGAAATCCAACAAGCAAGGTAAAAGTTCACTGGACTTTCTGGGCACCGCCTGGAAACGGATCGCAGGAAGTCCAGATTGGCATGATCACGAAATCATAACGGAAAAAATTAATAACGGACTTCGAAATAGCAACAGGCAAACAATAATAAATCAACTTACAATAGGAAAAATAAGCGAAATTACTGAAATGACAAACAAAATAATAAAAAACGTTAAGGAAACAAAAATAAATAGAAACGAAATTGTACTAAAAATAATGTACATATAAGCTTAAATTAATAAAAGAAGAAATTATAAATGTTGCGTATTCGATCCATTGGGCGAAGGCAAACATTGTAAACTCTTATATATTAAGTAATGTAGAAACTAATATTATTGAGAAATTGTTTGTAACAGGAAATGTTTCTATCATCAATATAGACGAAGCCTTAGAATTCGCCGTTGTGAAAATAGCAGCAGACGACAAGAACATTGTTTATATTATAAGCTTACCTACTGTTCGTTTTGAAACTTGTAATGTCTATCTTTTAAAACCCGTCAAAGTTGGCAACAAAATATTTAAAAAAAAAAAAAAAAAAAACACTGTGGCGCTGGCAGCCCGGTATGGGCCATGGCCTAGCTTCTTGACACTCATTTGTGCTGCTCATGTTGTCATTCTAGTCACATCTGAGCGGGGCCTACGGTTTATCGCCGAGTCCGAACGGCACTCCTTAGAAGCTTTTTCGTAGGCAATTTTACTTTCGGGAGTTTGCCATTGCCCGCCGAAAGGGTGATGGCGATTTGAAAAATTGTTGGTGACCCAGCCAGGAATTGAACCCAGACTGTCTGCGTGATAGTCCAATGAGCTAACTATCGCACCATCGCCATCGCCCAACAAAAATAAATAATATACATTTTTCAAAAGTTTTAGATTGTAAGGAAAAAATGTATGAAATAAATGACAATTGTAAGACCTTAAAGAAGAATATAATTTGTTACAGGAATAATATTATAGACATAAGCAATTCAACATGCAATCCACCAAGCACCCGAGTTATTTAATTTATACCTTCTCGTTTCTACTACTATCAATCTTACCACTTTTGCAATCATCGGGTGTTTCATATGGAAGCCACCTTGGTCCGTTATGCTCTCTTTTATTTGTAAATGATATTCTTTAAATATGGCGATGACTTAAAAGTTTTTCGTTGCACTAGACCTGAACAAGATTTGCATGCTTTTAAAACATCGACTTTAATTAACAATCAAAAGATATTTATAAAAGAGTTTCAATATATTTAATTGACTTTTTTTGAAATTCATATCATTTATGAACATAAACTATTGTTATCAGAAATCCCAGTTAAACATTGTTTGATGAATAAACTAAACTTAACTCTAAATTTTGGTTTGCAACTAGAATGAATATTTTTTTTTGTAATTTTTAATAACATTATTTCTTGAGTATTATTCCATAAGAACTTTATTTTCAAATTAAAAAATATATATATATATATTTCAATTTTTCCATAACATCGATGACTTGTATGATATTAGAACATATATAACTTCTTGGGCATATTAATTGTAAGTACTACCGAATTATCTAAATGCGCTGGTTCAATGCAAGATTTTTATCGGAATAGTGACAATTCTGTCAAACCAATATTTACATAATTGCGAAGTTTTGAATCGGAACGTTAAAAAATATGTCAGTTTAAGGGAAAATTAAATGTAAGTATGTATTCCCAAATTATCCAAATTCTAAGTTGCCATCGATAGCCGGTTTTTTGGACTCTCAAAATTGAGCTCTGTTACCGATGTCAAAAAATTTATTGCTAACGTACATATACGCGTATCAGTAGGTAAAAATAGAGTGATTCAAGTCCATTATGTTTTCTTTATGTCCGATGACAGGATATTTAATTAACCAATTAATCAAATTTTCTGAGGTCATACTTAAACCGAAATATTGTTTAAACAAATTTCAATTCAATTTCAAATTTAATTTAAATTTGAATTTTCTACGAAAACTTAATCTCAGAGTCAAATACTATGAAAAAACTAGAAAGGGCTTGGCTAACTTTTTTTCATACAAGAAACCACTTTTCGTTTGTATGCCTTGGGAAATAGATATAAATATTTAAAAACATTGCAATTGCATTACAGTCCGTTCGCTAAGATCGTATACGGCAAAACTCGTTTATGAAAACCGGTTTGGAAGTGGCATTTGCATTAGCAGATAAAAAAATACTTCTGCTAAGATGCTTTGAATAAAAAAATTTAAATAGTGTTCAATTTTTGTCAGAGACAGGTGAGTGTCCCGTTTGCATCACGTTATGAAGCAGTATTCTTGTGCACGCATCCAAAAGGACCGAAAATGTTATACGGAGCAGCTGCTAAATACATGAAAAAGTCAAAAGCATTTGTTAGCAAGTGGGTGCACCGTTATTCCCAAGTTAAAAATCTGGATGATTTGCGGGATCGTGGGTCTACGCCAAAAACAACAAAAAAGCAGGACAAAATGATTCTACGCGTGTTTGAAAAAAATCTTCTTCTATCGTTACGTGGAGGACAAAGGATTTTACGTAAAAGGGGTCTAAATGCGTGTTGTGGCTACGTTTACTAGCCAATAATGTAAAATTTCGAAGAACAATAAAGAAACCACTTCTGTCAAAAAAACACGTAGAAAAACGACTCAGTTGGGCCAAGGAGAATTTGGACAGAGGTTGGAACAACTTTATTTTTGCGGATGAAGCTTCTTTTTGGGCATGGTCTCCTATCACTCATACCTGGTGTACACAATCCAATAAATTAATCCAGCGGACCGTGAAACACCCGGCAAAGGTGCACGTTTGGGGACGCTTCTCAAAACAAGGATTTGGCAATTTCTTAATGTTTGCAAATAACTTAAACGCACCCAACATGGTCAAAATTTATAAGAAGCCTTTATTACCATCTGCTCAAAGGTGGTTTAAAAGAAGGAATGAGAATTAGTTACTGCAAAAAGATAATGACCCAAAACATCGCAGTCGTTTGTGCAGTGCGTGGAAACAAGAAAATGACGTCGATGTTTTAGATTGGCCATCACAGTCGCCGGATGCAATTCCCATTGAAAATGTTTGGGCATTCATGAAGCTATAGCTCCAAGGAAAGAAGATCTCGACGGTCAAACAATTATAACGAAAAATATGAATTTTATGGAGTTCTTTGTCTCAAGATTATGCTATAAGATTAGTAGAGAGCATGCCTCGAAGACTCCAAGCAATTATTGATAATGGAGGAGAGTGGACAACATATTAATTGAAAAGCATTCAAGTAAATAAACAAAATAAACCAGTACAATTGATTTTTTTTTTATTACTATAAGTTCTTCTTTAATTTTTGCCGTATACGATCTTATCAAACTTCAAAAAAAAGGGGAAAAAAGGGGTTTGAAATGAATTTATTTGTAATACGGATATGTCTTAATTTGAAATATTGAAAGTTGTAAACACGGGGAAAGAAATGTCTTAATATGTACTGCAAAATTTAATCCTGAATTCAATAATCCTTATTGGTTTCGTTTCCGACAGTCAAATGTAAATACTTTTTTGGTTAACCTGCTTATTGTATACCTACAATGTATTCGAGTAATTTCAAGTGATGAAAATAAGTATTTATTTAATTTTTCTATTCTTTTATTTAGTAAAAAAAAAACAACCTATTAGTCTGCCATGGCAACTAGTGAAAGGTAAACACATCATTTTGTCGCAGCAATTGTTTTCAAGTTCGTTTTGTTAATAAACTACCTATTTTCCTAAGAAAGTCTTAACATACAACAAAGCAGTGTTTTCAAGAACTAAATCAATTTTCATCATAATTCGGGATAGTTTTTTGCATTTTTACACAAACTTTGTCGGTCTTACTTTATCAACCGTTGCTTTTTTGTGCGCTAATTGTTAACTAACATGACAGAACTGCCGCATAGACCAGAGATAAGATGTTTGTCAAAAAGTAAACCCCAAACACCAAACACTGCAAAAGACGACAAACCCGGCAAAACACTTGAGATGCGACTCATGGGAAAATTTGTAGATTCCAACTCCTAATTGAAATCTTAATTGCAAGACATGCATAACACATTGCTGGAAAAATTGGATTCAATCAGTGGAGATTTCAACCACCGCTTCGATGATGTCAAAAAATCTATATCTGCGTTGACCGTGAAGTCCTCGAGCAAACCTCTGAGTCGGTATTGTGCTCCAAATTAACTAATGAAATCCCAACCATATAAAATAAAATCGATTCGATGGAGCGCGACAAACTGTGCAGTGACGCTATTCTTCATGGTGTACCAATGACCGCTGGTGAAGACCTCAACAGTATGTTCAGCCGACTATGCACTGCCATTGAATGTACGCCTGCGCTTGTGCCGAAGAAAATCTTTAGAACAAAATCTAAAGGAATCTTGGGCAATTCCGCCATCATAATTAAAATGTCGTCCGTTGCAGATAAAATCACCGTACCTCGTTCTGGCAATGCTACATATCGGAAAACCAAAAAGTGCATTTGTTTACATCAACTTGGACTCCTGTCTGACAAGGTGATCTCTGTCAACGAAGCCTCACTGCGCAGAATATTGTCATTTTTCGGAAAGCTCACGAACTGAAGAAGCTAAAATAGCTGTTTTCCGTTTTTACGCGGGGCGGATGTTTTCTGTATTTGTATCTTATGCCTGTAAGCAATTTGAGTTTTTGCCATTTGTTCTGCGCTTCGTGCTTTCTTACGTTGGGTGCATGATTTTTCACTGATAGGAGAAGTTAGTAGTGTCTCTTCCAGTGGCGATGGTGCATATAATAAGCACTTGTTTGCACAACATGTTGGCCTAAGAGTATCTCATATCAATGCTCAGAGCTTGGCCGGGAAAATTGATGAATTTAAAAGTCTGTTTGTTGCTTCAGATGTTGGCGTAATCTGCGTTTCCGAAACATGGTTTAACCCGAATATTCTAGACAACGTATACTCCGCGCCGATAGAAAAAAACCGAACCAGTGGGGGGGGTAGCAATTTATGTGCGCATTACATTGACATTGACCGTAAAATTTATTTCTACCTCACCTCCCGGCAGCTTGTTTGAGTACTCGTATTGCTTCATTGAGCTTTCGAGCGAAAGGAAAAATCTTTACTCGGTGTTGTTTACAGACCTAAGAGTCACATCGATCTTTCGCCGCTCAAAAGCTTTTTGGGAAATAATTCTTTCTCTTTTTGGAAAACGATAGTGTGTGGCGATTTGAATTGCAACATACTGAATTCCGAAAACTCGGTTCCTTTAATTTAGTCCATGAAAACATTAAACTTAGATCTCCTTAACTCATCCACACCGACACATTTTACCAGATCAAGCAGTACCCTTCTTGATGTATTTTTTGCAAGCAATAGTCAAAATAGCTTCTACAGCCAAGGCTCTGCTCCCGCATTTTCGAAGCATGACATGATTTTTGCTTCATTTAGTAAACAACAATTTAGGCAGTCCTTTAGAGATTTAAGGAATCTTAAACCGGATTTGCTTGAATGTGATTTGAAGGGTGTTAACTGGCAACCAATATTTTCAGAGGTGTCTCCTGGCGCTCAAGTCGATTATTTTCAGGGTCTGGTTGAGTTGCAGGTTCTGTTTAAAACGAAGTTCGTGAGACATAACAATAATCCGTGGCTTACATTAGAAATACATAGGCTGAGAAATCAAAGAGATGCAGCGTATAAGAAATGGAAGCCTTTTCGACTTTGAGATTTTGAGAAACCTGGTTTGTGCGCAAATCAAGCGGGCAAAGCCCCGTTTCTGTAACGAGCATTTAAACCATCAACTTCCCAAAAAAAACCCTTTGGCAGAATCTGCGCCAATTTGGTATTACTTCTAAAACAAACTCTTTAATTGATAACATTGATCCAAACCAGATAAAATAATGAGTTTGTTAAAATACCATTGACCCCAAGTTCATTTCAATTTAGTAGAATTGAATAAACTGATGTTGTGAGAGCCATTTTAAAAATAAAATCAAAAGCTGCTGGTTTTGGTGGAATCCATCCCCATTTTATGAAAATTATTCTGCCGTACCAGCGCTAACACACATTTTCTAAACTATGACGACATCAACGTTTCCAGCATCTTGGAAAGCCAAAAATAGTCCCAGTACTTAAAAAGAAAGCAACTAGTAACTCGCCTGCAGAGTACCGACCCATTGCAATCCTTCCATATTTGTCAAAAGTCTTGGAAAAGTCTATTCACTTTCAAATGTCAGCTCTCCCGCACCATAACAACTTGCTCTGTCCGCATCAATCAGGATTTAGACAATACCACCGCTGCACTTCAGCATTACTTAAGGTAACGGATAATAAACACAGCAAGCGATAATGACCATTTCACTTTCTGACGCTTTTAGACTAGACATAGTCAGTCAATCACGGAACTCTCGTCAATAAACTTTGCACGTCTTTTGGATTCTCGTCTTCCGCGACAAACCTTTTCTTACCTCGGGAAGAAAATTTATGGATGCCTCAGACATCTTTCCCTGTCGCGGAGCTATACGCAATTGAACGCTAGACTTATGTTGGCAAATACGCTACCTTTTCTACTTATATCTTATAGTTGTGAAGTTTTTTGTTTCAACGGGGCACTAATTAATCGTAGTCTCCAGGTTGCATTCAACAATGTTACTCGTTACGTTTATGGACTTAAGCTTTTTGACCATGTATCCGCCTACGCTAAAAATATTGTTGGTTGCTCATAGACAAGTATCTAGACTTTTCTGCAGTCAAGTATTTACACAAGATCTTAACCACCAAATAGGTCTCGCAACGCCAGTTTTTTGTGCATGCCATTCGCCTCTGGAATGCCCTCCCCCTAAGCGTCAGAAGTCTCTATAACGCGAACAATTTTTGTGATATTTTCTTTCTGCACATTGCAGGTAACACATAAATACAGAAAATGCCATTTTGAGTAAATTATTTGCGTTTTAATTTTTTTTTCTTTTTCTCTCTCTTTCTACTGTATTTGTCCCCCCTTTTTTTTCTTACGAGTACATTCGCTGTTTGCTTAACTAATGTTAAGTAAGTTTAAATTAAAATATAATGAAGCACAGTAATTTTCATCTTTTTCAAACTTCCCCATACGTATACCATATCGCATTTATTACTTATAGATGATGTACAGTCTACTTTAAATGCTGTTAAAATATTTAATAATAAACATAAACATAAACATAATTTTCCATATAACTTCGGATGAACTGTCAAATCTATTCATCTATAGCAATATATTTAGCTGTACTCATACATATGTACGTTCTTTTTATTGAAGGAATCTCTAGATAAAAAAACGACGCGAATTTTAATTCTTCAATTGGGAGTTCATACAAACTTGGGGCTGCCAAATTCTTAGTGTCATACACTACATACGTGCGCAGGACGAAGTAAAAATGGGTAAGCATCTGCGCAATTATGTATTCTTTCATTCAACGATACTATTTAAAATTTCAGGAAAAAAAATTTATCTGTCAATTATATGACTATAGCAAAAAAAAGATATTAACAGATGACTTTTTACCGTCGAGTTTTTGTCTGAAATTTTGTTGGTATAAATATAAAGGTCATAGTTAGTAGGAAGTGTCGAAAATGATATATTTATTTTGCTTTAACGAGTCTAACAATATGTCAATTAGAAAAAACATGAAATAAAGTAGGTTACCTTTTATCTGGTGATTGAAATATTAATTTCTGCTTCAAATCGATTTTTATTTTTTTAGCGAGAATATGGTAAACATGAGTAAATCTTGTAAAAAATAGCTTAAACATGTTATTTTTTTTTAGATATAAAATTAAAAGTTCTTTAAGAACAGTGTTAAAGTACCGCAAATGAGAAAATAAAAATGCCGGAAAATTTGGAGTTACATCAATTTGTCGGTGGATTACGTCCAAGCAGCACTTCCAGTAGATGGCTTTTAACTTTCAAATCGAAACTGACGTGTCCTTATCTAGGAATAATTTTAGCAACATTTTCTTCACTGTTCTTTTCATTATGCTCAGTTATTGTTAAAGGACTTGTGGATGTTAATCCTATGGAATTGGCGTCATTTAGGTAAAGATTTGTTTGCCGATAATATATACTAAACTAATTTTTTTTGCATGCACAAACATGTATACATTATTTTTTGTTAATGCAAATTTGATTGTATACCTACACCACGTTGAAACATTAGAGTAATATTGCCCACAAAGATCATATTTGATGAACTTAAAAAAAAGACAGATTTTATATCCAAAGTAGATTTAATTAAACACATTTTAAGCGAAAAAGAGGCATGTGGGAGTAAAGCATAGACATATCGTTAAAAAAAACGCATATCATTAAAACACGCAATTTCTAGGAAGTTTGAATGGGGATAAATTGTTTTCGACTCTATAATACACATCCCAATTTGCCACTTCAATATAGAAATTTTTTCGTGGGGGGGGGGGGGGGGGGGGGTTATCATGTCACCGTCTATATCGACGAAAAAAGAAATTATTTTTGAAAATAGGCCAGTAATACGAGAGTTGTAACCAATGGATTTTAAGAAATTCTTGAGAATGGATACGAATTGTGTTAGACATATTTCAGTCTACTTTTACCAAAAATACTTGTAATAGAAGAAAATTCTTTACGGAGAGAATGTTTAAATTTTGAAAAATGTAATAGTCACTCTACCAATTTAGCAACTAGAGGCAATAACGAAGATTTAAAATATATTGCAATCACATCAAGATTACTGTTTTCATCAATTTTCCAGTTTTTATTTTAAAATATGTATAATGTTTTTTTTGGTTTTGTTTTAGGCATACCTTATAGAGTTCCACCATTTGTATACAAATTGCCTTATCATTTTCAAACATTTCGTTTATCCGTGACTGAATATCAGATGAATACGTTATATGAACTAACTAAACTAGCAAACTCTACTGATATTTTTTTATAACCTTGACACTATTTACAAATCCACTAAATCAAATGAATGCCAGAATCATAAATAAACTAACATTAAGTACGTTGCCTAGGCACATGGCAACGCAGGCAAATAACTGAAATTTTGTTTGAGCACGGAGTCAAATGTCGGCCGATATTTCATTATTCTCTTTTTGTGTCCTGTGTTACTTTTACACGTAGAAATTCAAAAACAAAATCCTCGTAATTCGAAAAGTAATTATTTTGTAATCATATATATCAAATAAAGTTTTAGTACAAGTAGGGATTTTTTATACCTATAGTTTTAGTTGTCGATAATAACAAAATAATATATGAAAATAAAAAAATTTCCTGTTTAAAAGATGGAAAAAATGACAAATATTTTCCGAAAAAAATTCGTCGTCGGTCTTGAAGGAATCCAACCTATCCTAATATGACATGTACCCGCATGCGGTTGTAGGGAAAATGAGTTTTGTGAATAACATTAGCAAGAAATGAGTCTTGGAATATCTTTAGAACAAGAGAAAGACCCAGAACGGACTTCAAAATAAGTAATATTTGCAAATTTGTTCCATTGAACAGTGCAGAGTACATTGATTGAAATTACTGTTGTTGCCCCAAAACCATTTAAAAAAAAACAAAACTATAGTAACTGCTAAAATGATCAAAAAGCGCCCGTGCTTGTAAACATTTCACTGTTGAAGATCGGAAAAGGTAATATTAAAAGACAAATTTAAGGTTAATAAGGTTATGAAAACATAAGCATATTTTAAGAATAAAAATCACTGTTTCTTATGACGGATTCTATACCTTTCAAGTCACGATGGAAAGACAAAGTGCAAAGGAGACCTATGAATGCACTTCCTTTTTCTCAGCATGTGTTAAGGTCTTAAGAAATTGGGTGGCATCCTATAATTAATGGGAGGACTAAATTGTTAGTGTCAGCTGGCTTGTTGTATTCTAGTCAACAACAAATCCAACTTGTTTTTTGTTGACTAAAGATATGCAAGCCTTTTAGGGACGGCTGATACTTGTAATATTAGATAGAAAGTATGCTGCACATAATAGAGGTGCTTATAGCCGTTAATAAAACTTTTAATTAATAAAAAACTCAATATAAATTGTTCTTATTCTTTTTTCCTAATATTTTATTTTATAATAAACAAATAAAAACAAGTATTGTATATATTTATTATTCATTCAAATTTCTTAATAGCAACCATTAAAAAAACAAAATTTTGCATGAGTCTAATAATAGATGTGATTTTGTTGGCATCGGTATCGACGTTTATTTCCAATCTGTATGGGGATAACTCTAATAACTTAACTTATATGCTTTAACTAAATGCAATATGTATATAGGTATATATCGGCCTTAACGCGGATAGCGACAATTCTGCTAGACTAATTTTTCCGTGATAGCGATACTTGGACTTGTGTTACAAACGTACATATGCCACTTTGTCAGCAAATGAAATAATTACCTCTATCAGTGTGGGTCTGACTGTGAATACGTGTGTACTATATATTTATATAGGCAACTATGTGAATTCACCTCACATTCTGAACAAAATGTCATCCATATTACATAAACATATTGAACTTTGGTATAAATTGCTGTCATTCTAGCAATATCTAGCAATTTACACGTTTGCACAAGTGTTGGTAATTCATTTACAGTGAATTGAAGTTTATTAGTAAGGGAATTAGGACACAGGTAGTAACTGTTTTTACATACCTGTGACACAAACGAAAACAGAAAAATGTGATAATTGATGACAATAGTTAGGGTGTTATAATTGCAACATATTTCAATTTTTCGTAACTGGCTCTGGCCGTTTTTGTTGTCATTTAAATAGAAATTAAATGTACAATTATCGGTGACCAGCTGCCAAGCTTAATTTTTTTCACTACACTTTGCCGTTAGATCATGGGAGCACTGATTGCGTGACATAAATGTGGAAGAACTGTAATTCCAACATGATGGTGCTCAACCCCATACATTCAACAAAAACATAAGTTTAATGAAAACACGATTTTCAATAAATTTTCAAGAAATGGAGACGCCTATTGGCCAACAAGATCGTGCAATTTAAGGACATTGGACTATCTTCTGTTAGACTACGTTAAATCACTAGTTTATATCGATAAACCAACAACAATTGACGATTTGGAACAAAATATTGTTCGAGTAACACCCGATATACATAAACTTCAAATTGCTCGAAAGCTGAACCTCTAGAATACGCCTTGTTCATGGTGAGCATATAAAAAAATGTTTAAAATGAATTAAGTAAATTATCACCGAGTTTACTTCTTTGTGTTTTTTTTGCCTCAAAAGGTCTGAACGTATAAAAAAAACATGCTTTACTTTTTCTCATGAAAGTATTTAGTTTTATTATTATTTGTGCAACCAAATCGAGAAGATCCCTAAAATAATTCATATCCTTTTTGTCTATGTTAATCATATTCAATTGGCGCCAATAAGGCAAATATTTATGCGCCGTTAATATGTCATTATATTAATATAGGTATATTATGAAATTTGCATAAACATGTACATACATATCACATTTGCTGAAACTAAAAAGGAACGAACTAAAGATATAAATTTAATTAAATTAACCACATTTTAAGCGAACATTCCAGGTAGGAAGTAGGGCACTAGTGCAAATCAGTTCTTGAAATCCATTCGTTCCAACTCTCGCATTGCATTTGTGTGGCACAAATGCTTTCTTTTCATACATAAATTGTTTACCCAATATTATTTTCTTTGTTTTAAAGTTTGAAGGCTTAAAATTAATATTTTTATATTGACAGTGACATGATTACCTACTCGAATGAAATCCTAGATTGAACTGGAAAACTGAGATATTTGTAGATTTTGAAACAATTTCATCAACTCAAGGGTGAAACTGGACATTTCCTTTGACCAAAGTGAAACTTTGCCCTAAAACACACTGTTGTTCCATAGTAGTCGTTTGGCCCGCAGCGTTTTCGGAAAAATAAGGACCGATGACGCCTCCAGCCTGATGCATAGGCATGCAGTAACTTTAAGCGGGTGTTATGACTCTTTGTGGGTTCAACATGGATTTTCGGTGGCTCAGAAGCAATAATTTTGCTTATTCCCATATCCACAGAGATGGAAATGGACTTTTTTGCCTCCCTCGTGGCCGAGATTTAGGATGGCTAAGATGTAGGTTACATGCGCTAAGCGGTCAACACCTAATAGCTGATGCACTATTTGCACTTTGTAAGGGAACATCTTACAGTATTTCACCAAATTTGTGTGTGCAGTCCGCCGATTGATGCCTAATTGCGTGGGATGTCGTCAGGACGATACTCCGGGGTCCTCTGCAAATTCTTCAACCTAGCTGCGATTTTCTCAGCAGAACGGCTGCTTCGGAGCCGGCCAGACCTATCAGCATCAGGTGTTGTCGCATACTTTTCAAGGCCAGCGGCTAGACGTCGTAATGTTTATCCAGTTAGTGTCGAAAGACCCGGAAATTTGTGCTGAAATTCACGCTGAGCCAACAATTATTCCGCGCTCTTTAAGAGTATATATGTTGATAGTGATTGCTCTAAATTCAAAAAAAAAAAAAACAAATCAAATTCAAATCAACGTTATAAATTTATTGGCAATTTCACATCAATCAATTAAGGTGTATGATTGGTTCGACCCGCTTGGTCTGGTGGTTGCTACAAAAGTGAAAGAGATTAGCAAAGGCAAAAGCACTTGTTTCCAAAAAATCTGTAATTCATAATCGCACGATCTTACAGCTAGGCAAGTGCCAATCTGCATATATTTCATTAAATGTTCAAACAATACAAAACCGCAATTAAAAGTTATACATTAAAGCTAGGTCGAACCATAGGGTAAATCAGGAATGTTTTAATACGATTTTATGAAAAATAGTTAAAGAAAGAAAAATTCAATTTTAGTGTTTTTTTTTGTACAATTTGTTTTCAATACATTTCTCAACATACCGCCTCCCCTGAAGGAATTTGAGGAAGAAGGCAAAATAGCTAATTTTGTTATATAACGCTTAAACGTTCCACCTTTTGTGCGTAGGGACACAACACGAACATGGCCATCTGTGCCTGGATGAATTGCTGTTATTCTTCCTAGTAACCATTGGGAGGGTGGTAAATTTGGCTCCTTGATTACTACCATATTGCCAACTTGAAAATTGTCTGTCGCTGCTCTCCATTTTGGACGTTGCGGCAATGATGCTAAATAGTTCGCCTGCTACCTTCTCCAAAAGCCCTGCACCATATTCTGAACAAGCTCCCATCGCCCTAACCGGTTAAGCGGTGTTTCTAGGTAACTAGGTTCGGGCATTGCTGTATACGGTCTTCCTATGAGAAAGTGAGAAGGTGTTAGTGGATTTAGATCGGTATCAGGAATAGAGCAAAGGGGCCTAGAATTTAAAAGGGCTTCAATTTGGGTTAACAACGTGGACATTTCTTCAAAGCTAAGAATATTATCACCGAGAATACGACTAAGGTGTTGCTTTACTAATTTGACCCCGGCTTCCCAAAGCCCCCCAAAATGTGGACTATGTGGAGGGATGAATTGCCAGTCGATACCCTCTGTAGCCAACATATCCGCTACCCTTTCGTTATGCACCCTTGACTTAATCAACTTGTATATCTCCTTTAGTATCCGTGCAACTCCTTGAAAGTTTGTGCCATTGAAGGAATATATAACGTTACACCTTCCTCGCCTCGCGACAAACCTTTTAAGTGCGAGACAAGACTATCTGCGAATCACTAAAGGCAGTTATTCGAACTGGACTTATTTCGACCGATGATTGTATAAGGTTGAGTTATCGACAAATTAGTAGAGCACCACAAAGTTCCAAACGAGGAATCGACAGCTGTTTTGCAGGAGCGACGCGGGTCTTAGCTGCAACTAATTGGACGTGAACGGTTCCATCTTCTAAACAATTTCGAGAGTAAATATACGCATTTTCTGAGGCATCTGAGAAACCTATCAGTTCAAAGCGCTTAGAGTTTAAAGTAAATCTTCGCAAAACCTAAGATTTTCAAAGCACGATAATTGTTCTCGATATGATTTTCATATATCACTTTTATCAAAGGGTAAGGAATCATCCCAACCTAAGTTTTCCATAATACCTGAAAAAGTATTTTAAATAGAATAGTGGATGGTGCCAACAATCCTAATGGATCAAAAATCCTTGCAACTTCCGAAAGCAATTTTCGCTTTGTGGGAGAAAACTCTTTTTCTAAAACGATAGTATATGTAAATGTGTCACTGTAAGGATTCCAGACCAACCCAAGGACTTTGGTGCACTGTGATGCACCTTCCACTTCAAAAGTGTCTCCCAGCAATCAACGTCACTCAAAATCTCCCAGCAATTTGAACTCCATTTACTTAGCTCTAGTCCTCCACACGACAGCATATCTACTATTTGCTTTTTCAAATCTAAAGTCTCAGATAATGAGTCAGATCCCGTCATGATGTTATTCACATACATGCCATGCAAAATGTGACGCCAAAGGAAATTGATGGGCATAGTCAAATGCTAATTGACGGAGAACTCTCATTGACAGGTAAGGTGCGAAGTGCCATAAGTAACGAAAGCGAGAGTGAGATGTTGGGTCATCAGAAGATTCTCTCCATACAATTCTCTGAAAATCTCTGTGTCTAGAATGTACCCAAATTTGGCGAAACATTTCTACTATGTCCGCACAAAACACGTATTTATGCAACCGAAAATTAATAAGATTTCTTTGAAGAGGAGCTCCTGAATGCAGTATTTCATTTAGACTTTGATTACTAGCGTCCTTACAGGAACCATCGAATACAACTCGAATTTTGTTGGTGATGACAGCATGGTGCGGCAAATAAAAAACACTTCCCGATGTGGGTTCTATTTCATCCTCTGGAATTTGTTCCATATGCCCTAGGTCCAAGTACGCCTTCATAAATTTTGTATATTCCAAGTGTAGATTTTTATTACGTGAAAAGCGGCGTTCCATTGCGAACAGTCTAGATAAAGCACCAGAGATAGTGTTAGCAAACCTAACTTCATTTTGCCGAAAAAGAAGTTCATCCATATACCTCTTGTCTGAAGTACGAGTAAAGGTTTTAGAAAAATGGGAATCTACCTCATCCTCCTCTAATATTATCCTTGATTTGTTTGGAACCTCCTCAATTTCCCAAAAGGACTTTAATAGAAAATCGAGATCAACTCGGGTATGTAATGAAACAATTGCTATCTCTGCCATACAACCTGTGATGAGCCACTCAAATAGCGTTTCATGCGCAATAACTCTTCCCTTTTCATTCGTAACCATCTCGTAGAATACTCCAAGCCTTGTCCGCTCCTAACAGTATATCAATGGAGCCGGGAGTATTAAATCCTGTATTAGCTAAATCGAGGTTCTTAAGAAGAGAGAACTCACTACATTCCAATGAAGGTGATGGAGTTTTCGATGTTATTTTATTTAAAACATAAGCCTTAATTGGAAGTGTATGCGAACTTCTACGTGACTTCAGCGTAAGGTCAACCACGCCTTGCGTTACACCAGCTTCAACAGAAGAAATACCTTACATAAGTAAGCGAGCACGCTCCTGATGTAGACCCAACCTTTTAACCTAATGTTCGGTTACAAAGGGGACCTGCGACCCGGTATATAGAAGAGCACGAGCAAGTTGAGTATTGCCAATGGCATCAAACACCTTTATCAACACAGTGGGTAAAATGCCAGAGGATTGAGAATCATCTTTGTTATGATTGCTTATAACTGATGTCACACCGTTGTTATTGGAATCAATTTTTTCAATATTCGCGAGAGAAGCAGAGGTATTCAGCTTGTCAAGATGTACTTAGCTATGATGACGACTCCCACAAAACGAGCAACGATCTCTAACCCGACACTGCACCGACGAGTGTTTAGTACCGAGGCAGTTGTAGCATAAACGCTGGTCTCTTGCAAAGCTTCGACGAGACTCAACCTTCATAGATACAAATATTGGGCACTGAGGAAGAAAATGATCCCCTTTACATTTTACACAAGAAGGATTTGCCACGGCTAAGCTTTTAATTGTTAAAGGGTTTGACGCACGAGCATTCTTAATGACGCGATTCTTGGGATCACTCCCTTACAATGCGTTAGCACGGTCATCTACAATATTTATTAGTTCTTGGATCGACATTTTCTCCTACTTCTTACTTGCCAGCGCCCAATCCTTACGGGTACTAGGGTCAGACTTGTTAATTAGCAAATACACGAGCCACGGATTTCTATCTTCAGCCTTTATCGCTTCTAACCCCCGAATTACCTCATCTGCTTTGTCAAGAAAGTCTGCGTAAATGAAAACCATCTTCTGACCCCACGCTAGGCAATTTAAGAAACTGTTCAATCAAGGCGTTTATTATGTAAAATGGTTTATTGTACAACTTGTTTTCAATACATTTCTCAACGTATGTATCTTTTTATTTAACAAATGTCAAAGTGGAATTGACATTAACCGCCATTAACATTTTCCGATAGGGTGATGACTTTTGCGCCACCTGATGCATAATATATTAAGGCTGCGATATACAATAAGGCGGTTAATAGAGTGACGGTAACAGTGACATGAAAAATATGTTACCTCAATAATTTATTTTAGAACAAAGTTATCTTCGCATCTCTTGCGACGTATATACACGAGTACATATTTTATTGCACATTATTTTATGTTTTCTTTGCAGATTTATTGGTGTTCTACTGCCGGCCGTACCGATTGTGATATATTCGAAACAACCAGTATTCCCGGAGGGTAAACGTATTATTCTACTGTTACGTTGTTTTATGGGTACTACAGGATTAATGCTAAGTTTTTATGCTTTTCGCCATATGCCTCTCGCGGACGCTTCCGTTATAATATTTTCAACTCCGGTGTTTGTTGCGATATTTGCTCGTTTATTTTTAAGAGAGCACTGCGGTTTTTTTAATATAGTAACTATTGTATTAACTTTAGTCGGAGTAATCCTGATCACGCGACCGCCTTTTTTATTTGGCGATTCAGCACCCAGTTTGGAAATTGAACGTTTTTCTGGGAAACGTTATGACATTTGGGGTCCAGTTGCGGCAATATCTTCAACATTATTTGGTGCAAATGTATATATATTATTGCGTGCTCTTAAGGGCTTACATTTTTCCGTTATTATGACAAATTTCGGAGCTTTCGCTTTAATATATACGTTAATCGTATGCTGGATAATTGGAGCTATTTGCTGGCCGGCATGTGGCTATGATCGGTTTTTGGTTATTGTTTTAGCTTTATTTAGCTTTTTGGGCCAAATTTTACTTACACTTTCACTTCAGCTTGAACAAGCCGGACCTGTAGCTATTGCAAGGTGTGCAGATATAGTCTTTGCTTTTATCTGGCAAATAATTTTCTTTGGCGAAATACCAACTGGGTATTCATTATTTGGGGCACTACTTGTTGTAAGCTCAGTAGTACTTACGGGCTTAAAAAAGTGGGCAATTTCATTACCAAGCGATTCAACGACGAGGAAAAGACTTCGGTTTTTGATAATCGAATAAAGCATTAAGAATACTCCCGGCGGTTTTGATATAGAAATAAATTATGCGAAATAACTCAAATTTGAATCCTTAAATGACTCGCAAATATAGTTACAGCAAGGCACCTACAAAACATCATAATTTATTTCAAGTAAAGCAACAAATTTGGTAGAACAGCTTAAGAAAATAGCTTATTCTGTTAAAGAGAAAAGTATACAATTAAAGCGCTCTAAGACTTAAAATACTAAATAGTTCTTAATAAAGTAATTTTAAGTGAAAAAACAAAGAAATGTTTTTTTTGTTGTTATTTAAAGTAAAATAAACGAAAATATTTATTTAAGATATTTTTTAAGAATTAAGTAATTCATATTAACAAATAAATTAAATAAATTTATTGAAGAAAATTATATTTAGTTTAACAGAGCAATATTTGTTTTATTGGAGTACAGTGAAAGGTTTTCGTGTTGAGGATGCCATAGTTCGACTTTGTAAAATCATAAGGCTCTGTTGTATATTAATCACACTTAAGATATACATTCATTCGGTCAACCTACAAACACAACATAAACTTGTTATAAATTCATGTCTGAAGTCAACAACTATAGATGTACTAAGTAGATGTGCTTTTTATATGAAGTGCAAATGAATTGAACAGATTACTTTTATAGATAAAGTTAATTGAAGTATTATAATGTACAAGGTGGTGCAAAATTAATCATCCAATTTTGTTTTTAAATTACTTTTTTACTAATTAAAAAAATGATTTTGAGTGATGGAAGTTGGCAAGTGGCTGCCACCAGTGTTGATACACATTTGTTCCCGTTTTATCGCATTTTCCGTGACATTCAGATGCTTGTTGTTATAAGCCCGCGACTTCAAGTAGCCTTAAGAAAGAAGCCTGGGATGGTTAAATCGGGCGATCCTGCTAGCTGGGCCAAATCGCCAAAACGGGCGACGACGCGACCAGGAAACCCTCCCTTCACAATATCCATTGAGGCTCGTGCTGTGTGTGCGTTTGCACCGTCTTGTTGAAACCACATGTTCAACAAACCCCGTTCATCCAATTCCGGCAGTAAGAAGTGTTTTATCATGACCCTGTAGCGTTCGGCAGTAACAGTGACTGTACTGCCGATGGCTTCCTCAAAACCACGGCCCAATCACTCCTCCCGCGTGAACGCCGCACCACACAGTGACTTTGAGTGGATGTAACGGCTCTTCGTGCATCATACGTAGATTTTCAGTGCCCCAGAAATGAAGGTTTTGCTTATTGACGTAATCGCTTAAGCGGAAATGCGCCTTGGCGCTCATGATGATTTTCGACACAAAATCGTTCTCTTCGTTGTTGAGATTGAGGATCGCTTTACAGCAGAGTATAGCGCTCCATTGCTTGTCTACTTGTATTCTGCAGCTGTCTAGTTCACAAATGTGAAAAGTGATTGAGATAAGACGCAATTTGCAAAAATTATAACGTCTTCCGATGGGATGATTAATTTGCGCCACTTTGCATAATGTGCATATATAGGAAGTTATTCCAGTGTACACTCACCGAAATTGGAAACTACACCAGAAATCGACTTAATTTTGCAATGCAGTAACTGAATTGTTTTCTGGACAGTATGGCATCTGGCGCCACATAGATGTCATCCACATCCATATCTTGCAATTTAGGAAAAAAAACTGGTCGTCTTTTTACTGAAAAATGGTTAGAAGATGCTTCTAGCACAGAATCTGTACCGAACAGTGACATGTTGTGGAGACTTATATTTGTCAACAATCACTCGATCTTTGAACTCCAAATTTGATAGTTTCATCAAGATGAAAATGAGCCTGATTATTTACTTTACTTTAAGTGGCGCTACAGTTCGGGGTGGACCTGGGCCTCAGTCAACAAGCTTCTCCAGCCAGTTCGATCCCTGGCTAGCTGCCTCCAGTTGCGCATGCTAAGTTGGCTGAGGTCCTCTTCCACTTGCGTGCACCACCTGAGTCTCGGCCTTCCTCTACTGCGTTGTCCCTTGGGAGCAGATTCGAAGACTTTTCGGACTGGAGCATTAGTGCCCATGCGCTCTACATGACCCAGCCATCTCAGTCTTTGGATCTTCACTCTTCTGGCTAGGTCCATGTCGATATACAGTCCATACAGCTCGTCGTTGTATCTCCTCCTCTACTCACCGTCAATGCAGACAGGACAGAAGACCGCCCGAAGAATTTTTCTCGCGAAGCAACCAAGAACACCGCCATCCATTTTTGACAATGTCCATGCCTCTGCGCCATAGAGCTAGACCGAGATTATTAAGGTCTTATAAAGGGTGACTTTTGTTGTCCGAGAGAGCACTTTCCTACTCAATTGCCGTCTTAACCCAAAGAAACAGTGGTTGGCAAGAGTTATTCTTCGCTTGATCTCAACGCTGGCGTCGTGCTCTGTATTTATAGCAGAGCCTAGGTAGACAAAAACCTTAACTACCTCAAAGTTATATCTGTCGAAGGTGACGTTCTGCTCGAGACGTCGGTGTTGGTTGTCCTTTTTACTTGGCAGCATATACTTGGTCTTGCCCTCATTGACCGCTAAACTCATTTTCGCCGCTTCCGTGTCAATAATCGCGAAAGCGCCACTGACATCACGCTGCTTTCTCCCGATTATGTCAATATCGTCGGCGTATGCGATTAGTTGAACGGACTTTTGAAAGATAGTTCCTCTTGTGTTTGCTCGTAAGTCTTGCACTATTCTTTCAAGTACGATGTTGACAAAATCGCATGACAGTGCATCGCCTTGTCTAAATCCTTTCTGGACATCAAAGGTGTCGGTGAGATCTTTACCGACCTTGATGGAGCAGCGTGCATTTTCCATCGCCATCCTGCACAGACGGACGAATTTGGAAGCGATGCCAAAACTAGATATTGCTCTGTATAATTCGGCTCTATAGATGCTGTCATACGCGGCCTTAAAATCGTTGAATATGTAGTGTGTATCGATCTGAAGCTCATGGGTCTTCTTCAAGATCTGCCGTAGTGTGAATATTCGGTCGACGGTGGACTTTCCTGGCCTGAGGCCACACTGATATGGACCTATCAAGATGCTGACGAACGGCTGCAGGCGTTAACACAATACGGCGAATAAGACCTTGTATGCGATGTTAGGGAGACTGATGCCTCTGTAGTTGGCGCAGTTCAGAGGGTCTCCTTACTTGACAATCGGACTAACAAGGCTGAGGTTCCATTCATCGGGCATACTTTCGTCCGATCATATTTTACAGATGAGTTGGTGTATGCTCCTTACCAAGTCATCGCCTGCCGCTTTGAAGAGCTCGGCAGTCAGGCCATCCGCTCCAGCAGCTTTGTTGGACTTAAGCTTCGATATAGCTATCTTCACTTCATCCAGGTCGGGTGGACGGAAATGTTGGTCATCATCGTCCAAATTGAAAGGTTGATTCTGCCTCACAGTGGTATTTGGTCCGTCATCGCCGTTATACAGTCTGCAGAAATGGTCTTTCCAAATCCTCAGCATCGACTGCAACTCTACTACGATGTTCCCTTGTTCATCTCTACAGGCTTCGGTTCGGGGTTTGTTTTCGTGGCATGTTTTTTTTCCTTTTGGTAAAACTTCCGAACCTCATTCCTGGAGTAGCATCTCTCAGTTTCCTCGATCGCGCGCTTCTCATGCTCTTTCTTTTCCTCCTGAGAAGTCTGTGTTCGTCTCTCCTCTTCCGCGCATAGAGCTCATGAGCAGCTCTAGTCTTTCTAAGCAGCGCCGCGTTATATGCATTTGGCTTAGCTGCATGTGCTTGCCGGCCATCATCATCGAACCAGGGGTTTCGTTGTGGTGGACGAGTAAAACCCAGCACATCATGAGCGGCATCTGTGATGGCATTTTGGCAGTGTTTCCAATAGTCTTCGATGCTTGATGCTGGCGGCATTGGACCTCTTAAGAGATTGAGAGACACTCGATCGGAAAAGGACTTGGCGATCTCTTGCGATTGTAGCCGTCTGACGTCGAATTTTCTCACAGCATCAGTTTGTCTTGGCGTAGTTTGGGATATCCGCAACCTTACCTTGGCTACAACAAGGTTATGGTCCGAGTCGATGTTGGCTGCTCGGAACGTACGGACATCCATAATACTGGAGGAGTGTCTTGCGTCGATCGCAATGTGATCAATCTGGTTGACTGTTGATTGATCAGGAGTTCTCCAAGTCCACTTGTGTATGTCGAGATGTGGGAACCGCGTGCTAGCCACGACAATGTTTCGCCCCGCCGCAAAGGCGATTAGCCTGAATCCGTGATCGGAGGTGGTATTGTGCGGGCTATATTTTCCGATTGTTCCACCAAAGATACCCTCTCTTCCTAGCTTTGCATTAAAATCACCGAGGACAATTGGTCATAGCTAGGGGATTGCTCGTAGGTCTTGTTAAGGAGCTCATAGAAGGCATCCTGGGTGTCGTCATCTTTCTCCTCTGTGGGAGCATGCGCGCACATAAGGCTTATATTCGCGAATTTAGCCTTGATGCGGATTGCTTCGACGCGCTCGCTCACATGCCGGAAGTTCAGGACTTCTTGTCTTAGTCTGCTTCAGACAACAAGTCCGCATCCAAATAAGCGCTGCTTTTGCCGTCGATAGCAATTGCCGTAATAGATATCGCAGTTTTTCATCTTCTTTTTGTCCGGCCCATCCCATCGCATTTCTCGAATGGCGGTTATGTTTGCTTTGCAGCAGTCTAGGGCCTCCGCTAGTTGCTCGACTGTACGTGGTCTATTAAGGGTTCTAACATTCCACGTGCATATCCGAAGCTCATTGTCCTTAAATCGTTTGCGTGGGTTGTCAACAGTAGATCCGTCCATATCCGAGGCTTGTTGATGCTTCGTAACTTATGTTTTTTTTAAATGGCCGGGCCCCGGCGGCACAACCCTCAACCTGGAGGACCAGTTCCATTTTTAATGCTCCTAGGACGAGGGGTCGGTTACACCGAAGCCAGTAACCCGTTCCGGGATGTGAGCGCTGCCGTTGGCCTATATAGGGCTCGTCCGCCACCATCTCTTTTCCAAGACTCTGACTAAGTCGTGGAAATTCTTACCGGCCTGAGCTCCAATTATGTCGGAGTAGCCCGGATAAGGTCTGGTTTTGTTTTTCCGACACTAGTCCTGATTTATTGCGCAGGAAACTCGCCATTTGTCCCCTTCACTTCGCAATCTCTAGTGAGGTTCCTAGATGACGCCATGGAGAGGCGTGAAGTAGGGCTTATTAGCAGAGCTGCAGAGGCTCATTCTCGTTATTTAAAGAACCAGCACCTGTCGGAAGATGCTACTTCTACGAGGCCTTATACTAATCGTTGCCATCCTGAGCCTGATTTGAAAAATTGGAATCTACTTGTTGTTCCATAATCCAATCAATGGAATCTATTCGTTGTGCGTGGTCGGAAGGCGTAAGTTCTTGAGTGCATATAGATGCAAATTTTTCGTGTTGCTGAACTCTCTACAACAGTCTCAGGAACTGTTTTGATGTTTTGTGTTGGAGGACTTGTTGAATTGCGGAAAGATTGTCTATTAATGATTTATTTCATAAATCTTAAAAAAAAGAGTTTCCACTGAAAAAATATACTAACTTGACGTATTTCTGGTTGTCATATTGAAAAATGCCATTAATCAATGGATGTAACCTTGAATAGAGAACAACCGGATTTCCATTCCAAAACCAAGAACAAAAATCATAGCGTTAAAAACATAAGAAACGCAATAAGCTTAATCAAAACATATCTGTTTCATAAACTTTATAAATTATTTTGTTTTAATAATATAAAAACATAACACTTCTTTCCTACTCTCAATCTATATTCATAAAAAAAAAACAAAGAAAACGAATTCATATATTTGATATGAATTGTGCGAATTGTTTTACGGTATTCTTTCGCGACCACGATGATATCGTCCATGTATATTCGGACTACACTTTGGGTAATGAGTGGCTGAAATACTCGTATGTTTTTCATATACTTTTTGAATATCGTTGTGGACGTGCACAATCCGAAAGGCATTCTCGTGAACTCGAATTTACCAGATTTCTTCAATTTGGTTACCTTTTACATTCTTCAAAGGTGATACTCGTAATCTTCGTGATTGTCGAAAAATTGGGTTTTCGCCTTTTAAAATAATTTTCATTTCAAATCGATCCTTGTTTCTCTCTACTGGTTTATATTCTTCTACTTTTTTCCTCACCTTCGTTAGACAATTTGGTTCTCTACATTCAAGCCTCTATCCAGCTTTAACTTACCAACCTCAAAGCATTTTAATTTTTTTTCGAGCTTTCTTATTTTACATCGCCAGAAGTTATAATGTTTGCGAATTCGAAAATATATTCTGATCTGATCTCAGAACAACTGACAGATGTTGGTTAGAATTGACTTCAAAGAATTGCCGTTGCAGAGAATCTGGATTCTTTAAACTTCATAATGTCTGTACTTCATTTCAAGACAATCCCCTAGGCCTTATTGTGTTGCGCTGCGCTAGAGTTCACTCTCAGAGATCTTCCGACCCATTTCTGCACTTGAGACGCTTTCCCCATATTCGTCGACCAAGATCGTCTTTAAACTCTCCCAAGAAATAATGCCAGGTTCCGAACGCACGACCATTTTCACTGAATCAGACAAGAGTCTCCTACCAAAAAGTAATTTATCCAAGGAACTCTAATTCATTAGAACGGCTTTGAGTCCAAATCCTTTGCACCACGCGGCTGAATAAGAAATCCCGCTTCCAACGAATGCTGGTGCGAAGAGAATCACGGAAAAGCTCCAAATTTATGGGAGCTAACGATGGTTGCGGCGACGATGAAGGTTAGTGAAGGACGATCAGCTTCTGTTTAAAAAGAAAATGCGCGATGCTTTTAGGGGGTGGCCGTGGTGTAGTGGTACAAGACATCGCTTCTCACTCGGAGAGTCAAGGTTCGAAACCTACTCATGACAAGTTTTCATTTGTGTAATTGGAACTCAGTGAGAAAAATCTGCGTGTGAAGGCATAACACTGACATGTAGATTTGGCTGTTGTAGAGTTTCAAGCACAAAACAACCGTTAAAATTGATAACCTGAATCATTCTGAGTGAAGGAAACCTCTCCGAAATCAAATTTACCTTAGGCGCACGTAAATTATATATAAAAAAAGGAAACAAGGTATATCATAATAAGAGAAATTGTTATAGTGGTGGACTAATTTCCTATGCATGGCGGTGTTTTCAAATTAAATAAAAGAAATAGTAAGAAAAGAGATGCTCATTTTACTCATTAATGTTTATCATGAGTCAAAGCAATGATGTTGAAGAATTGCACAAGATTTTTTCGAAAGAATTTTAGACGCAGGGTTATCATCAAAGAATTGGATGACTTGTGGCAAGCGTTCTTATTTGAAATGATCATTTATAGTTTTGAGAATGATGAACCTAAGAATTTGATGGCTGTAATTGACTCATTTTCAAAATATTCATGGATGTCGGAGAGAGGGCTTTGCTACTCAAATGCCTTCTTAGCCCAAAGAAACAGCGGTTGGCTAGACTTATTCTTCGCTTGAATTCAGCACTGGTGCCGTTGTCTGTATTTATAGCAGAGCCTAGGTAGACGAAGTCCTGAACGACCTCAAAGTTATATCTGTCGAGGGTGACGTTCTGCCCGAGACGTCTGTGTTGGTTTACAGCATATTTTTGCTTAATGCATATACTTGTTCTTGCCCTCATTGACCGCTAAACCCATTAGCGGCACTGACACCACGCTGCTTTCTCCCTGCTTTCGGTGGGATCTTTACCGACCTTGATGGAGCAGTGTGCATTCTCCATCGTCATCCTGCACAGACGGACAAGTTTGGCAGGGATGCCGAAACTAGAAATTGCTCTATATAGCTCGGCTCTATAGATGCTGTCATACGCGGCCTTAAAATCGTTGAATAAGTGGTGTGTATCGATCTGAAGCTCATGGGTCTCCCCCAAGATCTGCCGTAGTGTGAATATTTGGTCGATGGTGGACTTTCTTGGCCTGAAGCCACACTGATATGGACCTGTCAGGTTGTTGACGAACGGCTTCAGGCGTTCACACAACACGGCAGATAAGATCTTGTATGCGATGTTAAGGAGACTGATGCCTCTGTAGTTGGCGCAGCTCAGAGGGTCTCCTTACTTGAGAATCGGACTAACAATGCTGAGGTTCCATTCATCGGGCATACTTTCGACCGACCATATTTTACAGATGAGTTGGTGTATGCTCCTTACCAAGTCATCGCCAGCCGCTTTGAAGAGCTCAGCAGTCAGGCAGTCCGCTCTAGCAGTTTAGTTGGACTTAAGCTTAGATATAGCTATCTTCACTTCATCCAGGTCGGGTAGACGGAATTGTTGGTCATCATCGTCCAGGTTGAAAGGTTGATTCGGTTGATTCTGCCTGAAAGTGGTATTTGTTTCACCATCGCCGTTATACAGTCTGCAGAAATGGTCTTTCCAAATCCTCAGCATCGACTACGATTCTACTACGATGTTCCCTTGCTCATCTCTACAGGCTTAGGTTCGGGGTTTTTTTTCCGTGGCATGTTATTTTTACCTTTCGGTAAAACTTCCGAACCTCATTCCTGGAGTAGCATCTCTCAATCCCCTTGACCGCGCGCTTCTTATGCTCTTTCTTCTTCCTCCTGAGAAGCCGGTGTTTGTGTCTCCTCTTCCGCTGAAAGAGGGCATGAGTAGCTCTGGTCCTTCTATGCAGCGCCGCGTTATATGCATCTTGCTTAGCTGCATGTGCTTGCCGGCATTCATCATCGAACCAGGGGTTTCGTTGTGTTGGACGAGTGAAACCCAGCACATCCTGACCGGCATCTTTGATGGCGTTTTGGCAGTGTTTCCAATGGTCTTCGATGCTTGATACTGGCGGAATTGGATTTCTTAAAAGATTGGGAGACACTCGATTGGAAGAGGACTTCGCGATTTCTTGCGATTTCCGCTCCTTTGCCTGGAAATATGGTCAGATTAGTATTTTTTGGTATGGGCGTTATTTTGAATAATTGGTAGTATTCTTGATCTACTTATACTTGTATGATTAAGTATGGGACGTAATGGTATTTTATTCCTTCCTTAGCTGTCGCGCTGACAATAATAATGAACTTATCTTTTTGTGGTAGGTGTCCCTAAGAATGCCAATGACAGTTGACTTTATCCTTAATATGTTGATTATCATAAGAGTTAGTTGGGAGGTAAGCGATGTAGAGGACTGAAATGTATTGACTTGGTAAATTTTTTCACCATTATCGCGCAGTCTGGCTCTTACATCGCATAGATGTTTATTGATTTGATCAAACCTCTTTTTTATGATATTTTTGTCACGAGGAAAAACCGCGCACTCGAAAAAGAGACGGTGGGCCTTTTCCACAGGCGCTGGAGTAAGTGCGGTCATGAAGCGGATTCTGAGAAGAACGGACGTGTACATAACTTCCATTTAATTTGCTTTTGTACTTGAAATCAGATAAATAAAATTAAATAAGGGACACAAGGGCAATAGCCATACCCTTTTAACCTTTTAAACAAAGTGTTTTTTTCTATCATCCTGATAAAATCAGAAGTAGGATCGAGGCTATTTAGAAAAAAATGGAAATAGGAAAAAAAAGGGATACTTCACAATTCAGTGAATAAATGTACGTGCGCGAGATAAAAAAAAAAGTTAAATTTGCGCAGCATGAAAGTGGACGCTCCACGTAAAAGGTATGAGGAAGAGGGACTACCAGCAACGGGCTCAAATTCAGTGCCCATACAACGTCTCGAAGAGTGTAGTGCTGATGTGTGTACTACTAGTGTACTGAATAGTCTATCACACAGCTCGTTTTGAACAGCACATCGCCGGCGCCGGCATTGTCACGTCGGAGAAAACGACGATCCTCGCTCGTCAGTATACCAACAAAGTGCAGTCATACCACGTCTACAAATTTCACTTCGTCCTTGCCGCCCTTTGCTAATGATATGTTAGCTCCGCCTCTCTTCGTATCGTCAACGTCATCGGTTCTTAATCTCAATCGTGCGACAGCCGCTTCTTTCGTACCATCTGTGTTTGGTTTGAATATGTCGCCAACACAAATGCATATGCATACGCCGCAAACTTCGTTTACCCATACGACTGCAACGAATCCTTACGGGAACCCGACTGTATCTTTCGCTCCACAGCCGTATAGTGGAGGGGTAAATCACTACCGTCACACATTTGCACCTCCGATCGTAGATACGAGTGTACCGTTTACTTCACAGAAGTTTAGTGAAGGTCAAACTGCATGCACTATCCCAAATCCTTATTGTATACCAATTTCACTACCCCGTATTAACAGAGCCGTATAGTTGTATTTAAAAAGATTGTGAATATGCATCACCGAAGAGTTATGTGAGTGTGCCGTTTGTTCCACAGCCGTCTTCGTTCACATACACTAATCCGAAACACATATATGTGTATCAATATCACAACGTCATATGTATTACAGCCTTGCAGTGATGTGGCAACAAAAACAATTTTCAACCCCTATTCGATAGTGAGTGACATAATTAATCTTTCGCCTGAATTTGACCGTCGTCGGACAAATCGCTAAATTCAAATCAATTTTAAAAACGGGTCGAAAGGCTAAGAAATGTGTACAAGTGGGACGTTCTGTCAGTACCTTTTGCCGTGCAACCAAAACTGTTAGGACCAGCGAAATATTAGGTCGATTCGCAAGATATATTCATCGAGTGGCAACAATTCGTTGAAAAATCCCGTTTTGACTTTCAGTGTAGTGAAAATGTGACAAGAATATTTCTGCAAAATGGTGACAAAGGTTCATTACTGGATACAGCCATCGTTCGGTATATCATAAACGGTATTAACGAGTCCGATTTGAAGAAGAAAATTTCAAATGATTACTCGACGTGTAATCAACTTTTACATGACATGAAGAACTACTGCAGTTACAATGAAATTAAAAGCGAAACCAATCGAAATGTGCCAAACAACAAATATAATGTACGAGTTACGCCGGAAATTGGCATCGGTAAGCCCGCAAATATAAAAACGGCGGATGAGACCAATTTCAAAAAGTCTAGCGGAATTGTGTCAAACTGTATCGTGAAATGTTACAACTGTTTTCAGCAGGGACATTTTGCGAACAATTTGTTTGGAGCCGCAACGAAAGGAACGTTGTATTCACTGTCAACGTACTACCATAAAAGTGATTTGTGTCCACAGAAATCTTAATCGTACATCTACAAAATCGAAACTTCACCAGGATTAACTTGCGAGAAAGCCAGCAACATAATCGGCCAATTCACGCTTGTACGTAAGTCATTTATTCAATATTCAATGATAGGGTAATAAATTATATGAAATCACTCATTGGTAAGGCGGGGGGTAGATATGTTTGCACCAGCAAAGTTACGGTAGATCTTGAAATTGATGATAACACCTATACCACCGATCTCCTCATCGTTGAAGACAACTACATAATCCAAGATTCCAAGCCAAGATAATAAAAATTCCGTCGCATTTAACGCCTGCCAAAACAGATAATTTGAGGAATCTGCTATCGACACATCGCCGTTGTTTCGCCAAAAACGTATCCGAATAGGGTAGAAAATTAATATCACTCTTCAAATTGACGAACCCGTAAATATGAAACCATACCGCACAGCTTTCGCCAAAAGACAAATCGTAGCTGACATAATGAATGACCTTTTAGAAACCGAAATCATCCGTCCCTCAAACTCACCATATGCATCTCCGTCATGTTGCTGGAAAAGAAAATGGCGAACATCGACTTTGTGTCAACTACCGAGTCCTGAACCGTAACACCGTCAAAACGCCGTTCCCAATGCCGATAATGGAAGAACAATTTACTCAGCTGGCCGGAAATCGGTACTTCTCTACTTTTGACCTGCGTTTTTGGTATCATCAGATCGAAATCGAGGAATCGTCAAAACAATTTACTGCATTCGTCACTACCGATGGCCACTTCGAATACATCCGTATGCCATTTGGACTTGTCAGCGCACCTGCCGTGTTTAAAAAAAATACTGTATCAACTCGTTGCTGAAATGGGACGCGGTGAGGTTTTGGCGTATCTGGATGATGTCATCATTCTTTACGAATTCCTGGCGCTTTTTGACAAATATGATTTTACGCTTCGGTTGGACAAATGCGAGTTTTTGTGGACAGAAATCTCATATTTGAGTTACATCATTAACGCTAACGGTATAACACCTGGAAAAGAAAAAGTGAGCGCTATCATAAACTTTCAACCACCGACCAACATTACCGGGGCAAGACGTTTCCTGGGACAAACGGGATTGTTTAGAAAATTTGTGCCTCAATACTCGCTGATCACAAAACCGCTGACGAAACTGCTTTACAAAAATGAACTTTTCAATTGAGGTACCGGACAAGAAAAAGCCTTTATGAAACTCGTCGAAGCCTTAAGCAGTACTCCGCTGCTTGCCTTATACGACTCATCAGCGCAAAACGAAGTTCACACCGACGCTAGTTACTTCTGTCTTGCTAAAGTTTCGTTAAAATCGGTCGAAGGAAAGAAATGGCAACCAGTCATGTATTTCAGCTGCCATTGTACCGATGCCGAAAGTATGTAGGTACCACAGCTACGAGCTCGAAGTCCTCACGTGGTTGACTCAATGGAGCGTTTCCGAATCTATCTCTTGGGTAAAAACTTCCGACTAATCACCGTTTGCTCCGCTATAGTCACAGTCAATGAAAATAATGAATTGAAATCGAAAATTGCGCGGTTGTGGTTGAAACTGTTGGAATTCGATTAAGAAGCCGTTCACCGCCAAGGCAGTCTCTAAGCCGTTCCCCTGATGAGCAATCATCTGATGTAGAGCCCGCTGGTTTTATTTATAACGTGGCCATGGACGTTAACGATTGGGTAACTTCAATACTACTTCACGATGAACGGATTCGCGAAATCGTAGCAGTTTTAAAGGGAGAGACGACATCGCAACAAGAGAAGCAGCCGAAGAATGAATACCAACTGCAGAGTCACCGACTATATTGAAGAGATGGTAATACTCCAAAATTCGTCGTACCCAAATCCATCCAATGGGTGGATTGTTATAACAACGTGGGTCATTTCAGTCTGGAGAAAACACTGCAACGCATCCATCAGACCTTCTGGTTCCCGAAGTTGCGTAAGTACGTTACAGACTACATTTCTGCATCCAATGTTGTAACAACAAATCTCGTGGGGGTAATCCTGAAGATCGATCACACTATGACGACGCGAAGCCTATACCATTCCGTTTAACGCATTTCGATCTTCAAGGTTCTAGCCTTATTCGATGGCCTTAGAAAATTTCTCATCGTCAAGGCGAAAACCGCTCCTGTAATCCTGTAATTTACGTTGTGAGCGGGAGAAGTGGAAAACAAGGTTAGATCGCAGACATGCCAAGCCCATGTACTACAAAGAAAACGACAAAGAAGAACGAGCCAACCGCCACGGGTGAATCGCGTAAGCGACTGTTGTCGATTGGTAGCGGTGCTAGTCTGTGAATCGGGCGCTTCCAGATCCTAGATTCTCGGTTAACTTCGACTACTCGTATAGCACCGCGGTCACCCTTAAATGTTTTGGCGATTCTACCTAAGGGCCTTTGAAGTGCGGGAACATTGCGTGTGTTTTTGTTATCATCAGTATCAGCGCTTAATTTTCAGAGCCCAATATAATGACTATCGGCGTTAACTATCAACATTCGCCTAATTTGGAAGTACTTGCATTTACTTACTTACTTTAAGTGGCGCTAAAGTTCAGGGAGGACCTGCGCCTCCATTATCCAGCGTCTCCAGCTAGCTCGTTCTTGGGCTAACTGCCTCCAGTTTCGAACGCTAAGTTGGCTGAGGTCCCCTTCTATTTTCGTGCGCCAGCTGAGTCTCGCTCTTCCTCTACTACGCTGTTCCTTGGAGGCGGATTCGAAGACTTTTCGGACCAGAACATTGGTGTTCATCCGCTCTACATAACCCAGCCATCATAGTCTTTGGATCCTCACAATCCTGGCTAAATCGATGTCGCTGTACAGCTCATACAGTTCGTCGTTATACCTTCTCCTCCACAGACCTAGATGCAGACAGGGCCGAAAATCACTTGAAGAATTCTCCCCTCGAAGTAGCCACGAGCACCCTCATCCATTTTTGATAATATCCATGCCTCTGAGTCATAGAGCAGGACTGCGATTATTAAGGTCTTATATAGGGAACGTTTGTTGTTCGAGAGAGGGCTTTGCTACTTAATTGCCTTCTTAGACCAAAGAAGCAGCGATTGGTAGGAGTTATACTTCGCTTGATCTCAGCGCTGGTGTCGTTGTCTGAATTCATAGCGGAGCCTAGGTAGACAAACTCCTTGACTACCTCAAAGTTTCCCCTGTCAAGGGTGAAGTTCTGTCCGAGACGTCGGTGTTCAGTGTCCGTTTTGCTTGACAGCTAAAACTTAGTCTTGCCCTCATTGACCGCTGAGCCCATTCTCACCGTTTCCGTCTCAATACTTGCAAAGACGCCACTGACATCACGCTGCTTTCTTCCAATTATGGCAATATCATCGGCGTATGGGAGTAATTGGACGGACTTTTGAAAAATCGAGCCTCTTATGTATTCGGGTGAGCCTTGCACTATTCTTTCGAGAATGATGTTAAAGAAATCGCAAGACAGCGCATCGCCTTTTTGACATTAGAGGTCTCGGAGAGATGTATACCGACCTTGGTGGAGTAGCGTGCATTCTCTATCGTCATCCTGCACCGACGAATGAATTTGGCAGGGATGCCAAAACAAGACATTGTTCCGTTTAGCTCGTCTCTATAGATGCTGTCATTTGCGGCCTTAAAATCGGTAAATAGATGGAGTGTATCGATTTGAAGCTCATGAGCTTTTCTCCAAGATCTGCCGTAGTGGGAGTATTTGATAGACGGTGGAGTTTCCTGGCCTGAGGCTACACTGATGTGGACCTATCAGGTTGTTGACGAACTGCTGCTGGCGTTCACACAATAGGGCAGATATGATTTTATAGGCGCTGTTAAGAAGACTGATGACTCTGTAGTTGGCGCAGTTCAAAGGGTCTCCTTTTTGAGAATCGGACAAAAAATGCTGAGGTTCCATTCATCGGGCATACTTTCGTCTGACCATATTTTACAGATGAGTTGGTGTATGCTCATTACCAAGTCATCGCTTGTCGCTTTGAAGGGCGCGGCGGACAGGCCGTCCGCTCCAGCAGCTTTGTTGGACTTCAGCTTAGATATTGCTGTCTTCAATTCATCCAGGTCGAGTGGACGGAATTGTTGGTCATCATCGTCCAGGTTGAAAGGTTCATTCTACCTGACAGCGGTATTTGTTTCGTCATCGTCGTTATACAGTCTACAGAAGTTATCTTTCCAGATCCTCAGCATCGACTGCGACTCTACTACGATGTTCCCTTGTGCATCTCTAGAGGCTTCGGTTCGGGGTTTGTGTCCGTGGCATGTTTTTTTTATATTTTGGTAAGACTTCCGAATCTTATTCCTGGAGTAGCATCTCTCAGTTTCCTCGAGCGCGCGCTTCTCATGCTTTTTCTTTTTCCTTCTGAGAAGCCGGTGCTCTCCTCTCCTCTTCTGCTGATAGAGCTCGAGAGCAGCCCTAATTTTTTTTTGCAGTGCTTAATGGCGTGCTTTTTGCTTAGCTGATGGCCTTCTAGCAGTGTTGCCACTTGTCTTCGATGTTTGATGCTGGCGGCAAGGGACCTCTAAAGAGATTAAAGATGACTCGAACGGAAAAGGACTTGGCGATCTCTTGCGATTGTAGCCGTTTGAGTATTATATTGAGTGTATTGAGTTTGAATATTACCTTATCTTGGCGTTGTTCGGGATATCCGCAACCGTACCTTGGCTACAACAAGGTAGTGGTCCGAGTCGATGTTGTCTCCTCGGCACGTTCTGATATCCATAGTACTGGAGGAGTGTCTTCTGTCGATCGCAATGTGATCAATCTGGTTGGCGATTGATTCTCCAAGTCCCCTTGTGAATATCGAGATGTGGGAACCGCGTGCTAGATACGACAGTGTTTCGTCACGCCGAAAAGTCGATAAGCCTGGATTCGTTATCGGAGGTGGTATCGCGCAGGCTATTTCTTTCGACAAATATGCCTTCTCTTCCTAGCTTTGGATGGCGGTTAGCTCTGCTTCGCAGCAGTCTCGGACCTCCGCTAGTTGTTCGGCTGCTCTTGGCCTGTTAAGGGGCCTACCATTCCACCCGCATAGCCGAAGCTCGTTGTCCTTAGTTCCTTTGCATGGATTGTGAACAATAGATCCGTCCGTATCCGAGGCTTTTTGTTGCTTTGTAACTTTTTTAATTTTTCCCATGGCCGGCAGTTACGCCGGTGGCGCAACTCACAACCTGGAGAGCCAGTAACCCGTTCTGGGGTGTGAGTGCTGCCCCTGGTCCATTAAGGGTTCTTCTGCCACCATCTCTTTTCCAAGACCCTGACTTAGTCTCGGAAATCCTTACCGGCCTGAGTTCCAAATATTTCGGAATAGCCCGGAAGAGGTCTTATTTGTTTCGGGATTATTTCCACCGTTGATTCCATCTGGGGAATCACCGCTATCCCGTTTATAGTTCTGCTATTGATGTGAGCTGTTCTGCATTCGCACTTATAAGTTTAGCAATTCCATTCCGGATGGACACTGAACAGTATCCGGCGTTTACCACGTGGAGGTATTATGAGCACAATTGATGTGTAGAAGATAGTTGCAACACATGTTTAGCTGATTTCACTATTGCTTCCCAGAGACCTACAAAATGGGGTACCCTTGGAGGAATGTAGTTAAATTAAATAGCCCTGTCGCCACATTTCCTTATTAGGGATGTACCACATTCCTTTTCTGAGTAAATCGGGTTTTCTAACTCACCCAATTGATCATTTGCACCAACAAAGTTGGTTGCAATATCACAAAATAGGTGCTGCCCTCTGCGTCCGACAAATCTTATAAGTACTCCGATCAATGAACTGGTAGTTAAATCGCTTACTAGTTCAACATGCACCGCCTTTGCAAAAAGGCCTTTTGGGGTCGTTTACCGCGAGTTTTGTAATGAATCCAAAATTGTCCACCATAACCGACTCTTAAATGAGTGGAGGGCCTAGCTTATTTTTGCGTGCAAATTACGCCCCGAAAATCCCCAATTCCGAATCCCCCTTGTTGTCTTTTGGCCTTCTTTCATCTCCTTACGTCTCTGGTGTTGTCCGTTCCCTTTTCTTTCCCTATCACTCTCTGGTAGTCATAGCACAGGCTGGAATCACTGGATCCTTTTGATTCAGTTCCATCGCTCTACCTACCGTTCCACAGGTGACTCTTGGTACCCCGAGGATTGAGCCAGGCCCCGAGATGCTATACAAGCAGCAGTGGCCGCGAGCCCAATATAAACACGATTTGTTTGCAAAGAAAAACAAAGAAGATTTGTAAGAACTTTCTATCCCTAAAAAGAAATTACTTAAAATATTGTTAAGGAAAGCCCACAGTTCCCCGCGGTCGTTTTCTGCCGCTATGTCTGCAAGAAGGTTTACGGTCCCCCCCCCCCCCCCCAAACCCTAATGGGTTTTCAAAATAGTTTTCCTATCTATTCGGCGGTCTCAAATTGTAGCTCTTAACGTATTGGCTTTGGTTTCGGGTCAGAGGTTTGGCTCGAACCAAAGCAATCACATAGACCACAAAACAAATATAGCTTACACACATGACCCACAAACATCAACAAGTGTGATTAGCTGGGGATTTGAGGAGAGGCTGTTGGAATTCTGGATGAGATTCCCTTTGCTCTAACAGTGTGAGTGGTGGTGATGGCCAAAAAGCGCGGTAAGCTCATTCAATAGCTTATCCTCTTAACGGCAAGAGCACACAAAAAAAACAAATACATGAATACAAGAAGAAAATAAAAGTAAAATAAACCCAAAAGTACAAAAGACAACAAAAAAAAAAACTAGTACAAAAAAGAAAGAAAAATAACAACAAGAACGAAAGCAAGGACAGAACACGAGCAACAAAATCAAGAAAAAAAAAGCAAACTGAGGACGAGAAACACACCAGCGCAAAAAAGGAAAACAATAACCAGGAATAATTTACAACACCCACGACGACAACAGGACGAACTGAACAGTGATTGTGCCGGAGACCGCCAACCCTCCCCCACCGTCCCAAAAAAGGCAGGAAAACGCTAAAAGAGCTAAGTACCCCATTAGCATTTTTATAATTGATCTACATACCTACGTATTTGTACTGCGTCTTAAAGTTTCATAAGCCTTCTTCCTGTTCATTGAACTTGTACCATTCCTGGGACGGTTAGGTTATTTAAGAACGCGACCCGTTTTGACTTACCGTTTCCGACAACGCAGAATTGTGGGCCTACCGTTGGTCGAAGTAAAATTAACTTAAAAGTAGTCTTCCGTTGAACAAACGTTTTCATACTTTCTTCTCCTTTTCGGCATATGCTGTACGCCGTATACATTTTCAAATATACACCATTAATTCCCCAACAGGGAAAAGAAATAATCTTTTGTTTTCTCTTGTCATCTGTTTCCCCAATTTTACAATAAAAATTGTGTGGAGCCTATCCTTTGTTTACCTATTTTGTGTATTAAGCAATCTTCGGTGTGAGCAGCTACATCTCAGCTGCCTTTTGCAATCCCCGTTTGTTTTGCGATTCTCTTTTGTGCCCCTTTTCGCTTATTCCGAAAAACTCTTCATTCGCCCATCAACCACCATGCGTGTGGTTGCGGTCCCTTCGTTTTTCTTTTTTCAAAGTGTTTTCTTTTATCGGCAGCCCGGCAGTTCGAGATCGTATTTCCAATTTAACTTAACCGGGTTTTGCAACATGGTGTTATTCTTGATGATGGTAAAATCCCTAAAACTTGTTGAAGTAATTGAGGCCTGGCTCAAGTGCATTTCACGCAATTCTTTTTCATAACGGTATGAAGATCACGGTGTTTTTTCTTGAAATAGAATGCCTGCATAACTCGTATTATCACAGTGGGAGAAACTTTTAGTTCCTGACCTAGGCTTTCCACATACAACATAAATTGGCAGTACAGGAAAGATAGGGATGTTTGTCTCTCATTTGCACTCTTTTGTTTTCCGTAAGGTGTTATTCCAACAAAAGCTCTTACAGAGTTTCCGTAGTAAGCATTTCAAATTAGCAAACAAAAAAAAACAAAAACGCTGTGGCGCAGGCAGCCCGGTATGGGCCAAGGCCTAGCTTCTTGATACTCATTTGTGTTGCTCATGTTGTCATTTTCGCCACATCTGAGCGGGGCCTACGGTTTATCGCCGAGTCCGAACGGCACTCCTTAGAAGCTTTTTCGTAGGCAATTTTACTTTCGGGAGTTTGCCATTGCCCGCCGAAAGGAGATGGCGATTTGAAAAATTTTTGGTGACCCAGCCAGGAATCGAACCCAGACTGTCTGCGTGATAGTCCAAAGAGCTAACTAGAATATTGTGTAGGGTTACCGTCCTTTTTTTAGATTGAAGTTTTTATATAAATAATTTGTTTTATTTATAAAATGAAACAAAATTACCCTTTTCACACCACCAAGAGGTTAGATAAAAGGCGTGGCTTTAAAACACAAATTGCACAAAACTCAAAAGAAAAAATAAATACACCTTTCAAAAATACAATTTACATAAAAACACTTAACATCACTTTAAGATGGTATCACAATACAAATTTAGAAAAATACACATACTCCCCAGACTGCAAAACCCGGACACAGTGCAAACAGACTGGTTTTTCTCCTTTTGTTTATGCGTTCGTGATTGGCTTCCCGGGAAACACAAAAAATATAAGTACTCGTAAATTCGTGTAAATGTTTGTCATCGTATTGTATCTGATTACGTGCACCCCACACGCTTTTTTTACAACAATACTAATCTTTTTCATTTATTTATATTTTCGGCCTATATTAAAAATTATTTCACAATAATACTAATCTTTTTTGTTCATTAATATTTCCTGCCTGTATTAAAAATTATTTTTCGTTTTTTAGTTCGATTGATCATTAAAGCGTGTTTTTTAGTTTTTTTAAACTATTGTGGTATATATGTGATTAAATCAAGGATCCAGTGTTGCATAGTTTTAGGATCATACAAACTCTCCACGTTGGAGAGTTCAGTTATTACCCCAGTTTCAAACCAGAAGTTACCAGAAAGAACTAGAACCCGACAAATGTAGTATAAATACAGGATGAGAAACTGCGGACGATAAGTTGATATTTGGAAAGCGATGGAAAAGGACCTAAGTCTTACTAAGTGAAAAATAAGAGATTTGAATTGTGAAATAGAAGTGAAATTGTTTGTGAATTGATTGAAAGTTGTATTTAAATAATAATAAATAGAGTGTTTTTAGAAACAGAATAACGTTTTATCATTTCGAACCCTAGCCGAAATATTACATTGGTGTCAGAAGTGGGATAAAACTTATTCTGAGTGCTGTGAAAAAAAAAAGAAAATAATAAAAAAAAAATAATAAAATAAAAAAATAAAAATGCCACGTACATTGCTGGAGCTAAGTATACCCCAGCTGAAAATGGAGCTAGAGAAGCGGAATCTCTCCGCAGCTGGAGGGAAAAGTGATTTGATTCTTCGGCTACAAGAAGCGATCGAAAAAGATGGAAAAGATCCTAAATCCATGTCGTTCGACGTAGAAGAGGAGCTTGTAAGCACAGGGGTTGACATGTCTGCCATGATGGAATTGCTCCTTGGATTGAATTCTAAGTTAGAAGAACAAAGGAGAAGTATGGATTCTAAGTTTGAAGAACAGAAGAATTCTCTAGAAGAACAGAAGAATTCTCTAGAAGAACAGAAGAATTCTCTAGAAGAACAGAAGAATTCCATTATTTCCGCACAAAAAGACACTGTCGAAGAGTTCAAGAATTCTCTAGAAGCGAAATTCGAAATAATCGATCAAAAATTAAATATGCACGAGGCACAATTCGAGAAGGTTGAAAACAATATCGAGAATCTTGCGAAAGAACTAGAGAGAGTAAAGAAACAGAAAGTCCGAGAAATTTCTACAGACAGCCCTAGAAGGAAAGAGATGCAACCGCCTGTCTTCGATGGCCAAACATCGTGGCCAATATATAGAAGACAATTTGAAGCAGCTGCATGACCAACAACTGGGACGACGGAGAAAAGTCGATTGCACTCACGCTGGCACTGAGAGGTACAGCTGCGGAATTGCTGCAAACCATCTCAGAAGATAAACAACTCAACTACGACGCTTTGGTTAAAGCCATAGAAATGCGGTTCGGAGATGACCATATGCAGCAAGTATACAGAGTCCAACTGCGCAGCAGAGTCCAGAAGAGGGGCGAAACACTTCAGCAGTTGCAGGCCGATATCGAACGGTTGGCGCATCTATCTTATCCTAATGCCGGAGAAGACCTTATCAACGAAATGGCTGTAGAGGCCTTTACCCAAGCGATTGAAGATAGGCAGTTGCAAATGGCTGTAAGAATGGCTGGAAAACGAACCCTTCCTGAGGCCCTAGCATTTGCCCTGACGATGAAAGCTGCCGACCAAGCATCTCAAGGAATCCACCGCGTGAGAGAAGTGACAGCCGTGGAATGCTCCTGCCAACGAGCAGACGTCGTGGAGCGGAACAGTGTGCGTGGAGGACAAGTCCGTTGTTGGAACTGCAACAAAATAGGACATCTGCAGCGTGAGTGCAGGTCTCCACTTAAACAACGCAGTTGTCCACAATGCGCTGCTAGGAGACGTAACGAAGAGGCATCTGGCAGGAATGACATCTATCCTGCCAGCAGCGCAACGTCAAGTTACCAGGCGGGAAACGTGTAAGAACCAACTTCGAGGGGCAGAAGTTGGTTTCTGGAATTGACGCCCCCAGGATCAAAATCCAAGTCTCCCAAACAAAACGAAGTACCAAGAGTCTTACAGTGGAAGCCCACATTGGCCAGAATAAATGCGTGGCCACCATTGACACCGATGCCACCGCTTCCATTATAAGAAGGGATATCGCCCATGATTCATGGCTGCACAATACCAGTAGCTACTGCTTGAAAACAGCAACAGGAGCGACGGCAAAGGTGTATGGAGAAGTTGTTCTTACGATCAATCTGGCAGGACTAACATTCACCCACGTATTCCTAGTGGCCGATATATGCGACGAGTGCATCATTGGAGTTGACTTTATGAAGGCGCATAATGTAGTGCTCGACATCGGAACTCAAGTTCTTAAGTACAGGAACGTCGAGATTCCAATGGTGTACGGGAATGAGAATGCCGCATGCCTTAGGACAGTAGTCAACAAGGACGAGATCTTACCACCTTCCGCAGAGACGCTAATTTGGGCGCAGCTGGAAGGTGATCTTGGGGGCCATCGATTCTATTTGATTGAGCCGGACTCTAAAAATCATTATCAGAATTACGTCGTGGGAAAGATGCTCGTTGAGCCGAAAGGCAAAATGGTCCCAGTAAGAATCTTGAATGTGGGAAATAAGAGCATCAAACTAAAGCAAGGACAATCGATCGGAGCGTGCGTACCGATAACTGCTGTCACCAAGTTGTCGAAGAAGAATGCTGCTATATCTTTGCCATCAAGTAGCACAGCTGAGTTGAAAAGAACTATACTCCGGCAAACCGAGCTGAACCAGGAGCAACGAGCTATGGCAGAGGAACTAATCAACGAATTTGCAGACGTATTTGCCTCGCAGGATGGCGAATATGGCAGCACACATTTGGTACAACACCGAATAGACACTGGAGATGCAAGACCCATACGTCAACCTCCTAGGCGTTTACCATTAGCTAAGCAGACGGAGGTTGCAGAAATGGTTTCGACTATGGAAGATCAAGGGTTGATTGAATGCTCTAAGAGTCCATGGGCATCACCCGTTGTACTGGTCAAGAAGAAAGACGGCACCAATAGATTCTGCGTGGATTATCGCCAGCTAAATAATGTCACCAAGAAGGATAGCTACCCGTTGCCAAGGATTGACGACACACTGGACACACTGTCAGGAGCGCAATGGTTCTCCACACTTGATTTGAAAAGTGGCTATTGGCAAGTACAGATCCATCCGGAGGACCGTGAGAAGACAGCCTTCACCGCAGGAAACGGGCTTTGGCAGTTCGCAGTAATGCCATTCGGATTGTGCAATGCTCCGGCAACCTTTGAGCGTCTAATGGAACGCGTTTTGCTGGGACTAACATGGAAAACCTGTTTGGTCTACCTGGACGATGTCATCGTGGTCGGCAAAACTTTTCAAGAACATCGAGATAACTTAAAGGAAGTGTTCCAAAGACTACGAAGTGCACAGCTAAAGCTAAACCCGAAGAAGTGTCATCTTTTTAGGCCAGATGTCAAATACTTGGGACACATCATCTCATCCGAAGGGGTACGGACAGACCCAGAAAAGATCGAAGCGGTGAAAAATTGGCCAGTCCCAAGAGACAAACACCAACTGAGAAGCTTTCTGGGACTCGCTACGTACTACAGGCGGTTTGTGAAGGATTTTGCTGGAATCGCAAAGAGTTTACATCAACTTACAGAAAAGGGAAAACAATTCAAATGGTCAAGTGAATGCGAAAGAAGCTTCAAAACTCTCAAACAACAACTATGTGAGGCCCCTGTACTAGTGTACCCTACTCCAGGAAAAACATTTATTGTGGATGCAGATGCTAGTAACGTCGGAATTGGAGCTGTCCTTTCGCAGATGCATGACGGGCAAGAGAAAGTTGTTTCCTACTTTAGTAAGGTGCTCTCTAAGCCGGAAAGGAACTACTGTGTTACCAGGCGGGAACTTCTTGCTTTGGTCTTGGCAACAAAGCATTTCCATAAGTACCTGTACGGGCAAAAATTCATTCTTCGCACAGACCATGCATCTCTGAAGTGGTTGCTGCAATTTAAAAATCCTGAAGGACAAGTCGCAAGGTGGATTGAACGACTCCAGATGTACGACTACGAGATACAGCATCGAAAGGGAAGCCTTCACTCTAATGCGGATGCTCTGTCCCGGCGACCTTGCAAATCTGATTGCAAACATTGCGCACGACAAGAAGAAAAAGATGCGGTATCCACTCAACGACTAAGAGCTGAGCCCACTGATGGTTGGAATGAAAGTGAAATGCGAAACGCCCAAAAAGAGGATCCGGATATCGAGCCAATTCTCGCCTGGAAAGAACATGAAGAAAAAGCAGATTGGCAGGAAATATCCAATAAAAGTCCCGAACTAAAGGCATACTGGGCACAGTGGGACTCGCTTCAAGTTCAAGATGGTGTTTTGAGGCGAAGGTGGGAAAGCTCGGATGGAAAGTCGTTTGTGATGCAGCTCGTTGTGCCAAGGTCGAGAGTCAGTGACGTGCTAAGGGAACTGCACGATGGAATATCCGGAGGCCATCTGGGAGTGAATAAGACGTTAGAAAAGGTGCGAGAACGTTTTTATTGGGTGCACGCCAAGGACGATGTAGAAAATTGGTGCAGAAAGTGTGTCACCTGCGCCGCCAGTAAAGGCCCGAGGGTTAAAACTCACGGCAGAATGCAGCAATACAACGTTGGAGCGCCATTCGAGAGAATCGCAGTTGACATTGCAGGACCGTTTCCTGAAACCGAAAATGGAAATCGCTACATTCTTGTTGTTATGGATTACTTCAGCAAGTGGCCTGAGGCTTTTGCTATCCCTAACCAAGAAGCCAAAACCGTGGTTGAGCAGATCGTTTACAACTGGGTGAGCAGATTCGGCGTACCGATGGAATTGCACTCGGATCAAGGGCGTAACTTCGAGTCTAAGATTTTCCAAGGGGTGTGCGAGCTACTGGGGATTAAAAAGACAAGAACAACACCGCTCCACCCACAATCGGACGGGATGGTAGAACGCTTCAACAGAACCTTGAATGAACACTTATCAAAGGTCGTTGGCGACAAGCAATGCGATTGGGATAGGCAAATTCCAATGTTTCTATTAGCCTATCGGAGTGCAGTACACAACACCACAGGTCACACTCCATCGGAAATCCTTTTCGGTCGAACAGTCCGGTTACCTAGTGAATTGATGTTTGGATCACCACCGTCTGAAGAGAACAGAAATGAAGACGACTATGTCGCAGACCTCAGACGGACTATTAGGGACGTGCACCAAACAACCAGGGATAAGATCAAGATAGCCAGTGACCGCATGAAGACGAGGTATGATGTCAAGGCGACCACAACGGGATTCCAGGAAGGAGATCTAGTGTGGCTATATAACCCCCATAGACGGAAAGGCGTATCACCCAAATTACAGCAAGACTGGGAAGGACCATATAAAGTCGTAAAACGCATCAACGATGTTGTCTATCGCATTCAACGAGGAAGAGGCAAGATGAAAGTGGTTCATGTGGATCGAATACATCGCTATATTGGGCAGAATGGCGAAGAGTTTGTTCGGGACGAACAAGTTTAAGAGGGGGATATTGTGGTATATATGTGATTAAATCAAGGATCCAGTGTTGCATAGTTTTAGGATCATACAAACTCTCCACGTTGGAGAGTTCAGTTATTACCCCAGTTTCAAACCAGAAGTTACCAGAAAGAACTAGAACCCGACAAATGTAGTATAAATACAGGATGAGAAACTGCGGACGATAAGTTGATATTTGGAAAGCGATGGAAAAGGACCTAAGTCTTACTAAGTGAAAAATAAGAGATTTGAATTGTGAAATAGAAGTGAAATTGTTTGTGAATTGATTGAAAGTTGTATTTAAATAATAATAAATAGAGTGTTTTTAGAAACAGAATAACGTTTTATCATTTCGAACCCTAGCCGAAATATTACACTATATTTATTTTCCACTTTTTAGTTCGATGTGATCATTAAAGCGTGCTTTTTAATTTTTTTAAACTATTGTGGTATATATGTGATTAAATCAATTATCCAGGGTTGCATAGTTTTAGGATCATACAAACTCTCCACGTTGGAGAGTTCAGTTATTATCCCAGTTTCAAACCAGAAGTTACCAGAAAGAACTAGAACCCGACAAATGTAGTATAAATACAGGATGAGAAACTGCGGACGATAAGTTGATTTTTGGAAAGCGATGGAAAAGGACCTAAGTCTTACTAAGTGAAAGATAAGAGATTTGAATTGTGAAATAGAAGTGAAATTGTTTGTGAATTAATTAAAAGTTGTATTTAAATAATAATAAATAGAGTGTTTTTTAGAAACAGAATAACGTTTTATCATTTCGAACCCTAGCCGAAATATTACATTGGTGTCAGAAGTGGGATAAAACTTATTCTGAGTGCTGTGAAATAAAAAAAAAAAATAAAATAAAATAAAAAATAAAAAAAAAAATGGCACGTACATTGCTGGAGCTAAGTATACCCCAGCTGAAAATTGAGCTAGAGAAGCGGAATCTCTCCGCAGCTGGAGGGAAAAGTGATTTGATTCTTCGGCTACAAGAAGCGATCGAAAAAGATGGAAAAGATCCGAAATCCATTTTGTTCGACGTAGAAGAAGAACATGTGAGCACAGGAGTTGACATGACCGTTATGATGGAATTACTCCTTGGATTGAATTCTAAATTAGAAGAACAAAGGAGAAGTATGGATTCTAAGTTAGAAGAACAGAAGAATTCCATTGTTGCCGCGCAGAAAGACACTGTTGAAGAGTTCAAGAATTCTCTAGAAGCGAAATTCGAAATAATCGATCAAAAATTAAATATGCACGAGGCAAAACTCGCAAAGGTTGGAACCGAATTCCAGGAACAGTTCGTGAAAGTCGAGGAACAGTTCGGGAAGGTTGAAAACAATATTGAGAATCTTGCTAAAGAACTAGAGAGAGTGAAGAAACAGAAGGTCCGAGAAATTTCTACAGACAGCCCTAGAAGGAAAGAGATGCAACCGCCTGTTTTCGATGGCCAAATGTCGTGGCCAATATATAGAAGGCAATTTGAAGCAGCTGCCATGACCAACAACTGGGACGACGGAGAAAAGTCGATTGCGCTAACGCTGGCACTGAGAGGTACAGCTGCGGAATTGCTGCAAACCATCTCAGAAGATAAACAACTCAACTACGACGCTTTGGTTAAAGCCATAGAAATGCGCTTCGGAGATGACCATATGCAACAAGTATACAGAGTTCAACTGCGCAGCAGAGTCCAGAAGAGGGGAGAAACACTTTAGCAGTTGCAGGCCGATATCGAACGGTTGGCGCATTTATCTTATCCTAATGCCGGAGAAGACATTATCAGCGAAATGGCTGTAGAGGCGTTTACCCAAGCGATTGAAGATAGGCAGTTGCAAATGGCTGTAAGAATGGCTGGAAAACGAACCCTCCCTGAGGCCCTAGCATTTGCCCTGACGATGAAAGCTGCCGACCAAGCATCTCAAGGAATCCGCCGCGTGAGAGAAATGACAGCCGTGGAATGCTCATGCCAACGAACAGATGTCGTGGAGCGGAACAGTGTGCGTGGAGGACAAGTCCGTTGTTGGAACTGCAACAAAATAGGACATCTGCAGCGTGAGTGCAGGTCGCCACTTAAACAACGCAGTTGTCCACAATGCGCTGCTAGGAGACGTAACGAAGAGGCATCTGGCAGGAATGACATCTATCCTGCAAGCAGCGCAACGTCAAGTCAACAGGCGGGGAAACGTGTAAGAACCAACTTCGAGGGGCAGAAGTTGGTTTCTGGAATTGACGCTCCCAGGATCAAAATCCAAGTCTCCCAAACAAAACGAAATAACAAGAGTCTTACAGTGGAAGCCCACATTGGCCAGAATAAATGCGTGGCCACCATTGACACCGGTGCCACCGCTTCCATTATAAGAAGGGATATCGCCCATGATTCATGGCTACACAATACCAGTAGCTACTGCTTGAAAACAGCAACAGGAGCGACGGCAAAGGTGTATGGAGAGGTTGTTCTTACGATCAATCTGGCAGGACTAACATTCGCCCACGTATTCCTAGTGGCCGATATATGTGACGAGTGCATCATTGGAGTTGACTTTATGAAGGCGCATAATGTAGTGCTCGACATCGGAACTCAAGTACTTAAGTACAGGAATGTCGAGATTCCAATGGTGTACGGGAATGAGAATGCCGCATGCCTTAGGACAGTAGTCAACAAGGAAGAGATCTTACCACCTTCCGCAGAGACACTAATTTGGGCGAAGCTGGAAGGTGATCTTGGGAGCCATCGATTCTATTTGATTGAGCCGGACTCTAAAAATCATTATCAGAATTACGTCATCGGAAAGATGCTCGTTGAGCCGAAAGGCAAAATGGTCCCAGTAAGAATCTTGAATGTGGGAAATAAGAGCATCAAACTAAAGCAAGGACATTCGATCGGAGCGTGCGTACCGATAACTGCTGTCACCAAGTTGTCGAAGGAGAATGCTGCTATATCTTTGCCATAAAGTAGCACAGCTGGGTTGAAAAGAACTATACTCAGGCAAACCGAGCTGAACCAGGAGCAACGAGCGATGGCAGAGGAATTAATCAACGAATTTGCAGACGTATTTGCCTCGCAGGATGGCGAATATGGCAGCACACATTTGGTACAACACCGAATAGACACTGGAGATGCAAGACCCATACGTCAACCTCCTAGGCGTTTACCATTAGCTAAGCAGACGGAGGTTGCAGAAATGGTTTCGACTATGGAAAATGAAGGGTTGATTGAAGGCTCAAAGAGTCCGTGGGCATCACCCGTTGTACTGGTCAAGAAGAAAGACGGCACCAATAGATTCTGCGTGGATTATCGCCAGCTAAATAATGTCACCAAGAAGGATAGCTACCCCTTGCCAAGGATTGACGACACACTGGACACACTGTCAGGAGCGCAATGGTTCTCCACACTTGATTTGAAGAGTGGCTACTGGCAAGTACAGATCCATCCGGAGGACCGTGAGAAGACAGCCTTCACCGCAGGAAACGGGCTTTGGCAATTCACAGTAATGCCATTCGGATTGTGCAATGCTCCGGCAACCTTTGAGCGTCTAATGGAACGAGTTTTGCTGGGACTAACATGGAAAACCTGTTTGGTCTACCTGGACGATGTCATCGTGGTCGGCAAAACTTTTCAAAAACATCGAGATAACTTAAAGGAAGTGTTCCAAAGACTACGAAGTGCACGGCTAAAGCTAAACCCGAAGAAGTGTCATCTCTTTAGGCCAGATGTCAAATACTTGGGACACATCATCTCATCCGAAGGGGTAAGGGCAGACCCAGAAAAGATCGAAGCGGTGAAAAATTGGCCAGTCCCAAGAGACAAACACCAACTGAGAAGCTTTCTGGGACTCGCTACCTACTACAGGCGGTTTGTGAAGGATTTTGCTGGGATCGCAAAGAGTTTGCATCAACTAACAGAAAAGGGAAAACAATTCAAATGGTCAAGTGAATGCGAAAGAAGCTTCAAAACTCTCAAACAACAACTATGTGAGGCCCCTGTACTAGCGTACCCTACTCCAGGAAAAACATTTATTGTGGATGCAGATGCTAGTAACGTCGGAATTGGAGCTGTCCTTTCGCAGATGCATGACGGGCAAGAGAAAGTTGTTTCCTACTTTAGTAAGGTGCTCTCTAAGCCGGAAAGGAACTACTGTGTTACCAGGCGGGAACTTCTTGCTTTGGTCTTGGTAACAAAGCATTTCCATAAGTACCTGTACGGACGAAAATTCATTCTTCGCACAGACCATGCATCTCTGAAGTGGTTGCTGCAATTTAAAAATCCTGAAGGACAAGTCGCAAGGTGGATTGAACGACTCCAGATGTACGACTACGAGATACAGCATCGAAAGGGAACCCTTCACTCTAATGCGGATGCTCTGTCCCGGCGACCTTGCAAATCTGATTGCAAACATTGCGCACGACAAGAAGAAAAAGATGCGGTATCCACTCAACGACTAAGAGCTGAGCCCACTGAAGGTTGGAATGAGAGTGAAATGCGAAACGCCCAAAAAGAGGATCCGGATATCGAGCCAATACTCGCTTGGAAAGAACACGAAGAAAAACCAGATTGGCAGGAAATATCCAGTAAAAGTCCCGAACTAAAGGCATACTGGGCACAGTGGGACTCCCTTCATGTTCAAGATCGTGCCAAAACCGTGATTGAGCAGATCGTTAACAACTGGGTGAGCAGGTTCGGCGTACCGATGGAATTGCACTCGGACCAAGGGCGCAACTTCGAATCCAAGATTTTCCTAGGGGTGTGCGAGCTACTGGGTATCAAAAAGACGAGAACAACACCGCTCCACCCACAATCGGACGCGATGGTAGAACGCTTCAACAGAACCTTGAATGAACACCTATCAAAGGTCGTTGGCGACAAGCAATGCGATTGGGATAGGCACTGCCTATCGGAGTGCAGTACACAACACCACAGGTCACACTCCATCGGAAATCCTTTTCGGTCGAACAATCCGGTTACCTAGTGAATTGATGTTTGGATCACCGCCGTCTGAAGAGAACAGAAATGAAGACGACTATGTCGCAGACCTCAGACGGATTATTAGGGACGTGCACCAAAGAACAAGGGATAAGATCAAGATAGCCAGTGACCGCATGAAGACGAGGTATGATGTCAAGGCGACCACAACGGGATTCCAGGAAGGAGATCTAGTGTGGCTATATAACCCTCATAGACGGAAAGGCATATCACCCAAATTACAGCAAGACTGGGAAGGACCATATAAAGTCGTAAAACGCATCAACGATGTTGTCTATCGCATTCAACGAGGAAGAGGCAAGATGAAAGTGGTTCATGTGGATCGAATACATCGCTATATTGGGCAGAATGTCGAAGAGTTTGTTCGGAACGAACAAGTTTAAGAGGGGGATATTGTGGTAGTTATGTGATTAAATCAATTATCAAGGGTTGCATAGTTTTAGGATCATACAAACTCTCCACGTTGGAGAGTTCAGTTATTACCCCAGTTTCAAACCAGAAGTTACCAGAAAGAACTAGAACCCGACAAATGTAGTATAAATACAGGATGAGAAACTGCGGACGATAAGTTGATTTTTGGAAAGCGATGGAAAAGGACCTAAGTCTTACTAAGTGAAAGATAAGAGATTTGAATTGTGAAATAGAAGTGAAATTGTTTGTGAATTAATTAAAAGTTGTATTTAAATAATATAGTACTGTAAATCTCCGAGAGGGCGGACAGTTGTACAATTTTATGTTGATAATATAAACAGCGAGACTAAATGATGTTATATTATTTGGGAAAAAGTCATATCGATCAAGTCTTATGATTTATTATTCCATAATCGAACCATTTCATCTAATGCTTCACTGTTACAGAGGGTTTTACCTGTTAACTTTGAGCAATCAAGTTCTTCTATTCGAATACCGTCAAAAGATCTTCCACGACTAAGTGCTACATAAGCTTGTCGAGCAGCAAACAGTCGAGGACCTAGATAAATGACTGCATGATCAACTGTACAACCTTGCATCTTGTGGTCGGTTGATGCCCAACTCAGGATTAATGGCAACATTCGTCTCTCAGCAGTTCCATAGCTGTATTTTGCTGGGAACTGTATCGATATTGTTTTAATCACGTGTATACCATCTGTACCGAAATCGATACGGACTGACGGAATGTCTTCCTCATATATTTGGCCCCTTCGAAAATTTGGCGAGATAATTTTTGTAATGAAGCCCATATTGCCATTCACTAATCCTCTTGACAAATCAATGTTTGACCTTAACATCACTTTCGCCCCTACGAATATTTGCAATACTTTAGGAAGACCTCCTGTTTTATTGATATCGTTAGGTATCACAGAACCTAAGTCCTTACTACCTAAATTTCGTGTAGCATCAATGAGTTGGTCTTGTGCTTTAATTGTATTAATAACTGTCCCTTTATTCTCAAAACTCTGAAGAACTTTTTCATTATGTCTAGCAACTTGGTCATTTGTTGCATAAATTCTTAATGCTTTCTCAATCGAGAACTCATTAGTCGTTGCTGTTGACACTTTTCCAAGAAGAGTTTCAAGATGCTTAGACGTCAATTCTCCAACTCTTAGGGCATTAAGCACATCTATAAATGTTGTGTCTCCTTGTTGGTGCATGTTTTGTTTGAGTTCAACCAGGCTGAACTACCGCCACAAATGTGTAGCGGGCTTCATGTGGTCTGGTTGTTGAAAAACTTGATGTCCTCGAACAAGTGGTAACTGCATTAGATCGCCAAAGAGTAAAATATTTATGCCTCTAAAACAAGCGTTCGGGCTTTTCAGTTGACGCAAACGAGAGTCGATCATGCAAAGCATCTCATAAGGTACCATAGAAATTTCGGCAATGAACAGAAACTTAACGTTTTGCCATAATTGACACATTCTTCTTAAATAATTACCAGTAAGAAGTGGCATACTAACAATAACTCCATCTTTTTGAACTGGAAGTTTGAGCAAATGATGTAGTGTAGATCCACCGACCTACCGTGCTGCAACTCCAGTGAGAGCACCAACTTTCACGACCGATTTTCCATAACATCGGTTAACTTGGTTTTTAAAATAGATTAAAGAGAAATGTTTTCCCGGTGCCTGCTCCACCAGTTACGAAAATTTTCTCTCGTTTAATATCGCCATTAAGTTGATTTTTAATACTCTCTGTAATAAAAATGAACAATTGTCTTTGATCAATATTCATAGCCTGTTGTGCTCTCTGAAATTGATCATTGCTCATTTCTGTGTCTTGTAATTCTCCTTCCCCAGCTTCAGGATTTTTAATCTCTGGCTATTCTAAAATTTCAAATGCATGTACTTTGTTAAATGCATTTTCAAGCTGTTAGTCCCGCTCTCGATGTTGGCGCATATGTCTACTCATTTTCTTCAAACGATTCTCTCAAGCTAGGAATGTCTCTTTCGAATTGTCGAAATCTTCAAGTAATTCAGTTTCTGAACGATAAGGCATATATTGAACGAGTAAGCTGTAGAAAAAGTTTTCTGGATCCGATCCTGCTATAAAATATGGCACCCTGACGACTGCAGGAACATTTCTCACAACTATTTTGCATCATGATCAACACTTTCCTCGGTCTCACTTACCTTTTTCGGATAGAAATATTCAAATAACATTGCAAACTCTGTAAGGCTCATGTTCGCAAATCGTAGTCAGGATGTTGTAGCGGACGTTTTTCATATCTTTTAAAGATGTTACTATAGTAGCCAGTTGTGTGTCCGCTTCTGTCGAATTGTAATACTCGCGAACTATCACATAATGGGATATGACAAAGTCGATACGCACATTCTGCAGCTGATACTTGTCGTTCATGAAGAATCTTCATATATATCCTGAACAGCTTGCGTGAAATATCAGTCTCTTCGCGTTGAATTTGCTGTATTGCCTGCCCGATTCCTGAATCTACACCTTCAGGTTCTGCTTTCGATAGGTACTTTGCAATATAGTAAGCTATCGGTACCTGTCCACAATCTCAATAACTCTGGGTGGTAATAATTTACCCAAGCATCTTCCTTTCGACGCTTAAGTAAACAACTTCTGCCACCATTACGGAGAAAATCATCTGAAGAATGTGACACTATTCGTGTATCGTTACATTTTTGACGTGGAAAGTTGAATCGACATCTTACAGAGGTATTATTTTTTGTACAAGTTTGTGTATGCCGATGAATTTGACATTTCTTAACAAGTTCATGAAGTTTTGGATCCTCTTCGCCTGTAGGCAGTTTACAACAACAGTTACGATCAAGAAGAAGCTTCCCTTCCTCTGTGTCAAAGTCTGAATGATTTTCAATCCAAATCACCATATGAAGGTGAGGGCTGCCACGATTCTGAAATTCTATACGCCACCAATGGTCTTTTACTTTTCCGCCAAATACTTCATCATTATTTTTGATAAATTTCATTAGAGCATTTACTCTAACCATGAAATGTCAACTCAAAATTATTGGGTATTTTTCGATAAGTTGTTCAGTCTCATAAATGTGAAGTGTACTAGGATCAATATCGGGCCTACCATCAGCTATCAAAAAAGCTTTTCGTTGATCTAACCAATTGAGATCATTTGAACTAAATGTTACAAAGTAGGTTGGATCTCCTAAACATCTGATTTGGGCTAATAGCTCGTTCAAGGCTGATCTCCAATAGGCTGCAGAACCTCTCAAATTTTTGACATAAAGATGGACGTCTTCGACTGCTCCTTCTTAATTAACAGTTTTTTTTTGCCGCATGCCGATATACTGCTTTTAATTCGATAATATTCAAAGAACGATAAGGCATAATAGAGATAGCTGTTGCGTTGAAATCTTGTGTCGCTTCCCAAAATTCTGAACTGAAAGTAGTCTAACGCTGTAATATTCACAGGTCTTTGCTCTTTGAAACCGTTCTTTCCATAGGGAAACAAAAAATACCAGGCAAATTCTTCTGCTTTTAGTTCATGATCCACATTTACAATATTGTCTTTCGTTTTGCGGGTTATTTCATTAAGATTTCGAGAAACCTGTAATTCATCTTCCACATTCGGTTGCATTACATCAATCGGTGCCATTACTGATGTCTGCAGTGATTATTTGGGAAGTTCCCGCTACCCTCTCAGTACTCTGATGTATTTCTGTCTCCTCAAAATCATCATGTACATCAAAGACTTCAACATCAACGTAATCAAGAGTATACTGCACATTTTTGCTGCCTGTTATACGTTTATAAATCCTTATGAACTCGTCTAAATTATCGCTCTCGATAATGCAAGCTTTTCCATTCTTTTCGTTTGCTCTGGATCCCTTTTGACCACAAGAATGAGAGTTACTGAAGTAATATTTATTATCATAGTGCATTATTCCGAATGATTGTCCTTCTGTTATTAGTATTAGTATGCCTGCATGCTCCATGACCAAAGTTTGCTTCGTTAAGTTTATCATTAAAGCTTCCAAATATGCTTGGTTCTTCGTCAAAAGTGATCTGAAACCTTTTGTCGAATGCGATCAAATCATCTTTGATCGGATTGAAATTTCGCACCAATAGGTAACCATTAGCTTCAATAGGATAAGCAGCTAAATTTCTCTTTGTTGGGAACCGTATATTGCTGTAGATTTGGTCACTTGTTATCATATTTAAATTAAGGATATTTGTAGACCAATGTTGTGGTGAAAGAATACAGGCCCTTAGGATGTTTGTCATTGCCATTGCACAGCACTGTACGCCTGCGAATCCTGATGTGAATATGTCATCGTTGCCTTGATGACACGAAGCACGTACGATTCTCGAGAAATCGCTGATTCCCATGTAAGCACTAGCATCCTCCGTAGGTTCTTCATTCGTCTCTACAGGTGATTCTTCTACTCTTATAATATCCTTATCATTAATTACAACGTTCTGATCGATAATGACGTCTTTGTAAAGTGGATTGTTAGCAACTAACCAATTCAGTGCATCATATACTTTTTTGCCTAGATACTGAAAACTGTCGTGTTACGTTAATATTTTCAAGACGCTCAGTAATGACAACTACTCCAACATTATTTATGGTTCTTGGTAACACGTTCGGAAGATTTTCAGTAACTTCGAAAACATCTTGAGCGAACAATACCGCTTGACCTCGAAATCTATATTGCCCAAATACGCCACTTAATTTGATAATTTTTACAAATGGAATCTTCTTATCCTTTTATTAACCCTTTCCTCGTTATACGAACTTATGCGTAACGAGTTTCCCATTTTTACTGCATCGCTGCTGCTCCGCTTATGGGGTTGGCTAATGTCGCAGATCGCAGAACGCGTCTACATAATGCTCGGTCCTGGATCGCTTCAGTGGTAAGCCGCAGGGGTTGTTGCGCATTTGCCATCTTAGAAATCCAGGAATTCTATTTCCGACCTCGTTTTCTTACAGTTGGAGTGACCGTAGTTGATAGTGCCTTTTTAACTGGATTTTCCGCAGATCTTCTTTGAACGTGGCAATACCAACTTATTCTATTCGCCTCAAGCTGTTCGGTTACCGAATTGTTTATATGTAGACTTCCTCTTATACGCGTAGATCTAATGCAATCGCGTTTAGTGACTCCACTAGACATCCTTAACATTTTCATTTCCGCTGCCGTCATTTTGTTTTTAAACGCTTCGTACATTGTCCAGCACTGTGAACCGTATATAAGAGCTGGTCTAACAACCGTGGTGTAGAGTTTCCCCTTTAATTTAAGTGGAAATTTTCGGTCGCAAAAGATTCCCGAATTTTCCCGCCATTTCATCCATCCCACACTCACTCTGTGGTTTACGTCGTCGTCACATTGATCGTCGATTGATCCTAAGTACTTAAAGATAGTACTTTCCGGAAGAACTATCCCGTCTAACATTATATCCGGAACAGGTCGCAACGGAAGCCACTAATGGGCACGTCAAATGCTCCGTCTTTGAATGACTTATTTTAAACCCGTTTCTCTCTAGTGCATTTCTCCATGGATCTAAGGCGTTCTGTAAGTCTTCGACGTTATCGCTAAGTATAACTGCGTCGTCAGCGAAGAGAATTGGCGTTACATTTGCTTCGCGCATGCAGTCTTTTAAAAGATAGTCTAATACTACGTTAAAGAGGAAACGGCTAAGTACGCTTCCTTGATGCACTCCGACATTAACTGGAAATTCTCTCGTTAGTCCAGCAGAGCTTTTAACCGCAGTTTTCACGTTTCCGTATATGTCTTGTATTATTCTAACATACGTTTGCAGTACGTTTTGAGACCTCAGCGCGGCCCATATGAGATCCCTATGCACTCGATCGAATGCTTTCTCGAGGTCGATAAATACCATGTGTAAATCCTTAGACGAATCTCGGTGCTTTTCCATTATTATTCGTAGGCTTTGGATAGCGTCCACCGTCGATCTTCCTTCAACAAATCCACACTGGCTATTATCGAGCTTTATTATTTGCCGAAGACGTTCGTTTAAGACTCTTTCGACGATTTTCATTGTGTGTGACATAAGCTTGATTGAACGGTAGTTGTTGCATTCTCGAGTGTCGCCTTTTCCTTTGCATAATGGAACCAAGAAGCTACTTCTCCATTGATTCGGCATAGGTTGTCCACATTTTAATTTATTTAAAAGTTTCGATAGCCAAAAGCTGCCGATCCCCTCCATCTTCGACCAAAACTCTGATGGAATGCTGTCTGGTCCCACCGCTTTCCCCGGCTTCATTTTTCCAATTGCTATACTTATTTCTTCGATTGAAAAGTCCGAAACTTCCTCCTCGAATAGACCAGCTGTCGGCACGGTATCACGTGGAAAATGTTTGTTAAGCAACTCCTTGCAGTATTCAAGCCACCGGTCACAAATTTCCTTTTCATTTGTTAGTAAACGACCGTCTGCGTTTTTGATGTATTTCGGCGAGGTTATTTCCATTGAATTTTTTCTCCTCTGTGCAGCGAGCTGAAACATATTTGGCATTTTAGTATTGTACGACGTTTGAACTTCTTGGATAGCTTGTCTTCTATCCGCCGATCGTGAGGATATTTGTTCCAACTCCTGGTACAGGTTTTCCGCTTCTGCCGCTCGAGTTCGAGCCAGGACTTTCTTTGCGATCTTTTTAAGACGCTCGTATTCAAGAGCCAGTCGAGCTCTTTCGATATCGTCGCTCCGATCGCATTTTGTCCACGCTTGGAATGCACTCTTCTTGTCGGCCACAGCTCGTTTGGTTTCGTCATTCCACCACCATGTTTCTTTGCCGACGTGATGGTATTTCGATATAGTCCCCAGATGGGACTTTGCGAGTGTTATGCATTCCTCGTGCATGCTGTTCCACATTTCTTGCGGGCTAAGTGAGTCTGCTATACCATTTATATTTTGAAGTACTTCTTTAGCCAGTGCGATAAATCTTGCGCTTCGTTCCTTCGATAGATTATACCACCGGATTTTTGGCTTTCCAAACGATGCCCGTGTTTTCGGTGGTTCCGCTGTGAAAAATTCTGTAATGAGCAGACGGTGTTGGCTTACTAGCGATTCTCCAAGTATTACTTTACAGTCCTTAACACGGTTTCTCATCGACATTTTGCAGAGGTGATAATCTATTTGAGTTTCGTGGCCTCCGCTGCTATAGGTGATAAGATGTCGTTGATGTTTAATAAACATTGTATTTAAGACGGTTAAGCCGTAAGCCCTACACGCTACAAGGATGTCTTCGCCAGCTGAATTTCTGGTTCCAAAGCCTTTACCGCCGTGGCAGTCCTCATAATCAACATTTGTTTCTCCGACGTGGCCATTTAAATCTCCGCCTACGAAGAGCATCTCATCGATAGGTATATTTCTAAGCAAATTACCGAACTCTGACCAGAATGTATCTTTTTCCGATTGGTCGCATCCATTTTGTGGAGCGTACGCGCTAACAATGTTCCACGTTTCGTTGTGTATGACGAGTTTAACACTCATCAAGCGGTCGCTTATTTTCAAGATACCAACGATGTTGCTTAGAAGATCCGCTGCAATAACGATTCCAACACCGTTTCGTCCATTGACCGTTCCATGGTAGAACATCTTAAATGCCTTAGTTTTTAAATCTAGAAAACGCGCTTTATTTCCTGTATTACACCACTTCGTTTCCTGTACGCACAGAATTTGTAGAGTTCTGCGACGCATAATCGCTTCCAGTTCTAAACTTTTTGAGGTCATCGATCCGACGTTCCAACTTGCAAACCGAAGTTTATGAAAATATTTTGGAAACTTCATTTTGCCCGCCCCCGGAATCCGTCGGGCTCTAACACAAGCACTTCTGCTTGCTCTGGGATCACCCGAGTGCGTTGCAATCGTGGTGCCCAGCGGGGTAGTGCTATTAATTGCGATCATTTCCATGAAGTTTAAAGTTTGAGTGGTTTGACACTTGTATGCTCATTTCGAATTGATTGACTGTTCTTTTACCCCACCGGTAGTCTCCAGACGTGGGAACCCACTGATTGCATACAAACTTGTGGGAAAGTTTTACAAATGGAATAATGCGCGAAATCAGCCTTTGTTCGACTTGTGATAAGTCCGCAATTACCTCTGGAATAGAGCCTGGATCTAGATTGTTCCAACAAGCTTTAGATGGTGCAGTATTTGTCTTTGAGCTCAAATGCGTCTTGCAACGGTTGCAAACGACCAAGCCATTTCTCTGTGTTAATTCGTTAGACAAATATGGTGCTACTCTAGTATTTATAATCCACTTAGATATCTGATGTTGATAGCACCTTTTAGTGCATACTTCACATATCTTATAACAAAACGTGTTAATTGCCTGCCTAAAGCCCGTTATACTGGCTCTAGTTAATCTTCTGAACTCTGCATTTCGTTGCTGCATTTGCCGTAAACGAGCTTCTCTGTTTTGTTCAGATTCTGAGGCTCGGATTTCAGCTGTGTGCTGACGCACTTGCTGCAAACGAGCTTCTCTAGTTTCTTGAGATTCTGAGGCTCGGATTTCAGCTGTGTGCTGACGTACTTGCTGCAAACGAGCTTCTCTAGTTTGTTGAGATTCTGCGGCTCGGATTTCAGCTGTGTGCTGACGCACTTGCTGCAAGCGAACTGCTCTGGCCTCCTCTGACTGTTTAGCTCTATAATTTTTCATATAGAGCTTTCTTTTTTTCTTTCTCTCTTCTAATTCCTCACTTGAGAGTTTTGACGTTCTTTTTATTGACAGTTGTCTTCTTTTCTCGAATGTCCTTCTTTTCTGTGTTTTGTTATATTTTAGTTTGTTTTCCATATCATTCCCACGAGTAATGGACAAATAAGTTGTCCGCCCCCCCAGAGGTCCGATAGAGGGGTAAGCCACTTATACAACAGGATGTGCCTGGTACCCTGAGGTTGACGCTAGCGACAAGACATTTTTAGTCACCTTCTTGCCATTCATCCCTCAGCACGTTTCTCACCAGTATATTGGATTGGGTGATTTATAACATGTGCATCATAACATTCGTGTACATCTCTGAACTAAGCTGATTGCCCTATGATTTCCGAAACTATTGCTTAGTATACATGTATTCATAATACATCAAACGGTGAATTAAAGTTGACCATTTTGTTCAGCATGGGAGTATGTAACAACAAATACGTTGCGGCCATTCCAGAGTTGTGCTGGTTTTCTCCCGTATGTAATGACCATAAACATGTACCGCTGTTAATTAACCTCTGCGTACATGATGCCTTACTATAGGTATAAACAACGTTGCCGCAGGTCGTATGGTCTAGCACCGACGACGAATCTTTCAAATGTCTGCTTTATTAACTGTAGATGGTAGGTTCGATGACTACCATGGTTGTAATGGGCACCGTGGAATCAGGGTTCAATTCCGGAGAGGAAGCGTGAGAAACAGCTACCATATCTAAAGAGTTGCGTCTTAATCCGTTCGGCCAACAGACCAACTGAAAGTGACGAGAATGTACTACTTATATGATTAAGCCAAGTGCTCGAGCCAAAGAGTAGAGACGGTACGCATGCGCAGATCGCGCTCATACTTTTGTCTCTAGCTCTCACACTGAGGATATATAAGGAAAGAAATTAATTAATCCTGGCGATCCTTACTAGGATATAAAATGAGATAAACTTATCGAATTATTGTATTGTCATCCTTGATAATTCTACAAAGTTTCAATTAAATCTGACCGTTCAAAGTGGGTCAAAATCAAGTTCAAAGAAGTCGGTTACAAACAAACAAGCAAGCAAACATACAGGTGAAGCTAATAAAAGCGTGTTAAAAAGGAAAATGCTTGAAAAATATTTGATATAATGAATTTATTTTTAATTCACCTTTTCATGTTTCAAAGTTAAGGTAGCCATTTATTTAACTGAAACGGTTATTAACAAATGTGTTTTATTAAATAAAACGACATCACTCGGAAAGAATGCTTAAATAATAATATATATTTAAAATGATTCTACTTTATTTTAATGCGGGAAGTATTCATGTAATGATACTTATAACAAAGAAAATCAATTCTTTTTAATCATGCGGCTAGGAAAGATATTTAATTATTTTGCTTTTAAAACTCCTTTGCTTTTGAAAATTCTGACTACCTGAGGTATAATTTTGGATGAAAAAAACAGCTTGCATAATTTCTAGGTTTTAAAATAAAACATGTCATTCAACCTTTTATGATCTTCGTCAGGCAGGTATATTTTTTATAAAAGGAAATGCAGGCCATTATCTGACATCAATAAATGAAAGGATATTTCTTGGTTGTATTGAAACGAATTACGCCTTAAAAAACATGGGGTTTTCAAAAGGCCTTAAATCTAGAGTAAATATTTTTTATTGCTCTAAGATTCGATGATATAAAAATAGGGTGTATATATTTTGACAATTTTTAGTTTTAGTCACGCTATTCAACCAAAAATATAGAGAGCACTATGGCTGTGAATTATAATTAGCTGACGATTAAGGCACATTTAGTCAGACCACTAAATTTATGGAGGCCCTTAAGCAATTAGAAAATAAATTTTCTGCCAATTTAAACAATTTCATAACAGGCCGTAGCATCGAAGCAAAATTGTACGAATTAACGAAATCAGAATTTATTTATGAATGCTGTGTCAAACAGGATACAAAATATTTAATTACTTTGTTTATAAGGATGAGAATATACTTTTTAATTAAGAACTGCAATAAAGATGTTAAAATAGTAGATGCAAAAAATAATATACGTCGCATGTTGTTTGTTTTTAGTACGACGGGTGGATTTTTTCAGCCGCAGGGGCAGTGATCCTTCTCGTTATAGCTATTCTTTGCTCTGTATGCACATCAATTAAATAGGGGTTACTAGCAGCAGCCACAGGCCACAAATAAACAGTGCGCACTCAGATTTGCGTTGAATAAGACGTGTCGGTTCAACGAGTTTATCAGATGCAATTAGAAATTTACTAGCAAGTACACGCTTTTATGGGGTTTTTTTCATTTAAGTATGGTGCAAAAATATGGCACACTACTGATTTTTAAAAAGCTTCCCCACAAGACGTATACTGCCAATTCATGTTGGACAGAGTATAATAGGATTTTATCATGGTGTTAGTTTTTTTTTTAACGTATGTGTTGTTAGAAAATCATTTTGGGTTTTGTCAACCAGCAGACGGTTCATTCCGTAATTGAACGTCATCAGCAACGGAGGTTAAGCGGGGAAATCGGTTAAAAGAAAATGATGAAATTGAATTAAAAGAAATTCGTTAAATGCTAAAAAGGAAGCAAATAGACAAAAGAAAATGAGATCTTTATGGACAAATCCATTTTAATTAACCCGATTGAAATTTGAAACGGAGAACAATCTTTTGAGCAGTCTGCAAAGAGGTGACGGGAATCTTCAGTCCCAATTCCTGATTTAGAGCTTTTTACTATTTTTTTTCGTTCCACAACAAGAGCATTTCTAAAAATGTTTACTTTAGTTTTGACATCTTGTATGGACATTACTAGTTGCTCGGCATTTTTTTCTTTACTATTTTTTTTAAGATCCAACCTCTTGTATAAAAAGTGAATGACCCGTAAGCACTCATTTTCACAATATATATGTATGTTTTTTTCGAAATTTAAAATTGTCGGCATATTTGTGAACTTACAACAAAATCTGTTGGAAAACAATTCTCGATAGACAACATAATATACCTTGGAAGAAATATATGTACTATATTTCAAAATTTCCATCCCAATGCTAAGAAATCACCTTTGCAATATTTAAAAAAACAACAAAATGCTTAACAAAACTGTCATAAAAGAATATCAAAATCCATCCTGCTCCGACAATTTCAAAATCTTTACTCTATAAGTGAACAAAATCGTTTAAAAGAAGTGAATCCTAAAAAGCAACTCTTTCGTGCACAGATTCACAACACTTGTAAGCCGTACTAGTTTAAATCGCCTGTGTAAATGCCAGATGAGGAGTCAATAGTATCCCGTAAGCTAAGGAAATCGTTCGCTATTCTTCTTGACTAGTGTTTGTAAACACATCGTAGCTAAATATGATGTTGCTCGGGTTCCATATCTTCGGCCTTGTGACACGAAAACGAATGTCACAATTTGTAATTTTTCAGCAGAGACACTTCTGAATTTTTTTTTTTATATTTTCTATATTTTTCGATACGTGTGTTAATACTTTTGAAAAGATTACTTTTTAAATCTCAAGTTTAGGTTATATATGTTTTGTATGTTTTAAATGTAGTTAAGTTTTTGTGTCACTAGGGCGACGATATGTTACTGTAGACTTGATAGTAGCGGAAGAGGTCTGTTCTCCATACAACGCTTTGGAACCTTCTATCTTCGGGGTGAATGACAATTTGCCGATACATTTTCTGAATATCAGTGCAAAAGACGAATCTTGGTAGGCGGAAACGAAGTAAAAGTGGAAAAAGTTCACCCAGTACTGTGGGTCGTCTGTACATCATATCATTCAATGATAATCCAGATGATGTTTTTGAGGAAGCATTAAATACAACTCGAAGTTTGGCAGTGCTGCTATGAGCGTTGAGTATGCAATGATGAGGAACGTAGTTTGGTGGTACCATATCAGTGACGTCGATGTGTCATGTGAACTTAGGCCTTGTACTTCTCCGTTAATTGAACGATTTGGACCTTTAGTCCCTTGTTTTTAGCTAACCTTCGTTCAAGAGCCAACATATTTGAATTGTCTATAGAGCTTGCATTCTCATGAAATGGTAGTTTGATAGCGAATCATCCTTCAATGGTTTTGTGTGTGTCTTGTGCAAAATGGGCTTCGCACATCTCTTCATCTCTTGATAGGTTGCTACATGCTGTTTCCACTTCTTGTAGGCTTCATAATCGTATCCACAAAATGCTGTATTTTGTAGGGTAAGTTTATTGCTTTCTAGAAGTATTTTCCAAATGGGGAGGAGTTGGTGGTAGAATTCTGCATCAATTCTTAGAGGCATTTCTCATTTTATATGCATTTTTATTTCATTAAATTATTAATTCTTAAGTGCTGGGCAAAAAATGCTAAAAATTAGCTTAAATTACTTAAAATTATCTTATTCTAACTTACTGGCCCCAAGTGGACACTATAAGTTAAAAATGATTCTTAAACTACGTGTCTTTCGACGTTCCTTATAGTATACTATATGTATATTTATTTTTATTTACTTAAATTTAAATTAAGGAAATACATTTTGTTAACAAAAGCTTAGTAAATGGACATGTTTTTTATTTTATATATATATTAAAACTTAAAACTACAATTGAAGTTAGGGTCTTCTAATGGGATATTCTTTGGTATTGGCCATGTCGAGATCGCAAAATGTTAAAAAAAGCTGTGTCTGTATGATGTATGGCAGAACAAACCACTTGTTTTTGACTGTAGTTTAACATTAACACGTTGGTGGAACTCTCTTTTTTCATTGGCAGTGCCTTGAATGCTGTCTGAAGGCCCGTGGTTGCACCTTGGGTAGCTTCTTGAGAGGCATTTGTTTACACCATGCTCAGACCCAGATGATGTTTTTTACTACTTGTGTGTACACTTTGGCTTTAGTAGTAAGAAACGTTTGCAGCCGAACAACAAATGTAATCCGGTTCCACAAACCTTGCAAGACCCTCTATCGTTTTGGCTTGATGTTAACGACATACATGTCCTGGATGTCCGTTCTTTTTGTGTCGTATAGACTCCAGAAATGTTAAAAATTCCTTAATTGGTTGTAGTTCCTTCGGCTTCTTATGGGATTGCTCGTGAAAAGTCCTTAATGTGGTTTGTTTATTAGTGTAAAAGCACGCGTCGTATACACGCCGATTTTGCCTAGTGCCATTAAGCATTCTTGAGTGGTGCCATGAAGACCCTTAATAGGCACCACTAGTTGTTGAGATATCACTGAACTATTTTGGAATCAATCCCTACAAAAGCATGTCTTGTTGTATTTAGTTCAGATACAACATATTTCAAAGATCTGAAATAATTACTTTTGAGAACGGCTCTTCTGTGTAGGTATTAGTAAATCAGGTAGGTATTTTCCATGCACTTGCATAGTTCTGAAAAAATTGATGACGTGAACTGCCTCCCTTGGTCGGATGTAATATTCGTGGGTGTGCCAAAGCAAGGGACCCAATCTTTGATAAGACCAATTGCGCAGTTGGTAGCTGTCATGTTCACAATCGGTAGTGCTCCTGCCCATCTTGAAAAGTGGTCTATGATTGTTAATAGGTAGCGATAGCCATTTGAAGGTGGAAGTGTGCCGAAGTTAATAATAGATAGAGTTGATGAATATTCGGCCAAATTAAAAATTCAGCCTTGAGGCGCGCAAGTGCCCGGCGACCAGAGTGTGAGAGGTCGCAACTTGTGGAGACCTTCAGTGATAAAGAGACAAACTCGGTTGTACGAATCGTCACAGTAGGTCGGCTTTCCTAGTTTGGGAAAATAGCACAACGCTAGTTTTGATAAATGTGCTGGACTCTCTGAGAGTAATTGTTAGAGTTCAAATTCTGATTCCAATATTCTTGCAAGTTCCATGCACAGGTCTTCCTTCGCTTTCGAAGATTTCTCTAGGTGTTGCTTGAAGGCGAAGATTATTGGTTTGTAATCCGTGTGCATGTGAAATATTTGACCTTCTTATATGTCACGAAAATGGACATTGCCATAAAAATCGGGGTGAGTTCCCGGTCGTAAGATGAATAGCGTTGTTGTGCGGTCGAAGTTTTTTGGAAAAATATCCGAGGGGCTCCACTACTCTATTAACGAGTCGCTGAAGGGCTTGCGGCTTTATCTGATACTTCTGTGATCAGGTTGAGCCCCGCGTTTGGCATTGGGTGTGCAAGTGGAAAGGTTATAGCTAGCAGGAGGCGGAAATCGTAGAATACTTTGATTCTTGAATCAGTTTATGGCAGAATGGTTTTGTCTTTTATTTTTGTTGCCCTGTGCTATCGCCAGTAGGTGAATTTGAGTACGTGCGGCTTATGAAATAAATCTCTGGTAGGCGTGATGTTGTTGGTCTCTATATACAAGCCGGCATTTCAATCGAAGAGCTGTTTAGATAGTACATGACTGAAGATGGCTGGGACCGACTTCGAGATCGTATTTGTCCGAGAGTCCACTACACGAGACCTTTTAACATCGACCATTAAACTGTGGTGTTGCAAGAAATCTGTTTCGATTGTAGGATAGGTAACGTGGGCAATTATAAATGTCCAAACGAAAGGGCGTCGAACACCAAGGTCGAGTTCATGTACGACCACTCTATAAACTTTGATGGTAAGACCATTGCCTGCGAATAGTTGTACTGAGTGAAGATTTTTGAGCTACGAAGATGTCGGATTGCAAGAGACTTCTGCGCCATTGTCGATAAGAAAAGGGGTGTTGGTTATGTGTTCGTGTACGCAAAAACGGTTGATGGTGACTGAATGATGTTGCCGTGTTGTCTCCGCATCCCTTAGTTATGGTGAAGCACCTGATGAAACTCGGCGGAATCTGCATTGTGGGCGATGGTTTGCGGATCGGTTGCCAAATGTTCGGTGGAATCAGTCAACAAGCTGCTCAATGGAGGTGTCCTTTCTACGTAAGTTGGAAGATCGTGGGCGGGATGGGTTTTGCGAGCGATTTTGTGGTCATGACGGTCACGGTTGTTTCCGATGCGTTACCCATCTAGAAAATTATCGGATCAGGTGGGAGCTGTCGAGTGAGCAAGAAGAGTCGTAGTTTTGGTTAGGTGGGTAGTGTTGTGGACAGGAGACACTTGGGGAGCTAATGCATTTAAGTGGCGAAGTTCTATGTTTTCCATAACTGTTTTGGTGATTTGAGTCTTTTCAGTGGCGGATCCCTTTACCACGATGGCGAGAAGCCCATAGCTCGCGATCGCGCCTCTTGATGCCTGATCGCAGCGAATTCGGTTCTGTTGGCAGTCGGCGAAGTAATTAATTAACGAAGTTCGAATGTATTCGTATCTGTAACAATTTGGTGGAGCGTCGATGATAGGTCGTAATTCCGTTAAGCGAGCAAGCGGCAATTGTAAAAATACAATGTCAAATTTTTTACCGTGCTACCCCATTTGATGGAATAAGGAAAGGATGAAGAAAGGAGCAGTTGTTCCAGAAAGAAATGAAACGCGTCTGTTATAAAAAAAACACTCGCCTTGAAATTAAAGAAACTTTCGTTATATTTGAAAAGGTTCGTGGTGGAAGTGCGATTGTTACAAAAGCTCAAAACGAAAAGAAAGAAAAGTCCTCGTTTGCTTGAAGAAAACGTACTGACGGAAAATTTTCTCCTTAGGTGTTTTCTAACATGTGTCAAATAGTTTCGTCTCATTGAGTGATTGGTAGCTCTGCACAATCACATATATAACTAAGATATACGAGTACTCTGTATAATTATATAAGCAATCGGAACCGAACTGTGTATAACGGCGACAAAAAAACGTAGAGTAACTTTCCGTGTCCACAGGAATATGTCCTAAGTCTCCTTTTGTTAACGGACTTTAAAAACAAAAACAATAAAAGAAGAAATGCACACTTATTTAGACAATGTTTAACCATAAGAAAAAGTATCCATGTATGAATGATTTTAACTCAGAACCTCATTCTTTATTCGTTTGGTCGCAACAAAATTACTTTAACTTTGATTAAACAAAGACGCTGTTAATATGTTATAAAAACTTTGAAATTTTTAATTTGCTGCTTCATGATTACTCATGTCGTTATTAAAATCAAAAACCTGAGAGCTCATTTAAATAATTCTGGTCACATAAACAACGTTGGCTTAAAATGATATAGCATTTTCAGGGAACGTAGTGTCCTTGCTCAGCAAAGCAATGATGTAGTTGTGTGTGGCCGTTTTTAGCACATTATACGAGTAGTATACAATATTTCATAATTAAGACCTGATGGGCAGACAATCCAACAATACAATCAGCGATATGGCAAAACTAAATACCAACCTACATTATATTTCACCGTCAAATATCGCAGTTTAGCTTTTAATTATATTCGAATGGTACAGGCTAATGTTATATATCAACGACATTAAAAGTTAGCCTACTTTTGGGAGATTAACATTTATGATGTATCCCACCCTCAAAAGAAAACAAAAAAAATTAAAATTAGAGATCATATCCATACGCAAAGGGCGCTCGGGTGTTACAACCCCGATAAAAGTTAGGTGTTTAAATTACCGCTCATATATACTTATATATGTATAACAAACCCCAAAGGTTACAAACATGCATTTGAGAAAAGAATTCGCTTTACACATGATTCTGGATGTGGTGAACTTGCGAGCAATTTCTTCATCGGGATGTGGTTCATAGTTTGATGTGTATGAATGGGAATGCATTCTTTTTTCTTTTTATCTCTACTTGCGTAAAAGGAAAGGGAAAAAAGGTATGATATGTGTATATAGATTTATAGAGCGTAATATATATATATAAGAAAGGAATACATAGTGTTTAGGCAGCAACAATTCATTGCCCTTTGCAATGCTGGAGTCATACAAAATGCAAGCGGTCAAAATAGTTTTTTATATTTTTTTGCACTTACTTACGCTCACTGTTAACATCCGCACGAGCGGATGATTATTTGTTGAGTAAGCACTGCACATGCCTGGTAGACATCCGCTCGAACAATCGAGGTATGGATTTTCGGTATGTTTACCATGCAAAATCAATTATTGTAATTAATATTTAAGAAAAACCCAAAAATATAGCCAGACAGTTCCTTTTAGAAACTCACCAAACCCACAAGTTGTTATTTTGTTATCGCGACACGATTAAGCTAATCTCATCGTTGGCCAGCACTCTCTTTTTGTAACGTACATTTGTATTCTGGTTCAAGCACCATTATTATCAGTAGTTGTCAAGGTACCTTGGGCAATGTTACAAAACGCTTAATCTACAATACCTAATACTGGAACTACTGGAACAATCTTGAAGGATGGTGACGATCTTGCGTTTTGATCGTTTCTGGCAGCAGCGAGCAGAGACGATGCGAATGTAGAATGTAGCAGTATCGGGAGCAGGCGCAGGCGCAGTTAGCTCTTTGACAAGATTGGTATTCATTCCTGAGACCCCCGAGAGGTTGTGTTTAATAATGTGAACAAGCAATATGGTGGTTAGCGTATTAGTGGGTCTTTTTATTTATTTTTATTTTTTCGTTTTTCATGGGTTGATAATGTTGATAGTGGTTGATTCGTTGATTGTACACATGTTACCGTTGCCTCTTAAATTTATTAATTTTGAGTTCTTTTTGTGGTGACATTCTTAATACATACGTATGTATTTGGTTTTTGTTGCGCAATCTTTCTCGCTTATTTTCTTTGTTTTTATTTTTCTTTTCAATCAAGCAGCAAAATTATACACTTACAAATTTCTACCGACGAACTGGGATGGATTCACGAAGCTGTCGATACAGTCTTACATCAAAACTTCGTCTAACTTCTTTGATTTTGGTTCGCGCTGCAAAACCATTTTCGCCCAATCCTTTCTTGGTTTCCCCTTGTTGTTCCATCATAATCCACATTTCGACTTACCGATAAGACAACGCCCATGTGCAGATCAACTACTTCATCACTGATTATTTAACTTCGCACCAAGATGTCGCTATGGGATTCCGTCCTAGAATTTTTGAATCCAAGAGGAAATGTTTACCACGTTGTTCCCACACAATTTGTTTTTACGTAAGGACAAGTGAGCGGAAAAAAAGAAGAGAAGAAACGACCTACACTATTAGACTGGACTAGCCGGGCGGCCCAGGATCTTAAGTATAACAAATTCTTTTCAGAACGTGGCTTAAGATAAAGTTCCTTTTATAAACAATATCCCCTTTGGAATATTTAACATTTTTGCTTCTTGTATTGTAGAGTTTCTCATATTCGATATGAGCTTTCTCTAGCGATTCCTTAAGGAAGGCATGTAGGATACTCCTATCGCCGAGTGAACTGCAGTGCGCAGAGCACAAGCTTTCGACAATAAGTGTGCATCCAAAGTCCGTTGATAAGACTCAATCTATGATCTTATAAGCGCTAAAATAGATCTGTTCATTCTTTCACTGGCATTTGCTCAAGGAGAATAGTTGGCAGTCTTAATATGGCATGTGCTATACATTTTCAATCTCTGTCCTACTGTCCAAGATCAAGATTTATAAATTGCTTGCCATTGTCAGTCAAAATTTTATTTTATTTTATTTTATTTTCAAGGGAAGCAATACAAATAAATTTGTATCGTCCGGAGTATAAAGCCGAGGTACTATGCCCATATGGCTAGTTATAGATTGTGCGAGTTACAAATAAATATTTACAATACAAAAGTGTACATTATTGGCTAATTTTTAAGTGGGGCATGTTATTTGAATTAAATTATGTTAATCCTATGTTGAGCTAGAAGTAGGAAAAGGGTTGATGTTTCAGGGGGTATAGATGGATTGAGTAGTTCTTCCAGCTTTGGAACGTTGTTTGAGAAATGTTGTCTTGTGATTTGGCAGCTTTTGAGTATGTGATATACGCTGCAAATTTCATTGCATGAATTGCAAACTGACGGAGACTCCTTTTTATACAAGTGGGCTTTATTGAACATCGTGTGCCCTAGTCTTAACCTGCATAATTTCACTGCTTGTGATCGGCTCAATGAATTGTTGGAGAGATTTTTCGCTAGTGAGGGTTTGTGAGTCCTTAAAAAAGAGTTATATTGGTTCCAGCGATTTTCTGCATCTTCACGAAATTTCGTAAGGAGTTGAGTCCATACAGCTGGTGGCAAGGTGTACAGAAGAGGCATTCTAATGGCTTCACGGGCGCCTTCGTCTGCTTTTTTATTTCCCGGAATCCCAACATGTCCAGGTGACCATATTAAATGAATTCTCGGGTAATTTGAAGATATAATAGCTCGAAGGCTCAGGATGATGGGAGATTTGCTTTTGTTGTTTCGGATACTGCGAATGGCACTGAGGGAATCACTGCATATAGCTGTCTTTTCCATTCTTGATTTTGCAAATTCAATTGCCTCCGCTAATGCCATTACTTCTCCAGTGAATGAGTTTTGATTTGGTGTGGTGAGTTGTTGCGAAATCAACCTGTCACAATTACGGTCCAGCCTGTAGACGCAGTAACCAGTTACTCAATTGTTACAAGAAGCATCAGTGTATAAGACACAATCAAATTTGCCGGTAGATATTATTTCAACAAATTTCTTTCGGTATACTTCCGCTGGTGTATGTTCTTTTAGTGTACTGTCCAGAGAGGTGTTAACTATCTTTGTTGGGAACATCCAGGGTGGTTTGCTATTGTCATAATTGGTGGGCATTGGAGTAGCCGTATTTGTGAGAAGCTTCAAGGAATTGTACAGCGCGCTTTTGATTTTGCTTTTTTTAACCATAATTCTGCCATTCCTACATATTTCATGTAGCGGGTGTTTGCAGTCCATGAGACTTTTTACAGCAATTTTAACCTGAGCGATCATTTTCATATCTGCGAAGCTTGGAGTGTTAGTTTCTGCTAACAGAGCGTCGATGGGTGTAGAGGGTAGCGCACCAACTGCAGCACGTAATATGGCGTTTATTTTTATTTCTACTTGGTTGTCGTATCCTTTAGTCCAGTGTGAATTTATGGTTAGACCATGTTGCGTAGCTCCTCTAATTAGGACTTGCGCTATGTTGATGGCTGTGTTTATGTGCGGTCCTTTGTGTTTGTTGCAGACTATTTTCATTAAATAATGATTTTTTCCCAGTTTTTCTGTTTCTACTTTCGCATGTGCATTCCACTTCCAGGATTTAGTGCAAGTCAGTCCCAAGATTCTTACTTTGTCCAGTAGCGATAGGGTCACATTTCCGAATTTGACTTGTGTGTTGGGGCAGTGGTGTTTTCGACATAAATGCAAAGCTTCCATTTGTCAGTCGAAATTGTTTCCGGAACTCCAAACAGACAAAATAAATTTTTCCTCTAAGAATATTTTTTGCTGTGGTAGATGTAGCTGCCTTGAACAGTTGAATATGACGAAATTTGTGAGTTGATCAAGCGCAATACTACATTCTTGGATAGAGAATATGAACTAAGAAAATCCACGTACAAAAACTGAAATGACCTTTTGACCAAAAAAGCTTTACCCATGGGTGTACGTAGCGTTATATTCGGTGCCTTTGATGTTTTACAAACTTCACAATTGGATATGAAGGTTTTCGTTTGAGCTGCCATATACGGCCAGTAAAATATCTGCTTGGGCCAATATAAGGTTTTTGCGATACCGCCCTGCGAGGCTCGAGGGTGTTTATGAGCCATCGATATTAAGTTGTCAGTCGATTCCTCTAGGACCCAAAGTTTTCAAGTGAGATCATTACCACTGGATTACCTGTGCTATGTCGAATCTTCTTATAAACGAAATTTTTCGAAATTTTGAAAGTCTGGAAGCTGATTTTTATTATTTTCGATGGTGTCACGTGTCACGCATTACTTCTCTAATTGAAAACTGAGATCTGCAAGATCAATGTATAGCGCATCGAGAGAGCTATTCATCAACAAAACCTGGGGTACATCATCACTTTTATATGCCTTAGATAGCATCCGGTACTATGTTCTGGGAGCCCTTGCGATGTTCTATGATAAAATCAAATCCCTGCAGCCTTAGGCTCCATTTAGTTTAACGACCCCTCAATTCCTTTCGGCTCAATTTGCGAATACCTATCACCGCAGCAAGACACTCCCGCTCAATCACACTGTAGTTGCGTTGAGCTTGAATGAATAATATGGGTTTTTGCACACCGTTCTTATTCATATTTCTGGCATAGAACGCATCTGATGCCCGTTGCCTTAGCGTCGCAGAGAATTATGGATTCTCTGTCGAGGTCAAGATTGACAAGTACCGGTGCTGTCGTTAGGGAGGTCTTGATAGCATTAAATGCTCCTCCTGCCTTATCGCTCAGAGGGAAAATCTTGCCTCTTTCTAATGTTTCGGCAAGAGGTCCTGCAAGCGAAGCAAAGTCTTTTACAAACCTACGAAACCAACCTGCGATCCCTAAGAATGCCCGAACCTGTCATTGCCTGTTTTCGGCAAAGGAAAGTCATTGATCTTACGAATTTTAGCCGGATCTTTTCTCAAACCGCGTTCACCTACCATGAAACCTAGATATTATGGGTGGCATCCAACATTTTATAGGGATACTAAATTGTTAGAGAAAGCTGGTTTGCTCTTGTATTCTTGTCAACTGCACATCATACTTGATTTTGTTTTTGTTTGTTTGAAAGGTGATGATAGCTCATCTATTCATCTACGTAAATTCTGTTTAATTAGCTCTACTATCTCACGGGCCGGTTTAGATATCCGTAAGCGACTATTCATAATCCGGATAGTACTGTAGAATTCGTACTGTTACATTCTGCTTCCTTTCTTCCATATTGCATATGGTCTCCGAATCCGTCTCTAGACGACGATATTGCTCGAAGGGAGCACACCGAAGATCAAACCAACAAACTGTAGGGCTGGCTTTCAAATAGATCCAGAACCAACTTTCTACCTGTCCCGATCCAAATTGATCGAAATTTAAAACGATGTCATCGCATGATGCATTGTAGCACACTCTTAGTCACTCAAGTCTAAACAGAAAATCGTCTATCGTCATATTGCGGTTATTAAACTAAATGCTTGGCGACGCCGTATTACCTGCGGGCTCCTTGCTGGTTAACTGGTGGTTATCGGGTACTTGGTTGGGTAGTTGCAGATAATGTCTGCCGGACTACTGTCGCAACCTAATCTCGTATAAATCCCTGACTTTTATCTAACTCTCCTCGATTACTACTTCGTGTAAATATCCAGCTTGTTAAATATAACTAAACATAAGTGTCAACACTCATAACACCTAACACCCTCTTTCATGAATTTATATACACATTCCACTTATTTCTCTCCACTCATGCGTTCAAGATTTCTACAAGTAATGGGCCCAGATTCAAAGTAATTGAAAATGTTTCTTTCTAAGCAAATATATTTGTTATAAAAGTTTTTCAATAAAAAATATTGTTCTTCAATTCGACCGCTATGGCGAGTCTAATTTCAGTGCACGTTCGTATACCTCTTTTCAATGGGAAGAACTATCCAACGTGGACTGTTCAGATGAAGTTAATCTTTCACAAATGAAGATATAGAATTGTTGTCTAATCGGTCAAAAGAGCACATGGGGTATGTGAAGCAAGCAAATGAAAAAAAAATTAAAAATTATGGGCGTCGGTACGGTAATATTTTAAATTTAAAGAATAATAAATCTCAGAAATTGGGTGCTCCAGATCTAAAGGAAAATCCTATTTCGGTCAACAAAACAACGAAATGTGGAGCCCCACCAAACCAAACGACAATAAAACCCCAGAAGAAGCATGGAACAAAAGTACCAATTGTGTCTCACTTTCACAAAATTGGATCAAGGGCTTTTTCCTCGTTCAAAGATGGAAGAAATGGTAAATTTGATTTGCATTAGAAGCGAAGAGTACATTTTAATCGACATTCGATTACGAAACCGAGGAAGTCGTGTAATAATAAAAAGTAGGGATGTAGTTTTTGTTGAAGAAATAAAAGTAAAGGAGCAGGAAATTAAAAAACATTTAAAACAGATAATTTTGAAGAAAAGGACAATTTTGTAGATGCCTAGAAAAGTCTTAAGGTTCCGCTAATAAAAAGGCTAATCTTGTGAATACGAGCGGACTACGAGCACACTGAAAGAGGTTGAGATGCCCGAACGTATGTGTGAATGGAACGACGCTATGAAATTGGAATTGGAGCTCTTATATAAAAACAGGACTTAGGAGCTAGTAGATAGGGCAAACGAAGCCAATATTGTGGGTTTTTAAAACCAAATTTGAACCAGACGACCCAGTCGAACGCAGAAAGGCTAGACTCGTAGCCAAAGGATCTTCTTCTTCTTCTTCTTATCCTTTTATTAACGCTTTCCTCGTTATACGAACTCATGCGTAACGAGTTTTCTATTTTTACTGCATCGCTGCTGCTCCGCTTATGGGGTTGGCTAATGTCGCAGACCGCAGAACGCGTCTACATAATGCTCGGTCCTGGATCGCTTCAGGGGTTAGCCCCAGGCGTTGTTGCGTATTTGCCATCTGAGAAATCCAGGAATTCTTTTTCCGATCTCGTTTTCTTACAGTTGGAGTGACCGTAGTTGATAGTGCCTTTTTAACCGGATTTTCAACAGATCTTCTTTGAACGTGGCAATACCAGCTTATTCTCTTCGCCTCAAGCTGTTCGGTTACCGAATTCTTTATATGTAGACTTCCTCTTATACGCGTAGATCTAATGCAATCGCGTTTAGTGACTCCACTAGACATCCTAAACATATTCATTTCCGGTGCCGTCATTTTTGTTTTGAACCGTATATAAGAGGTGGTCTAACAACCGTGGTGTATAGTTTCCCCTTTAATTTAAGTGGAAATTTTCGGTCGCAAAAGATTCCCGAATTTTCCCGCCATTTCATCCATCCCACACTCACTCTGTGGTTTACGTCGTCGTCACATTTCGCTTCCATGTTAACGATTGATCCTAAGTACTTAAAGATAATGCTTTTCGGAGGAACTATTCCGTCTAACATCATATCCGGAACAGGTCGCAACGGATGCCCAAATGGGCTCGGCAAATGCTCCGTCTTTGAACGACTTATTTAAAACCCGTTTCTCTCTAGCGCATTTCTCCATGAATCTAAGGCATTCTGTAAATCTTCGACGTTATCGCTAAGTATAACTGCGTCGTCAGCGAAGAGAATCGGTGTTACATTTGCTTCGCGCATGCAGTCTTTTAAAAGATAGTCGAATACTACATTAAAGAGAAAAGGGCTCGTAGCCAAAGGATACACTCATGGGGATTTAGGTGAACCACAAATACAATTGCTTAAGAGATTTTACGTGATCAGGCTTAAATGATTGTATTTATTCATCAGCAAAATCATATTAAGAGTTTACTAACAAGCTATAATTTTTCAAATTGTAAACCACAAACTTTATTAATGCCACCAAAAACTAAGCTGGAAAATGAACCAATGCACTATGAAGAAAAACAGTCGGTGAATAAACAAGCATACCAGGAGGTTACCGGAAGTTTTCAAAGATTCTCTATTCTTGAACCGGGAAGCCGATTTGCGCTTATTCTGATTCTAATTGGGCCGAAGACTTCAATAATCGCAAGTCGCAGTCCGGAATTGTTTTTGTTTTTGTTGGAGGTCCAATTGATTGGGAATCAAGAAAACAATCTATAATAACAACAAGTGCCGAGGCTGAATATGTTACGCTTACAGCTGCTGTCAAGATGGCAAAGTATTTTAAGCTTTTGCTGGTCGAATGGGGTGTCTATTCAAGGAAAGCGATCAAGAACAAAACATCTTCACATCAAATACCACTATGTCCGAGAAGCAATATCTGATGGAACTATTCACCTAATATTTTTAAAACCGCAACTTATGTTAGCTGATGCTTTGACAAAATGTACGCCGTTTCTTCTTCAAAAATCTTGGATTAGCATTCGAAGTGTAGAAAGTATATCCGGTAAGGCGGCTTCCTTATTTGTGAAAGGAGTAGTCAGGGTTAGAGTTCAACCTTCCTCAACATTTGCCGTATTTCAGCTCACTACATCATCCGGAAGTTTGATATTATTGAGGCTGATAGTTGATCTACTTGTTCGTACCGAAGCAACCAATACCGACCTGTTTCGTTAGCCGTAGTAATACGGTTTGGGTACCGCACCCGTTGAACGCTTTCCAAAATGCATGATACCCGTGAGAAGAAATTTAGGCGAAAGGTACGAGTTTACCATTATAGTACCCCCACTTCCAAATATGGCAAGAAATGAAATGAACAATTGCTAAAATTCTAAAATACATGGAAAGCACTTAAATGAATACTGACTGTACATTAATCTTAAATCTGAGATGGAATCCGTTTGCTGCTAACTGACTTGGGACAATCCCAAAAGAAAGAAAAAAAAAATATTTCTAACTCACGTTGATAAATTTAGATTTCGTTGGGTAAGGCTGGATCATTTAGGTTACTAGGATAACTTCAGTACTGAATGAAAACGTAGTGGAAAATAAAGCCCACTAAGAATAATGCTATTTACATATGAGAGACTGTACTAAGATGAATGCGATGTACTAGTCAGGTGATTACACCAAAATTAACGTATTTTTGGCTTGCAGGGTATGTGTTGCTCTATCTCATAGCACGAGTGAGCTAGAATATTTTTTCGAGCCAAGGGAATAAAAACAAATGCAACGGTCACATTAAGAGGAAAAGTGTAACCACACTCACCTTGCACAATCGAATAGATCGAATAAATCCCACAGAACTATAAAAGGTATAGCATACCTCAAACGGATGAGATCTAATCTCAATAAGCGAAATACATATCTGATACCGCAGTGCACACAATCAACGAAGAAATCGCAAAAGATGTAGGTGGATCTTTGCCCACATACCCGACGATCCTAACAAACTGCATAGGTACACAACAGAGAGTTACATTGATCGATAAGATATAAACCTCGGAACGTTATGGTCGTACGTAAGTACATTATCTCTCAAATATCGTTTTACAATATGAGGATATGAGAAACTCGTAACCCACTTTGGGCGCCACCTGTAACGGAATTCTTAAGGATATTTGACACACGACTGAGATTCCATGACCTCCAATCGAAATCACCTAGGTTCCCTCATTATCAACACCCTACTCAGAGACGTATGTAAGACTCCCTAGAAAAACAAGGACCCCTCTCTGCTAATACCACCCCCAAGACTTAAGGGCAGAGGACTCCTTAAGCCTGTCCGGGTAGCTTAGGCATGCTAGCGTCCGATCATCTTAGCTCACCGGACTGGGAGAGTACTTGCCACTATCCCTACGGACGGTGTTACGTGTTGCATTGAAAGCTGTTAGTTAAATTAAATTATGTTGTGAAGCCCAAAAAATCCCGAAATCCACTTCTTAGTGAGTTGGCGTATCTAAGATGTCAGCGTCTCCCCTAGGTGTGGACCACCTCAGCTCCATCCAGTTCATTCGAGATAAATAGAGCGGTCTTGGCTTATACTTTTTCTTTTTATTATTCACAATCTCAAATAGAGTTCAAATCCTCACTACATCTACGTCAGATATCCCACGAAACGGAATCGCAGCCTTACCCACACAAGGCCTCAATTAACCATGAAAGTGGTCAAAACGTCAGAGCGAATACAACGACAAGGCAAAGCGGAGAAAGAAAGAAGAACAACACTCCATAAAAGTCAAACATCTTAAATTTCACTCTAGTTTAATTATTTCCAAACCTAACATAACAATTCATATCAATAATTCAAATTCATATTGTTCCTTTTTAGCATATTATACAATATTTCATAATTGAGTCCTTATGGTCAGGCAATCCGACAATACAACCAGCGATATGACAAAATTAAATACCGAACTACATATATCTCACCGTTAAGTACGACACCTTAGCTTTTAATTATAATAGCTTTTAAATATATTGTAGCTAGGCTAATTAAACATACCAACTATCCATATATCCCTCAATTGAAAAAAAAACAAACCCAATGAATGTTAGGTGTTTGAATTATCGCTCATAAACTGTGAACGCACTCTTTCAAAAATCATCAAACTGTCACTGTCAATTTATTCATTAAACTCAACATTTTCATCATGGTAAAGTATACGAACGAGCAAGAGAGTAGAGTAGACAGGCAATAACAAGTTTAGTTCAAAAAATTGAGTCTACATATTCGTTGTGTGATGTTTCCGTGTCAGTGAGACAACGGGTTGGTCGAAGTGTCGAAAACATCGCTGCCCTTCAGGCGTCCGTAGCAATCGATCCAAATTAGTCAATTCCACGGCGTTCTCAGGAATTGGTCATCGCTTAGACCACATTATGGCGTATTTTGCGTAAGGATATTGGTTTACACCCACACAAGATCAAGCTGTCTCAAGAATTGAAGTCGATGGACCATTTCAAGCGACGTACGTTCTCCGATGGGGTTCTGGAGAAGATGCGCCAAGATGGTGAATTTCATCGAAAATCATCTCCAGTGACGAAGCTCATTTTTGGCTCAATGGGTTCATCAATAAGCAAAATATGCATTATTGGTCGGGTGAAAATCCACATGTGCTTCATGAATCACCACTTCATCCACAAAAAATAACTGTTTGATGCGGTTTGCATGCCAGCGGCGTTATTTACCCATATTTTTTCGTCGACGATAACGATCGTTACTGTCAATGGTCAGCGTTATCGCGCCATGATCACCGATTATTTTTGGCCCGAATTGGAAGATATGGACTTGGACGACATGTGGTTTCAACAGGATAGTGCCAAAAGCCACACAGCACACGTTACAATCGATTTATTGAAGAGTAAGTATGGTGAGAGTGTTATCTCAAACAATGTGCCAATCGATTGGCCGCCTCGTTCATGCGATTTAACGCCGCTTGACTATTTTCTGTAGGGCTATGTTAAGTCATTGGTTTATGCCAACAAGCCGACGATGTTAGAAGAGCTCAGAGAAAACATTTAACGCGAAATAGCGGCCGTTTCGGCCGAAATGTGTGGCCGAGTCGTTGAAAATTGGGTCCAACGAATCGATCACTGCAAACGTGCCCGCGGTGGCCATATGAATGAAGTCGAGCTCCATTCATAAATGTTTTGATTGTACTTCAAGCTGATAATAAAGTTTTTGAAATATCACAAATGCGTTTTATTTAAAAAAAAATTTGTGAAGTCCTTATTGGAAAACCCTTTATATATACATATACATATACATATAATAAAATCCAAGGAGTGCAAACATGCATTTTAAAGAAGAATTTGCAAACACTTACCGCCTTACTCGTGATCCTGGGTGTGGCGAACTCGCGCGCAATTTCTCCATCGAGATGTGTAGTGCATAGTTTGATGTGTGTATGGGAATGCATTCTTTTTTCTTTTCATCTCTATTTGCGTAAGGGTAAAAAGAGAAAAATTGTACAATATGTGTATATGGATATATAGAGCGTTACACTATTAGAACGGAATACTAAACTTAATCTAAAAAACTTAACCCTTATGTGAAGTATGTGAAGAAAAAAACGCCTTGAACCGTGTAATGAGGTACCCGGGTAACTTCTTCTAAGTTTATAACAAAAGCTACAATTGCTTTCACATTTTACTTTAAATGTCCTCGAAATGTAAGAATTTGTTTATTTTAGATCATAACATCTTTTGTTCTTTTGAATCCCGTCTTCTAAGAAAAGAAACAAAAACGTATTTAAAAATCATTTGAAAAATCAAAACATGCACTGCAAAAACGAAAAAGGTTGATTTGCAATGAGATTTTGGTTTTGTCTCCCATAAAATAATTATTATTTGACGTATTTTGTTTTTATAATATATAATAAAAACGAAAATATACTTCGACGTTAAAGTTGGTCAGTTCAGGAATTATTTCAGTTATTCCACTTACTTAAAGCGGAAAATTACTTAGCAATTTACCGTATTGAAAACTTAAATTGGAGATGGATATTTCCGGAACAAGTTCGAGTGGAAAGACATAAATCAGAGGAAATTCGAAATTCACTTTGTGAAGATTTAAGCGGCGAAGGCGATTTCGGTGCATCAGATGGATAAAACAATTTCATTCCAGCTGCAGATTAAGTTGAAGTTTCGGACGTTGCATTAAAAGTCCACTTTGAATATGAACCAGAATTATGTGATTCGGACCCGCAAATAAATAAAATTTTTTGAACGAAAGATCAAGACGACCTTTCATGTCTTAAAATCGTCCGAACGACTGACAATGAACGCATACTCTCAACAGCAGGCATAGATCCAAATGAGGCTATTGATGATGACAACTTCTTTGTGATCGAAGATCCGCAGGAGAAGGTCGAGACTATAGGAGCGACTTTCCAGGAAGTGTACAAGGCGAATGACACCATTGGCCTTAACCACGACTTGGAAAATCGAGTCTTTTTGCACCATTTCTATCTTCAAAATGAAATAGTGAACTGGCGAATTGAGAACTCGGGTTTCACCCAGTTCAGTGACGAGAATATGGCAAATAATGTCATCGCCAATGAAAGGGAACTACCCCCGTTCATCTCGAAGGAAGAACTCCAAACGATCTTTGACACAATTAGAAGTAAGAAATCTGTGGGAACCGATGGAATACCGAACATTGTGCTTCGACATCTCCCACTAGAAGCGGTGGACATTTATACCACCCTGTTTAACAATGCAATGAATAATGCATATTATCCAGCGCATTGGAAAACTGCGGTGGTACATCCCATCCCCAAAAGGGATAAAGACACCTCCAATCCGGCGAATCTCTGGTCGATCAGTCTTCTTCCAAACATCAGTAAGGTTTTCGAAAAAGTCATCAATAGAGTCCTGACTAAATGGGTTGAGGACAGAAATATAGTTCCGGATAATCAATTCGGTTTCAAGGCGGGGCATGTTGTTATTCATGCCGCGTCTAAACTGGTTTCTGATATCCAATGGAATAAAGCCAAAAAACAGTGCACTGGTGCCTGCCTGACTTGGAAAAGGGCTTCGATACCGTATGGTTAGAGGGATTCTTCTACAAGTTGAACAGACTGGGTATTAGTAAACCACTGCTGTATATTCTTTTCAATATGCTCACAGATAGACAGTTCATCGTGAAAAATGGCGATGTGACTTCTACTGGTACATTCAACATTAAAAACGGTCTGCAACAAGGTGCGGTTAATTCGCCAATCTTTATCATTTCAACATTTACACAAGTAATCTGATAGGTTCACTTCACCATGCCATAGCGTACGCAGACGACTTAATCGCGTACAGATCAGGTCCAAAGATTGAGGTTATAAACATTCTTTTACAACGTGACTTCGATAAAATTAAGCAATATTGCGACGACTGGAAGTTGAAGATAAACTTTCAGAAGTCGGAAACCATTCTTTTTAGGACGCCTTTGTCTAGGGCCTCTACGGATACCAGAAAGAATTGGCGAAAGTTTCAGATCGTGGGACAACACGGACAATCACTTGTTTGTCGAAGTGTGGTCAGATAACTTCGGATCTGGCTAGATCAATATCTGTATTTTAACAAACATATAGATGTTGGTCTGGCCAGAGCCAAAGGTGCTTTTGCCCTTACAAAGAGACTGTTTTATAACAGGCAACTCGATGCGAGGGTAAAGGTGATCTGCTACATGGCCCTTATCCGGCCTATGCTTGTATTTGGTTGTCCCGTGTGGTTCAACGTGAGAGCAAGTCTTTTGGAAAAGATTCGGGTGTTTGAGAGGGCTTGCCTTAGGGCTTGTCTTCGCCTATACAGAACACCAGAGTCTGAGTACATAATATTCTATCGCAATGAGGTCTTGTACAATAGGGCTAACCTAATAAGAGTGGACAATTTTGTTATTAAGTTGACTCGAAGGCACATTGCAAGAGCAATGACCTCGTCGAATAACCTGATATCTGGGGCTTACTACCCCAATTATATGTATCACGAGAGAGCTCGCTTTGACGGCTTTATTCCTCCAGAAGCGTTCCTCTATCTCGACATGAAAGGTCTGATCCAGGATAGATTAGCGGTGCCGTTAATCTTCCATGTCGCTCGAACAGCTGCGGAGCGGCGACTTAACTACGATAGAGACGTCGGACACGGCAGTGCGGAGCGTCTCCGGTTCAGTAGAGCGGTAGGGAATCGCGACATGAGGGATGTTGCTCAGCAGCACCAACAATTTTGGTGGCTTATGGAAGGAGCGGATTCTACGTCGTCGAATTCCTCTAGCACTAGTTAGCTTCGTTAAGGAGCAGGGTCGGCAGCCTAATTTTCTAGCCGTGGCTGACTTACATACTCGTAGATTTAGGTAGGATTAGGATAGTTTTAAGGGGGAAAAAAAAATAAAAAATAAAAATAAAAAAAAAACTAAAAATAAAAAAAATAAAAACTAAAAATAAAAAAAATAAAAAATAAAATTAAAAAAAAATGTATATATATATATATATTGTATATACATATATACAAAAAACAAAAATACAAAAAAAAAATTATAAAACAACAAAGAGATGGGTAACCTTCGGGTAACTTCTTCCCGCAAAAAAAAATATAATACCTAAATGATAAGATAATTTTAAGTAGCTTAAGTAGCCTAAGTAGATTAAGAATAATGTTAAGATAGTTCATAAGTTTTAGTTTTAAGTTTTAAAAGATGATAAAAAAAAATAAGTTAATTTACTAAGTTTTTGTTATAAAATTATTTTCTTAGTTTTAATTGCAATTAATACAACATAATTTAAAAATGAATTGTACGAAACGTCGAAAAACAAAATTTAATTGTTAGGTTTAACTTAGAGTGTCCGCATGGGGCCAGTAAGTTAGAATAAGATAATTTTAAGCTAATTAAGCTAATTTTTAAGCGTTTTTTTGTATAGCATGTAAGAGTTATTGAATTGAGTTGAATAAAAATGCATTTTTTAATGAAATGAAAATGAATATGTGATTCGGATGACAGCTTAGAAGAAGAAAACTTTTTTGAAATCATAGGATAAGATGGAACTCGCTCTCAGGCAGATCCATTTACTGAATGTCAAACAATAGCGTAAAATACTGTCCGTCAACGAGGTGTTGGTCCACCAAGCATTTTACTGCGAGCGAAATTTTCAAAGGTATTTTGTCAAATGCTATCTGTGATTTAATGATGAGGGAAACAAACAGAAAAGGTAAGAAAGTAACTGACGCGTACAACAAAGTACTGGCAGACAAACACAGGAATTCTTCCAAAAGACAGAATTTTCACAATATTTCTTTCTGTTGTGGTGTGGTCAAATCAAATAGAGAACATTTATCCGAATTATTGAAGCCAGTTTTTTTTTATTTTTATTTTTTTTTTATTTATTTATTTATTGATTTATTTATTTAATTACACAAATTTTCATATCTACAACGTTTTACCAGCGAAGCAGCGTGTTTATCTGCAGGCGGTTGGATACAAGTAAATAAAGTTTTGAAGTTTCTATATCGAAAATATATAAGTTCACAATGGTTATTCTAATTTTTCTTTTAAGTTGAAATTCTTTGGCGGTGTTGAAATAATAATGTAACTTTAGTTTACACAATAAGATTCAATGTAATGTTTTTTTAACTTTTTCTGTTTTTTTTTAAATTTGGAATGACTTTCAATAACGGTGGGAGCTAATTGACTAATTTAGGGACAATACAACATAATTCTCTGTCACCATACGAGTTATAAGCTGCCGGAACTTCTACCATCCTTTGTGTTCGTCTTCGGGTGTTTTGTGTGTGGCTGATGGGTTGTATAAACCGTTGGTAGTCCATGTAGCTTAGAATAGTAGTCATCTGGAAGATTTCCTTGACATCTATCACCTTGAAACCTGAGTTGAAAGTTCTAATTATTTTAACAAGACAATGTTGTGAGTTAGATATCTTCTCTAGGTGGGACTTTGTTGCGTTTCCCCAGGCCAAAATCCCGTATCTAATGCGTGACTCTGCCAAGAGTAGTACACTTGCTTTTGTACATCAATATGTGAAAAACGCTTAAGATAAAAAATTGCAAAGATAGCACTCTTAAGTTGAAGACGCAGGACGTATTTAATTGTCCTTTTTTTTGCTTGATGTGTCAGATACCTTGACTTGGATTACTCTTTCGGTCAAATAGCTTTTGAGCCAGTTTGCCAGCACTCCTCTCAATCCTAATTTCTTGACACTCTCCACCAGCTTTTCATGTTTCAGGGTATCAAACGCTTTGCTGATGTTTTCATTAGTCTTGGCACATAATACTGATACAAACTACGGTTTATAATCTACGTGATTATAGGAGTGAGACACGTGGCATTCATTTTAAGATCATCTGGTCTGATGTTATCTGCTCCAGGACTTTTTTGGTACGAGTACTTAGTTGACACAATATTTTGTAAACTTCGACTTCTGTTGTTTCCTCCAAGTAAATATTTTGTTGTAGTTGACGGTGGTCGTGGTCTGAGGTTTTTGTGTCACAGACATGAATAATGTTTGCCGCTTTTCGAATGTTTTTTCGTTTCATAAGATTTGATAATGATGTTACTCGTTAAATACAGTAAGCAACAGACATAACTGCCAGGCATAACTGCTGCTATTCGCGGAATTTGGTGTATGTTGCTCTCTGATTTGGATAAAAACTATAAGCTCAATGAGTGCATAACAGTCGATGAGCAATTGTTTGGATATAGAGGGAATACATACTCGTTTTACCCAATACATGCCATCAAAGCCGCAAAAATATGGAATAAAAATATTTTAGGTCTGCGATTATTCAAACTCTTATCCACTGAACGCACAAATTTATACCGGGAAACCTGTTGGAGGGGAACGGCCTGGCAGTCAAATATTGGAGAACGAATTGTGTTGGACCTTGTTCGCAAATATAATAACTCTGGAAGAAATGAAACAACGGACAATTTCTTTACATCTATTCAACTAAATGACACGCTGAATTCTTGGAACATGTCACTAGTTGAAACAGTGCTAAAAAAATATAGGTTTCCTTCTTGCAAATATGCAGCCTCACAAAAATCGGGCCTTTTTTCGACAAACTTTGCATATCACAAAGAAGCAACGATTTGTTCTTACGTGCCTAAGAAGAAAAATACAGTTGTAATGCTTTCTTCTATGCACATGTCACCAAATGTAGAAAGCAATCAAACTACCAAACCCGAAATTATAACCTTCTATAATAAAATGAAGGTGGTGTTGATAACATGGACAAGTTGTCGGGAGAATATACCTGAAAACTCAAAACGAATAGGTGGCCGTTGGCGGTATTTTATAACATGGTTGATATTGCTGCTTTGGCTTCGTACTTTCTTCATATGGAACACAACCCCATCTTTATAACCACGGATCGGAGACGAAAGTTCCTAAAGGAACTAAGCCTTCAATTGTGCAAACCAAATGTCGGAGAGAGAGAGCAAGAATCAAATTGTTACATCAAAATTTCATATCTGTTCTGCAATACAGGACATTCTTGGACGTAATTTACAGCCATCTGAATTTCTTAGACCTTTAACTTAACAAAAACGAGACACTGGTGGCATCATTGCAGTCATAGGAAATTGCTATATATCTAGAGACCAGAAAAAGAAGCAATGCAAAACCAGAAAAGGTTTCTCCATCTGTACTCAAACGATTTGCGATGAACATTCGATTACTCAATCGCAGTGTAATTCATGTATCTTACTATGAGATGTCACAAAAGCAACTGCATCTAGAAAATCTGTAAAGTATTTTGTTTGATTTTTGAAAATGGAAAAGATACCCGGGTCAATCATAATGTTGACGACCTTGTGTTGGTCGTTTCTGGCATCACCGGGTGGAGACGATCCGAATGTAGAGGTGCGGGTGCATCTTTCAATCCGAATGGAAGTCTTGTAAATTCATACTTGCCATTCATTGTAAAGAATGCTGTTTTTGGTATGTCTGAAGTTTTCATTCTTATTTGATGCAACCCTGAGGTCAGGTCTAGAGTCGAAAAGAATCTGGATTTTTCTAGACTGGCTGTTGTATTTGAAATATCTGCAATCGGATATGTGTCTGGGACTGTAACTGCATTTAGGCGTTTAAAATCAATGACTATACGGAATTTTTTTTCCGCGGAAGCGTCCGGTTTTTTGGGGACTATCCATAGCGGCGAATTATAGGGGCTTTTAGATGGTCTTATAATGCCGTCTTCTAGCAACTTTTTAATTTGTCTCTACTTCGCTCCGTAAATTTATAGGGTAAGGATATGATTTTGTATATATAGGTTCGCTTGTGGTTGTTTTTATTTCTGCTCTTACGCTTGTCTCAATCACTTCTTGATCGTTAATCGGACCAAATATTTTGCTATATTATTTCATTATGGATTGGAGAATCTTCTTAGTTTTTTCAGTCAAATGATTATCTCTAATTTATATATTGTAAACTTGAGTGGATTGTTTTTCTTTCAGTTTTATTTTTACATTTGGTTTTATGGTGAGTTTATTATTCTTCCTGTCCATAACGGCTTTTAATTCTTTTAATGCGTCATTTCCGATTATACCATCGAAAGATCTCAAGCCAGGTAGAATAAAGAATTCTTGATCTGTGTTATTACCAAAACTTTTAAAAAATTTACCATACACCCTGCGTTCTATTGTCACTTCATCGCCTGCAGATGGAATTTGAAATGTTTTTTTACGGGGATAGAATTTTCGCCTAATGCAGGGCAAATAAAATTTTTATTTTATACTGGTTCGATACTATAGGTATGGAATGCTAGAGAGGCATCTGTCATAAAATTTGCCTCGGTGGTTGGTTCTTCTTCTTCTGTTTCATGATTATATTCTTGGAGGTACTGCAAATAAGCTTCCATTTCTGCAGCATAATTTTGGGAACTATCGTCCAACTCTTCGTTATCATTACTTTGATTGTCTTCTGATTGCGTGACTGTGTTAAATGGCCTTTGTTGCTTGGGACGGAAGTTTTCTGAACCATTTGGTCGCTTAGATTGGAAATTCTGTCCTTGATTTGCCGGCCTACTTGAATAGTCAACTTGTTTTGTTCGGATCGACCTATCAATTTCCATTTGCTCCAATGGCTTAGGGGGTCTTGGTGGAGGAGGATATGTTAAAAGCCTTTATCATTTGTTGTATGGGAAGTGACCTTGGAGGTAGATGATGCTTCCTTTACTCTTTTTGGCTTGTAAAAATTTGATTTGTAGGAGCTGAGGTGGTATTAGTTACGTTTTTCTTATGCATGGTTACATTTCTGAAAATTAAGTTTTGTACCTCCAAGCAAGATGTGTAGGCTTCTGGCAAGGTTTGTGGTTTCTGTATTATCAGCATTTTGCTCAGATCACCATTTAGTCCCCTTACATACACATCTAGTGCGTGGTTTCTATAATTTTCTGTAAGACCTCTTATAGTTTCGGCTGAATAGTCTTCAGATTTGATTTTGTTGATGATGAGGGATAGCTGGTGGCTTACACTAGCCTAAAATTCATCTAAGGTCGAACTTCATTGGGACATAGTGCTTAGTTGATGCTCTAGTGTCCTAATATCTCTTTTGTCGGCATAGTGTAGAAATAAACACAATTTTATCGATGCCCAGTCCTCATCAAATATATAATAAGATATTAGGGCTGTATCGGCATTTCCTCTAATCTTCTGTCTTATACTTTGCAGTATAGATCTATAAATCGGTTTTTGTCGGACTATTTCGTAGTCGGATGTTCTCTACAGTATGTATCCATGAAAGGTACTGTACTGGATTTCCGTCAAAGATTTGCAATTCTCTGACGCAATCTGGAAGTTTGCTTATTTCCTTCAGGTCGCTTTCAGTGATGGGTGGTTGAAGGGTTTGAGGTGATTCAGGATCACTTGTGATTTTTCCTTCTAATGTCGAAAGCCTTGAATATATTTTCCTAACTAATTCAATTTGTGCATTAAATGCACCGGTGAACTGAGTAATCGCGGAGTGAATCGCTTCCATTACTACGTGTATATTTTAAACTATTGCTTTAATTTAATTCAATTTGTTGGTGTTTGGAGTGAAAAAAGGGTTTTTGATATTGATATTGTTCCTTAAGTATTGTCGCGACATTAATTTGTATGTTTATACACTCGCGAAAGAGTTCTGTCCTTATAAAGTTGTAACTTTAAAATCACTTTTTATTGTTCTCACGGGTATTTAAACGCTCAGGACTGTCTGTTTTTAAGGTTCCTTCATGAATCCTTTCACTTCACGTTCGAATGATCTTACGGGTATTAAAACACGAGTGACTGTCTATTATTTAAGGTTCCAACATTAAACATTTCGCAACGCGTTCTCTACGGGTATTAAAACACGAAGGATTTTTCACTCTTTTCTGGCTCTTATGTTATCGGCACACGTATTAATGTTCTAACGGTTACTAAACGAGTGTCCCTGCTCGGGCGCCAGTTATATACTCTTTTGATTAATTAAATAAAAAAACTAATTTCTGAGGCAAGTGTCTCGCTTTATTGCCAACTTAAATCTAATTACAATTTTAACGTTTGGCTCTATTTATTGAATTTAAGGTGGGAAAAGGTATAACAAATTTGTGGGAATGGGTTATGGAATTTACAATGACTGAGCAAATATGTTGCAGTCGGAGATTCGATCCGTATCCGCTGCAGTTCACAGGTTGGTAGCGCGTGTGCTGACTTAGCTATATTGATGTTCAGCTTTGCCGGCGCGTGTGCTGACCAATGCTTGTTTGATGTGATAACTTATCTCCGGGTACTAGATATTGAAGATAACACTCACATCCACCTTCTATACTCAAAAACAAAGGTGGCTCTGTCTCTAATATAGCATTGCCTCGTTTGGAGCTATGTGGAGCATTTTTGTTTGCGAAACTTTTGCACGCGACCACGCTGGCGCGAAGATGGCACCAATTAACACTAGGGCCTGGATGGATTTAGTCGTCACACTATTCTGGAAAAGAGTAATGAAGTGGAAACACACTGACCAGAGTATGCCAAGTCATCGCATACTGCTTTCATTTTCGAAAGCTAGGAAAAAGCAGTGCATATAGAGCTTGTGAGGGACATGACAAGTCAAGCATTTCGTTGAGCTTTTTGCAGGTTGGTCGCAGGAAGAAACCTCTGTTCTCAATTGTTAGTGCTTGCGGAACAAATTTCATCGGAGGAGACTAGGGTCAAAAAGAGAACTATGAGAAGCCAAGTAGTACTGGAAAAACATAGCCTATGTGGAATTTCATTTCCTGAAATTTCACTTTAAGCGAGTAGACAGGAATCAAAAATTTACATTCGAGGAGCCCACCACGTTTTGGTACAAATAAAATTGTGCTTAAATTCGAGAACTCTCTTCCAACAATCGGATGATATTAATGACCTCAATTGTCTAACACCTGGAGAATTCCTACTAGAAGAGGCACTAATACCACCACCAGAGCCTCAGTTCAGACTAGAAAGAATATCCTATCTCGATCAATGGAAGAGAGTGCAAACGCTAATCCAATCTTTTTGGAATACGTTGAGCAAGAAGTATCTGACCGGGGTTCAACAACTCCCCAAATGGACCAAAATCGCTCACCTATCATTGCATGAAGGAGATCTTGTTCTATAGAAGGACGAACATCTACCACCATTGGAATAGAATTTCAAACCTCTATCCGGGATCAGACAGTAAAACGCGAGTTGCCACGCTTAACACGGAAAACACGGAGCTTAAACGACCAGTGACAAGATTTGCATGCTTTTGAAAACAAATCACTGAAATTATACACTTTCGCAGTTACCTTGTTTTCTTAGCGATAAAAAATCCGAAACTGGGTCGATTTTCATGACGAAACTCAAAGCGCGTTTTTCTCGCAACTACTTTTTTTCTGATGGCGGACAGTTAATTTTCGAAATTACCCGATTTCAATGATTTTGGTCTTGTTCTGTTCTTTAAGATGCTTTGTATGCTAATTCACCACTGTTGTAGCACTTTATTAACAACACACAACACCGATATTTATTGAATTGATATTTATGAATTGTAAATTGTTTGAATTAAATCGATAATCTTCATTGTACTAAATTTCGTTAATATTTATACCAATTGAATTGTATAAAAAGCAATAAACGCTCAGTTTCTCTTGTTCACGCTTGGCTTTTTTGTTCATTTCGTCGTCTCCTGTCGCTGCGTCTTCTGTCCTCTCGCTGTGAAAAAGTTACAAAATATAGTACCCCGGAAAGACCCACAGAATCCATAACCAACTCCAACATTTTTGATGTGAATTTTCCTACAAAATTTAAAGTAAATTTTTACATCAAAGCGGTCAGAATCGCTGATCGTACATTTTGGCGCCAAAACATGAGGCAATCTTTTCGGTTTCGACTTGTATCGGTATTCGGCGGTATCGTTGTGTAAAAAAAAAAAAACTCTAAAACAAAAAAACTTACAAACTCTAAAAGACTCAAAGTGAATATATTAAAAACAAAAGAAAAGAACAGTGGTTACCTATCGGCTTACGCATATACGGGAAAAAGTGCAAGGCGAAAGTCACATTGGAAGCACCAGCATCAATCATCACCACCAAGGAGGAAGAGGAAAGGAGAGCCAAAAGACATTTATTGTCCCATCTACAAAGTACAAGGAAAGCTAAGTATCCTCCCTGCCAAGGTACGTAAGAAACACTTCATCTATTCGAATGTACGTTGGCTGAAACTTTTTGTTATCAGCAAAATATCGATCCAATCAATCAAAATCCAAATTACGCATTCGACATACGAAGAGATATGCAAATTTGCATGCAAATTTTATCTTTCACATTGAATTGTATTTAATCGATTTTATAAAAAAAATAAAATGCTGAAACAACATTGAAGTGTCTTACTGATAATATACGAGTGCATATTCCACAATAATATTAATGCGTACATCTTGTCGGTAGAAGATCAACATTAGAATCCACAAAGTTAATGTCGCAGTTTCTTACATTCCACACACCCTTTTCAATTTGGCTGTCTTCCCTCATGCGCAAAATAGCTTTCGCTCATTCGTAAAATAACAAAATAAATTTCACTCATTCGCAAAATAGCTTCGCCCACTCAAATCGTCGTTCCTTCCTCATTCATACGCACAGACATCGTTATATGATCCAGTCAAATCGTCGCCCTTTCGCTCGATCGCTTTACTTCGGTTTCTACAGGAGACAAACAACTCAATCGACATTAATTTTTTTCGTAAGGAACACGTTTCGCAAATTCGTTTTGCAACAGGTTCCACACAATTGAGCATCATTGTACATCGCAACTTTATCGGCCGATTCGTTTGATATCGCAGCAGAACAAGAACTCGCAGACACATATCATCATTGGTCTTGATTTAATACTCGTAGTTTAACAGCAGTTATCAGTTGATTTTTTGAAGTAATAATGTTCGGATTTTTATTGGAATTTCGTTGTGTAGCTAGCAGGTAGCAGCTTGTTGGAATTAATCTTACAATATCGTTTTATTCTTCGTACACGCTCAGTGCTACTTCAATTTCGAGTTTATTGTAAATTTATTAATGGTCATATAAGGACTTCGCTATACTTTTAGTTGATGTTATCTTCGATCTCATCGTCGCAATTGAAATTTCTATAGCTATTTAGTTTTGCATCATTTTTTTTATCACTCACAGACCTTGAAGCAAAAAATCATTTCACGTTCGTCAGGTTTCAGCACTTTGGCAAACTTCATTATCAGTTGTATTTTTGATCACTGTTCATAATGTCGGAACCATCGATAGAGGAGTTAAAGCAAATGCGTTCTTCGACCAAGGGAAGCATAACCAGAATAAAAAATAGTATCAAAGATGAATTGTCACCAACAGAATTAGAAAATTAGTGGAATCCTACTTTAAGCAACTTTTAGTATATCAAACGCAAATTGAATGTTTAACCCCTACGGATACGGCAAGAGGTGAGCTTGAAGAACTTTACATTTCTACAAAAACAAAAATACTAGCGGGTCTAGGTACATTAAGAAACAGTACTTTAGAAACTACATTCTCAGTTCCACAATCGGTAAACCATTTGCAAAAATTAAGCTTGCCTAAATTCAGTGGCAAATATTCAGAATTCAAACTTTCATTAACTCGTAGACAGTGATCCGGGTCTTTCAACAATCGAAAAGTTTAATTATTTACTCACTTGCTTAAGTGGTCAAGCACTCGGTACAATAAAAGCGTTTCAGGTCACAGAGGTTAACTACCCTAAAGCACTTGCTCGACTCAAAGATCGCTACGATAACGGTTGTCTTATATTTTCGGAAAACATATCTCAACTCTTTGAATTCCCTAAGGTTTCGAAGCCGTCAGCATCGGTTTTACGTAGTTTATGTGACAACGTCTCTGCATTGTTCGATTCTTTACAGTCAATTGGAACTCATGCAGACATATGTAATGCTGTATTCATTTACATTACGATGTCTAAAGTCGACGAAGAAACTCGAGTCAAGTGGGATGAGCAGTGCGACTTTAAGACACTTCCTGGAAGCACTCGATGGTCAGCAGCTGCGCTCGGACCATTATAGGAAATGACCAGATAAAACCAGATCGTCTTTCGATCAAAGTCTACACACTTCTTTGACTGTGATGCAAAAATCTTGTGCGTTTTGTAAAAAATCAAACCATATTATTAGCAATTGTTCCACTTTTAGTAAACTCTCTGTATCAGATCGTTTTACAAACGTTAAAAAGCTATCCCTTTGTTTAAACTGTTTAAGTTAAGGTCACACTTTATCTAAATATCCATCAACATATCGGTGTAGAACATGTAAGCAACCACACCTTACTTTGCTGCATCGAATTCAACAACAGCTAACAGTTACCTCGGAAAATATCCAAATATCTACTAGTTCTAGTTCTGCAGCTTCCCATTCTGCATTTTATAAAGGAGCACTTCGCTAAGTCTTTAAATTTACATACGCAAAGGAAAAATATGGATATAATCGGAATCGGATCAACTGAAACCAAGATCAAATTCCTTACTCAAGCTACCATTCGCTCAAGATCCAATAATTTTGAAATTTCTTTGGAATTCTTCGAAACACCAACCATTACAGGATATCAACCTGATTCAGAACTTAAGGTAAATGACTGGAACTTACCCAACAATATTAAACTTGCAGATGAGCATTTTAACGTACCATCGCCGATCAACGACTTGGAGCTGAAACCTTCCTTGAACTACTTCTGGCAGGTTAAATTAAGCTCGGACCGGAACTTCCCTCGCTGCAAAATACACATTGAGGATGGATTGTATCTGGGAAATACAGAAGCCAGCTCCAACCCGAAAAACAGATGTGTTGTCTAAGTTCATCGGAAGACCCATTGGATGCATTTGTCGAAAAGTTTTGCGGGCTGGAAGCAGTGGATGCACGCAAATCAAAGTTAACAAAGGAACATGCAGATTGTGAAACACACTTTCGAAAAACTATCGAAGAACTACCTAGTGGAAGACTAATGGTTCAACTCCCATTTAAGCAAGATCCTGGGTGCATAGGAAATTCTTACGACATTGCTTTGAGGAGATTTTTATCGTTGGGGTGCAGGTTTTCCAAAGATCCTTCACTAAAATCTGAATATATTAAATTTTTGCAGAAATATAAGGATCTAGGGCATATATCTTTGGTAGGAATCCTACCTTGAAAGAATCTCATTATTACTTACCTCATCAGGCAGTTCTGAAACTAGGAAGCACTTCAACTAAACCAAGAGTAGTATTTAATGCCTCATGCCGGACATTATCACAGATATCCCTTAATGAAATCCTCATGACAGGTCCGACCATTCAGGACGATTTGTTCCCCATTATACCGCGATTTCGTTTTCATAGATACGCCTTGACTGCAGATATAGTTAAAATATATAGACAGATACTAATTCATCCTTCTCATCGTAAGCATCAATATATTTTATGGAGGGAACGCGAGCAGTCACCCATACAAACTTACGAGCTGAATAGTGTAACCTCCGGTACAACTTCGGTGCCATTCCTGGCAATCCGCTCGCTTATATATCTTGCAGATAAATTTACAAATAAAAAATTAGGATCCAAAATAATTCGCTCGGACTTTTACTTCGATGACATGCTCACTGGAGCTGACAATCTCCATAAATTACGTCAGATACAAAGGGAAGTGGTGTCAATTTTGAAGTCAGCAGGCCTTGAACTCTCAAAGTGGCATAGCAATGGGTTGGATGTTGAACAACAGAATCCGAAACACAAGGATATACTCGTAAATATAGCAGACTCAAATCTAACGAGTACCTTGGAAATCACTTGGGATCCCAAAAACGACAATTTTCCTTTAGCTATAAAAATAATCGCACATATACCAGTTGTACGAAAAGATCTATGTTGTCAAAATGTTGTTGCAAAAATCCTGCTCCAAAGGGTCTGGATTAAAAAGTTAGACTGGGATGCCGCAGTTCCCCATAATATTCAAACAGAGTGGATTTAAATTCGCTCAAAAAAATTTCTGTTCCGCGGTTAGTTTTATCTGCAAATAGGAAGGAAATACAAATCCATGGATTTTGCGACGCGTCTATGCAGGCATATGGATGTTGTATTTACACCAGAGCTACTGAGGCCTCAGCTTCGGTATGGGTCAAACTTTTGGTAGCCAAGTCTTTTTGCACCGGCAAAAAGGAAAAACTCCCACGATTAGAACTTTATGGTGCTCACTTCCTCTCCAAATTGTGGTTGAAAATCTTTAAAACATCGTACTCGAAAATCTTCTTTTAGACAGACTCTAGCATTGTGTTGCATTGGATTTCCACACATTCTTCAAAACTCACGACGTTTGTAGGAAATCGAGTAGCGGAAATCCAGGAACATACGCAGAATATCGTCTGGAGACATGTTCCCATAAAAGAAAACCCTGCCGATATTGTTTCACGAGGCTGTACGACTCAGGGGATAAGGGACTCGATATGGTTTTCTGGACCTTCTTTCGTGTTAAAAGATCCTGAAAAATGGCCACTTAACTTGAATGAAGAACTTTCTTCGGAATTCCTTACGTTGGAAAAGAGACAAACCGCATTGCTTAGTAAAACATCCCGACGAATCACCGTATTTACTGGATATCTTAAATAAATATAGCTCTTATAGAAGGACAATACGCATTTTCGCATACGTATTACGGATTGTCAATAGGATGAGGAAACGTTCGGTGGAGAATGTTAGATTTCTTATCCCCATGGAACTAGATTCTGCGCTCCATAAATTCGTATGGATTATCCAAACATATTCTTTTGCTGATGAAATTGACTTGATTCAACATGAGAAACAACCAAAAGGAGCCATCAACTGTTTAAGCCCGTTCATTGATGTTAAATTCAATTGTTAAAAGTAGGAGGTCGACTGAAGAATGCGAACGCTCCAGAGGAGCAGAAACATCCATTTCTTCTTCCAAAGGAGTCAAACTTTGTTCTATCAATGGTTAGGGATATACATATATCAAATTTTCATGCAGAACCCAAGACTCTCGTTGCACTAATAAGACAGCGATTCTGGATCGTCAGCGCAAGAGATATTGCTAGGAAGATCGTCAGAAAGTGCGTATCTTGTACAAGATACCGCCCGAAGCTACTTCAACAGGTCATGGGTGATCTACCTGCTGAAAGACTTATCTTTCTCGTTGTGGTGTAGATTTTTGTGGAGCAATTTATACTTTTTATAGGATTCGTGGCAAGATTCCCTACAAGACGTATGTGGCAGTTTTCATCTGCTTTGCATCAAAGGCTGTCCACCTCGAAGCGGTATCAGATTTATCTGCGGACGCATTCATTGCGGCTTTAAAGCGGATGATTGGTCGTCGAGGCTTACCACATGCAATTTTTTTCGATAATGCTACAAATTTTGTGGGGGCAGACTCAAAACTTAAAGAATTCCGCAAAATGTTGTTTCAATTACTTTTGTTCTAATGACTATATTAATTTTCATTTCATCCCACCTAGGGCTCCACATTTCAGTGGGCTCTGGGAGACCGCCGTCAAGGTTACAAAGGGACATCTGTATCGAAGTCTTCACAACGCTAGCTGACATTTGAAGAGCTTTCAACAGCATTGGTCGAGATTGAAGCCGTGATGAATTCCCGGCCAATATCTTCGCTATCGACCGATCCCAACGATTTTGAATCTCTGACTCCTGGGCATCTTCTCATCGGAGCATCACTAAGGGCCATTCCCGAAGCACCAGATGATGTATCTGATATCAGCTACCTGCAAGGATGGCGTTGCATAAACGCTGTCAAAACTCATTTCTGGAAGCGCTGTTCAAGCGAATATGTCAACGAACTTCAGCAAAGGTCAAAGTGGTCCTCCCCTCAACAGAATTTAGAGGCTGGCGCAATGGTCATAATACATGACGACAGTGGCGACGCGTGAGTAAAAAGTGTAGGCGTTCAGTTCATAAAATTTAATATTTTTCTTAAATTATTTATATTTTAATGTATTTTTATTATGTAATTCATGATTTCTTAATGTTAGAGAAAATAATGCTTAAACTATATTATGACTGACTTAACTATATTATGTACTAACTTACTTATTTAACTATGTGTGTCTTTCGACATTAAATCTAGGCTTACAACAGTGGAACTAAGGAAATATTTTTACAAGGACAAATTTTTTTCTGATATATATACTATGTACACTTAAATATTACCTATATTCTAAGTCCAACCTTTTAGATTTGTTCAAAAATATTTTAATGATATTTTCGTAGAAAGAATCTTTTAACTGTTTTTCAAAAGTTTTTTTCAATGGTAAGCATTGAAAGATCCGTCAGTCTATTTTGCCCTATTGTTGTTCTTGAATATGTTTTAATTCTGTTAAGTGTCGAAAAAGATCTTTCAACTGATGATGTTGTCAAAGGAAAAGTAAGTACCTACCAGTTTACAAAATTTAGATATTTCTGAAATAACTAATATCAGGTCTTCTGTTACAAGTTTGTCAAAAAAATTGCTTAGGAGTAAAATTGCTCAATTCTTGTTGTTTATAAAAAACAAAAAATTCATTTTTTAGAGCAAATACATCAAAGAGTTCATATAGTCTATGAACTGTGAAGTTCATTTAAAAGAAGGTTAGGAAATTTGTTTGCGTATTCCTTAAACTTGTTTGTATCAAGCAAACCAACAAATTTAAGTTATTTTATATATAAAAACCTGGTCACTAATTGTTCAATTAATGTGTCAATGATTAAAAAAACAGTCTTCAATATTCTGTTTCTTCATCAATTTCATATTGAACTCGATCTGATGACACAATACTATTTATGTAACTGATACAAAACAAAACAAAAATGTTCGTTAAAATTATCTCTGGGATTAACAATATTTTCTTTTGTGTTTTCAATAAGTTTTAAACAATATGTTATATCAAGAGTTTTTGTTTCTAAAACATTATACCTACAAAAAATCAGTTAAAATTGTAACCAAATATTTTAATTAGCAGTTGTGATTCAAAATCAAAGAAAAATTGCAAGAAACCTTGTGAGAAGGTGACTGTATTGCAATCCCCAGATGCGTCATTGTCATTTTCATCGGCACTGTTCACAATTTTTTTTATTTACAACCTTTTCACTCCAGATGCCATATTTTAAGTTACAATAGCCGCAAGGTACAAAAAAAAGCTTTTCCACTAAAATTGCAATCAACTTTGAGATGATTTTCCTTTTAACACATCCACTCAAAATAAAAACTCAAAGTAAACTCAATGTATCAGACATCCTATATAAATTTTACCATTTCGTTCATATTTTTCTAGCACGAATAGAACGTAAGGCAACATAATTACTCATGGTTTTGTTTTTACTACACTCAACACACACGACACCACATACTCCTACCTATCCTGCAGTACCAACTTACCTACAAATTTTCCATATCAGCATGTAAGGTTGACTTGAGCAAAACTCACCCTATTACTTGAGTTCGTTCACAGCTAAGATGAACGAATTTGTTGATACGACACGATACATTTCGTTTCCAACTTAATTGAACGAGTCGAAAGTATGGAAAGCTGTCGCAGGTTAGTTTTTTTTTTGTTCTGCTAAGAATTATGATTTGGCTCAAGTTCACGAGAGGCTGGCACGAGTTGGGGAATACACTGAGAATTTGAGTGAAGTAAGGACTAAGGGGACAAGTGGAAACTCATTTTCTAAGTGGTTGATGTCAGTTAAGAAAATTTGGAAACAAAAATATTGTTCTCTGAGAGTTAGGCGTTCATGAACGAAATGAACAATACGACGCGTCGCCACTGCATGACGATAATCTTCCACGCCAGAAGTGGCTGCTTGGTAGAGTCATTAAAACTATTCCCAGCAATGATGCCAAAGTGAGAGTTGCTGACATCCGGACGACAAAAGGCGATTTACGACGTCCAATTGTTGCGGTAAATTTTACCGCAACAAGGTTTACCCTCTTCCCTGTTCTTGTCCCTTCGTTCCCTCTTTTCTTTGAGTGGGAAGACCGAGCTCTGACGGAGGTGGAGGGCAGCCATGGTCCCATAAGCCAGTGGCCCACCGACCACAGACCTCGGAAAGGACCCACATAGGTTTACGGGCGGTTTTATCCTCAGAGGAGGACGAGGTGGTTCGGTCGGTGAAGCCCTAAGGACGGTAGGGAGACTCACGACGAACCAGGAGCCTAGGGTGCGACAGGAGGTCCACCAAGATTACCGTTGTCGGAGCCCGTAGGCTAGACTCGGGAGACTCGCAGCCTCAGACAGGGCGTCTGAAAGTCATCGACGGGTGGGGACGGACGGTCCTTTATATCCAGACACCCCAACACGAGTATGACGGGTGAAGGAAGACGATCCCCGGAACTTACACTCCAACGAAAGTCAAGTTATACAAAGGCTTGAGGAGTCCCACATCTTGCCAGCGATGTGGAGACAAGAAGCATCACATCTGGTAATCGATGTTGATGCTTACACCAAAATGGTTAAGGGTGAAGGGACGACGACCCCTTCCAGCACCCCACCGATGGAGCACCAAGGGAGCAGCAGAGGCTGTAGGCGGACGGCCTAGTTACGAGGCAGCCTCCGACGAGGGAATACACATATATAAACAATAACAACAACTATAAAAAAAAATAACAGCAATTATAAACAATAACAAAAACAAACCAAAACAATAACATAAACATAAACTACACAATAATAACAAAACAAAATACCAGGCGGGCAGAAAGGCCCACAACATAAGCAAACACAGACACCAACGAAGCAAAAAAAATAAAATACATAGTTATGTAAGGAATGACCCGCGAGTTTGCTAGTCGTGTAGCTGGAAGCCCCGTTGTTGGGTCCACTAGAGCTAAATGAATGTGTGACTGAGTGAGTGTTCTCTTAATTTTGATTCTTACTATATACATACATATATATATTGCACATATAAATTTATACATACACACACATATATTAATATACATACTAACATAAACATATACTCACATAAATACATAATTTTATAACGGGGTGAATTCTTTTTTGTGATTTCCTTTTTTCGGTTTTGTTTACCTTTTTCGAGGGTGCTTTTATTTTGGTGAATCTCAGTGAATTTCTTGGAATTTCTTTTGGGCTTCTTCTAAATTTTGTCCGTTTGGTTATCTTCGACGTCGTGTGTTTTTTTTTCATTCGGGTTGCGTTATTGTTTTTTTTTCTTGTTTAAAGCGTTTGGCTTCATCGACGACGTGGGTTTCACTTTTGTCTTATTGGCTGCTATTTTTTTTTTTGTGTACATAATTTGGTTTTTTTTAAGAAATATGCCGTTCGCGATCAACACACTCTCTGTGGATGAGATGGCATATGAGATGGAGTCTCGCGGTCTTCCGATTGGCACCCTCGATTTATTTGTGTGAAATCGAGAGATTGCATTTATATGCATACAATCAATCTACCTTTAACTTTAAAAAAATATTTAATCTGAGAATTAGATAAAAAATTAAAGGCCGGGCAAATTTAGTATTAATAAATCATAAGAATCCAACAAATTGGCCAGAAATTAAATCAGTATTAGTATTAAATTGTAATATTAAGCAAAGTGCAGAGGGTATTATTAATGATATAAAAATGTTAAATTATTGAAATTCTGTTGAAGAATTATACGAGCAAACTTAAAATTTATTAACAAAATTAAATATTAAAACGAGGTTAAGTACAGATATCTCTGCCTGGTATAACAGCGGTCAAAATGAATTGATGGTACTAAAACTTCCGAGTATACCTAAATTGATCTTACATGCAAGGATTCCATCTACGTTAATGGAAGCAAAAACCATTTTAGTTGAAACAGACAATTTTATCAACGATAATAACGACTCAGGCATGTGTAAGCAAAACCAAAATTTTTTAAATAGGAATTCTTGTTTAGGAAGCTTAACAAATAACAGCTCTGAATACTGGAAGCACAAAAGTAATAGCGTCCAACAGCTCAGCGAAATTCAGACACGCCAACGCAGAATATGTTCAAGGTTATTCACGAAATTTTTAAGATCCAAACACACTACGTTCAGGAAACTTTATGCCAATTCTTTCAGGGAATAGTCAACAAAATAACACAAATTCAGGACATTCTCGGCAATATAGCTCTCAAAACCATTCAGGAAATATGCAAAATTTTACTCGTAATACTAATTCAGGACATAGTTTTCAAAATTTTAGGAGAAATGATCAGCGAGATGAAGGATGAGGAAATATACAAATAGATATGCACACTACAACAAAAAGCCAAGATGTTCCTTAATCAGAGAATTTTCATTTAGCCAGCCCCGAACTCTTCCCTTCATAATACTTAAAACATATTCAATTCCAATTAAAGTGTTGGTAGATTCTGGTGCCAGTACGTCACTTATTCAAAAAGGCGTATTTCATTCTTCATTCAGAACAAAACTCACTACCCCAAGAAAACAAAAAGCAATTAATTCAATAGTTACTGTTGACTCTAAAATAACAATTCCACTATTTAAAAAATTTAACAGGCCTTCAACAAAAGATTATAAAAAAAAATTTAGACAAGTTTTTTTTATATTGATGGTAGCAATCTTTCATCAGTAATTAAATACACTCATAAAATTCCTACTAAAAATGATATTTCTGTATTTCCAAAAGCATACAGATATCCAGAGGCGCACAAAGTAGAGGTCAATAAGCAAATTGCTGAAATGCTTAATTCCAAAATTATTGTTAAATCCAACAGTCCATACAATGCTCCGATTTGGATTGTTCCTAAAAAGCTTGACAATTCGGGTGAGCAAAAGTGGCGTGTATTAATTGACTATCGAAAACGCAACAACGTAACGATAGAAGACAAGTTCCTAATCCCTAATATGAAAGACATCTTTTCTAAACTTGGAAATGCGCAATACTTTTCGACCCTAGACCTTGCGAAGGGGTTTCATCAAATCCCCATAGATAAAAAAGAAAGACATAAAACAGCTTTCTCAACTGCGGATGGCCACTACGAATTCACACGTATGCCGTTTGGGCTTAAAAATGCCCCCGCATCTTTTCAGAGGATGATAAAGGAGGTCTTGCAGGACTATATAAATGAAATATGTGTAGTTTATTTAGATAACATTCTTGTCTTTTCAATATCTCTCCAAGAGCATATCGATTCTCTCAGTAAAATATTTAGGAGACTTCTTCATTATAACCTGAAGGTACAAATCGACAAATGTGATTTTCTTAAGCACGAGACTGAATATTTGGGACATATTGTCACCAATGAAGGTGTTAAGCCTAATCCAAACAAAAGCGATGCTATAAAGAAAGTTAATTTACCCAAATCTGTAAAAGAAATAAAGTCGTTCTTAGGCCTTACGGGATTTTACCGAAAATTTAAAAAGGATTACTCGAAAGTACGAGTAGCTCTGCCAATGACCAAGTGCCTTAAAAAGGATGCTGAAATTAATATCAGAGAAAGCCAGTATATAGAATCCTTTAATAAACTAAAAGAGCTCATGTGTACTTTCCCAATTCTGGCATATCCAAACTTTGAAAAAAAGGGGCTGTGCTGTCACAAAACCATCATCCAATAGCTTTTGCTTCAAGGACCCTAAACTCTCACGAAAGAAACTACAGCACTATAGAGAAGGAGCTACTCTCAATAGTGTGGGCCACGAAATATTTTAGGCCAAACCTTTTCGGCCGTATATTTAAAATCCAAACGGACCAACGACCTTTAGTTTGGTTAGATTCTTTTAAAGAACCTAATTCTAAGCTACAGCGTTGGAAAATTAGGCTCAACGAATTCGACTATGATGTCGAGTATATTAAGCGAAACGAGAAACGAGATTTTCTATGTCGTTTAGAAATCAACTGCTTTGACAAAAAAAAGAGATGGTTACAAACGCGATAGACAAATTATAAAAAGGAAGTATAAGTACCAGAATCCTATACCAAATATACATTTTGACAGGAAATATACAGGTAGGGATTACTCAAATCGAAATAAAAAAAAAAGTAATAATAATAATAAAATTTAACCAAAGCTAAAACGACTCGTTCCAAACTTAAATAAATAAATAAAAAAAAAAATCATTGCTCTCGAAAGATATTTAATTTTGTATTTGAAATATTTAATTTTGTTATATCGTATATACATTGATATAAGATATAAACTTTACTGTTACAACACTAATCTAAGAACGCAAAAATAAAATGTAAATTACCAAATCATGTATTGAACAAAGAATGTACATATATGTATCTAATTAATTAAAGAACCAAGCTAAGAAAAAGCCTACAGTCACATGCTTACAGTAGTGTATTCATTGACACAAACATGTCAAATATTTGCGCCAATTCTGTAGGGGGAAGAGTTACGTGCGTAACATAGGAACAACCCATCAACATGAACAAAAACATGTTGTCTTCGCTACGCAGCACTTGCACGCATCATTGATGCTGAAGCTGTGCGAACGAATAGCGGGTGTTGCCTGGAATGTGCGCGCGTTACTTCTTCATCTTTCTTTTGGTTGGCTATTTGTTTGTGCACAAATGACACGCATGATTGACTGACGCTGAAGCTGTGCATAATCATATCATTTTTCATCTATACTTTAGGTCTCGTTTGTTTACGACTGTACATAGCTCTATTAACCCGTGTGTTAGATTTTAAGATCAGTTATTGAAAAGAAATAAACAAGTCAAGTCATTAACAGAGAAAAAATTGGTTTTATTTAACAATTAACTCCTGGACGCCATTGGAAAGTTCTTGAGATCCGCTCGTATGCTAGAGCGCAGAGGGTCGTTGAGTTCAGGCCCGGTCTACAAATTTAGTTTTGCAGAGAACCGAGATGCTTTACTCGCTAAAATTAAGCAGATAGAAGAGCTCTTGGAAGAGCCTCCAAGTAATCCTAAGTCGAAGGAATACTTGAAGGTTCTTACCAAAATCGAATGGGCTCTTAGTAGGTTGGACAGGGCGAGAGACACTTCTCCTGAGGAGATTGAGGAGAAGTGTACTCTCCGACATAGGCTAATCGTACTAGCCGTGGAATTGGCCGGTGGTACGGAAGAGGATTCTGATGAGGAGGACGAGGTAGGCGACGAGATAGGCGACGAGGACTAGCAAGAGCCAACGTGCTCGAGGCTCGTCAAGAACCGACCATAACAGCCAACGAGGGGTGAACACCAACATGAAGGGATCCGGCATAAAAGGTCGACCTACCAGCAGCAACAAGCAACGGACAGAATACCAGTCCGCGCTGTGAGGTCACCAGTGACGCCTGCCGTTGTGGAAGAAACCGGTTTCTACGCAACCACTGGTGAACACAGCGAGCGCTTGCCGACTGTGAGGTGGGAGAACCTGGCCAAGTGGGATCTAAAGTTCACGGGGGAACGCTGTGGTGCTTTTCATTTTTGGAGCGGGTGGAGGAGCTCAGTCAAGCAAAAGGAGTTTGGTCAGCTGTCGAACTTTTCGCAGGGAAGGCAGTTGGTGGCAGAATTGAAACTGGAGTTTCTTCCCCCCAACTATGATGATCTCCTGCTGGAGGAGATAAGGCAGGAAAAAATGATGAATTGATAGGGGTATACGTAGCTGTGATACAGAATATGTTTGGCAGGCTTTCGGAACCGCTAACGGAATGGCGCAAGCTTGCCATAATTCAAATGAACCTGGCCCCCTTTTACCAGCAACAACTTGGGTTGGCAGAACCGAAGTGTGTTGCAGATTTGATGAGATTGGGGCGAAGGTTGGAGACGGTGCGGGCCAGCCTGGAAACGTTTGCTCCGCCACCGAATCCGAGGTCGCGTCGTTTGATGGAGCCGGATTTGGCATTGGAGGAACCACGAGTTTCGGTTGTCAGGGAGGACAACCAATCGCGTGCACCCATCCGGTGCTTTAACTGTAATGGGGAAGGTAATTTTACTACGACGTGTTCAGCTCCTAGGCGCTGCTACGGGTGTGGAGCGCAAGGAGTGACACGGCGCCAATGTCGACGTTGCAATAACACGTCGGGAAACGCGCAACGGACTTCCGGGTCAGCAGGACGGGAGCGCCGGCGCAAGTAGGAAGTACGTCAGTTGGGGAACTTAGTAGTTCATTTAGGTTTTAGCTTGGAGGCAAACGGTAGGGATAGGCGTCCATATGTAGGAGTTAGCATTTATGGTATAGGAATGTTAGGTCTTTTGGATAGTGGCGCTTCTCGCACTATCGTAGGGGGTGAGGGATGGAGAATCATGAAAGAGTTAGGGCTTAGTTTAGGAAAAAATTAAGTTAGGTCCGAGGCTTTAGCTGACGGAAAGAGCATAGAGGTAGTGGGGGTTGTGTCTCTACCAATTGAGGTACAAATTCGGCCCGTTTACATAGAATGTCTCGTCATCCCAGCGATACCACATACCGTAATCCTTGGTGCAGATTTTTAGGCACTATCGGAAATCGTCCCGGATTTAAGATCACGAGTGTGGAGCTTCTCGGGCCAACAGTCGGTTGCCTCGATTACCGCTATTCGCGGGATCTCAGAGTTGGACATCGCCGAAGCTGGGCAGTTGGAAGCTTTGGTCGACGGTGTTTTTAAGTCGATGCCCGAGGGATTGGGGTGTACTCATTTGGTAGAACACAAGACTAGGACGTCGGCAGAACCTTTAAAACAACGGTATTACCCTGTGTGGCCTGCGATGCAAAAACATATCGACACGGAATTAAAGGAGATGCTGGATGCGGGAGTTTTCGAGAAATCGAACAGTCCGTGGGCATCGCCAATAGCCCTTATCAAGAAGAAAGATGGGTCATTTAGGTTCTGCGTCGACCTTTGGAAATTAAATAGGATCACAGATAGGGATGCTTATCCATTGCCATTTATATCAACGACATTGGATAAGCTTATTGACGCCAAGTATTTGACGTCATTAGATATTAAGTCGGCCTACTGGCAGATCCCCGTGGAGGAGAGATCGCGCCCACTCACAACCAGTTTAAGAAAATGCCTTTCGGGTTACACAATGCGCCTGCTACGTGGCAGAGATTTATAGACAGCATCTTAGGTGCTGATCTAGAGCCACGCGTATTTGTGTAGCTGGATGATATTATTATCGTAACAAGTACATTCAACCAACATCTTAAGATACTAGAGGAGATCTTTAAACGATTGTGTGAGGCAGAGTTAAAAGTTAGTCAGAAAAAATGCAACTTTTGTAGGTCGTCTTTAAAATATTTAGGTTATGTAGTAGATAGGAACGGACTTCACGTCGATCCAGAGAAAGTAGATAGCATGATTAGGATACCCGCACCGAAAAGTGTGAAGGAAATTAGGAGTTTTATAGAACAGTCTCTTGGTACAGACGTTTCGTACCAAACTTCGCCGTTTTAGTTAGGCCTTTAACAGACATGTTAAAGAAAAATAGGAAATTCATATGGACGGAAGAGTGTGAGGAAAGTTTTAGGAAGACTTCGATAGGCCGTTCGTAGTGCAGACGGACGCCTCGAATTATGGAATAGGGGCCATATTATCTCAGGAGTTTGAAGACGGAGAGAAGGTTATTTGTTATCTCAGTAGGTCTCTGCAGAGAAGCGAGAGGAACTTCTCTACCACAGAAAAGGAATGCTTGCCTGTCCTGTGGGCGATTGAGAAATTACGACCATACATCGAAGGGGTTCGGTTTACGGTCGTAATTGATCATTATTCGGTGGTGTGGCTGAGCAACCTTAAGGAACCTCAAGGGAGACTAGGTCGATGGGCAGTGAGGTTGCAACAAGTTGATTTCCAGATAATCCACCGGAAGGGGAAAGAGCATGTAGTTCCCGACATGCTTTCGCGAGGAGTCCCGGAGTTGACTGGGATTTCAGAAGCGGATCAGGACCCCTGGATTGGGAAGATGATTGCGGCAATAGAAGCTAACCCGTTAGCCTACCCCTTGTGGAGAATAGAGGGGGGCAAACTCTTTAAGTTTGTAAAAGCTAGGCATTTTTCAATGATAACAGTAACGAGTGGAAACAAGTAGTAGGAAAGTAAGGTAGATTAGGGATTTTACAGGCGTGCCATGATAACCCATTAGCGGGTCACATGGGCGTCCGCAAAACGTTTGCGAGAGTAGGAGCTAGGTACTACTGGCCGAAGATGCGGTCAGAAGTAACAAGATATGTGAAAAATTGTAGAGTTTGCCAACAAGTTAAGCCGGTGAATGAGCGACCCGCTGGTCTGATGGTCGAGAGGGTACGTGTGTCAAGGCGCTGGGAAATGGTTTGTGTAGATCTGGTAGGCCCACTTCCCAAGTCCACTCGGGGTTACACTTATCTTCTTACCGTGGTCGATTACTTTTCGAAATCCCCTTTATTTTTTCCTCTACGTTCGGCAACTGCGAAAGCAGTTTGTTGGGAACTAGAGGAAAACGTATTTCTTCTTTTCAGCGTACCCGGCGTCTGTGACAACGGTCACCAATTTAGGGGAAAAGAGCTTAAGGCGCTCTGTGACTCTTATGAGTCTAAAATTAGATTTACGGCGCATTACCATCCGCAGGCGAATCCTGCGGAGAGGATTAATCAGGTGATCAAGAAAACGCTCAGAGCGTATGTATCTGAGAACCATCGTGTTTGGGATTCGCAGTTGGCGAAAGTAGGGCGCGCGATTCGCACAGCCCAACGCGAAGTACTGGGGGTATCCCCATTTTACGTTACTTTCGGGAGGGAGATGGTGACTCGCGGCACGGAGTTTGATGCCTCGAGGGATTATCTCCAGAGTAGGATAGGTAGCGAGGATAGGATAGGTTGCGATTCTGAAGAAGGCAAGCCCATTTTCTAGAAGGTTAGGGTGGGGTCTGTTGCGGTAAATTTTCCCGCAACAAGGTTTACCCTGTTCCCTGTTCTTGTCGCTTCGTTCGCTCTTTTCTTTGATTGGGAAGACCAAGCTCTGACGAAGGTGGAAGGCAGCCATGGTCCCATCAGCCAGTGGCCCACCGACCACAGACCTCGGAAAGGACCCACATAAGTTTACGGTCGGTTTTATCTTACGGAACGGGCGGAACTTACACCCCAACGAAAGTCAAGTTATACAAAGGCTTGAGGAGTCCCACATCTTTCCATGTGGGATGTGGAGACAAGAAGCATCACATCTGGTAATCGATGTGGATGCTTACACCAAAATGGTTAAGGGTGAAGGGACGACGACCCCTTTAAAGCCAGCACCCCACCGATGGAGCACCAAGGGAGCAGCAGAGGCTGTAGGCGGACGGCCAAGTTACGAGGCAGCCTCCAACGAGGGTATACACATATATAAACAATAACAACAGCTATAAACAATAACAAAAACTATAAAAAAAAATAACAGCAACTATAAGCTATAACAAAAACAGACCAAAATAATAACATAAACATAAACTACACAATAATAACAAAACAAAATACCAGGCGGGCAGAAAGGCCCACAACATAAACAAACACAGAAACCAACGAAGCAAAAAAAATAAAATACATAATTATGTAAGGAATGACCCGCTATTCGTCATTCCCCCCATTCCCCCCAAATCTGAACGCCGATCCACCGAAGTAAGTAGAGACCCGGGGTAATATAGCACAGAGACACATATACTTAGCTTTGTTCGGGCGGCGGTTTAGAGAATGGCTAAACCGGGGTATAATTAGATTAGGATTATACCCACACAAACTTCCTCCTTCGTCCCTACACTCCATGTACCTTCGATCAGACTTTCTTTCTCCTTCGCGTTTATTGTTGTTTTGCAATTCTGTTTAGTTCGATAAGGGAAAATTAACGGGGATCAGCAATGAGAGAAACATTGCTTCTCGCAATTTTCCATGTAATTCCATTGTCTAGGGAAATAGCTAGGCATAGCTAGGATCCACAAGCTCTCATAAACTCACTCAGTGGAGTTCCCAGTTATCAGTGTCTGAGGAGTTTGAAGTGAGAGTGTACAATTGGAAACAATTGGAATGTGTGAGGCCTAGTTGGACACGGGAGCTAGCAAAGTTTGCTAGTCGTGTAGCTGGAAACCCCGTTGTTGTATCCACTAGAGCTAAGTGAATGTGTGAGTGAGTGTGGGTGAGAATGAGTGCGTGAGTCTGGCGAGAGTTTGTGGAAAAAAAAAAGAACTGGAAGACACTTTTGTGACGACCAGCACTAGTGAGGATCACATAGAGTTTTTTAGTTTTTTAGTTGTGCGAAAGTTGCGAAAAGCAATCTTTCTTTAAAAAAAAAAAATAAAAATTTAAAGTAAAGAAGAAAAAATGTCTTTTAACGCAGAGTCGCGAGTTTTGTTTTTCGGCGGACAGAAAGGGAAAAGGAGGAGAAAGTAAGAGACAAGGGAACAGGAGTCGCAGGAAGAAGGGATTAGGAAGACTGTGTCAGAAGGGACATAGAACTGCCAGGAACTAAAGATAAGTATAGTGAAAAGTGCAGTGCAGTATAAAGAATCCTTTTTTTTTTTGCTAAAGTAAACATAAGACTCCGGTAGGCCGCGCGTGCGAGAAATCTCGAGAAGTAGACGAGACACGCGACCCGTTAATTATTTTCTTTGTGCGTTCGGGACTGTGGGAATAGCGGGTCACTCTAACGACGAGTGTGCCGTTAAATTCTCTGTGCTTCAATAAATCGTCGCGCTCCAACGGAGCCTTTATAACGTTTAAAAACAGTGTTTTTGTTTAATCTTTTTGGTGTCGTTGTTTTCTGTTCGGGGAAGATTTTTCCGCAGTTGGAGATTCGGTTTTTTTCGGTTTCCTTTTTTTCGGTTTCGTGATTTTCCCAGGAAAAAAAATCACGTGGCGCTCAACTTAGGTTTTTCTGTTGATTTTTTTTTTGCCCAGGGTTTAGCGGCCATTAAAGCGCTACCTGGAGGTTAAACGAACCCCGAAGGTGATTGTTGATTCGGGGCAACGGTGACAGTTGCCAGGAATCAATCATAACACAATTCGCAAGCTTTCTGTCCTTTCTGTTTGAAAGGGTCCTTTCAAAGGGGACAGAATGTTGGAGCACTTTATTAACAACACACAACAACGATATTTATTGAATTCATAATTATGAATTGTAAATTGTTTGAACTAAATCGATAATCTTCATTGTACTAAATTTCGTTAATATTTAAACTTGGCGCCTACGAATATCGAGCCGCCATATTTATTGTATTTAATTATTGTTAGCTTTCGTTAAAATTTATACCAATTGAATTGTATAAAAATCAATAAACGCTCAGTTTGAGCCTCATTTTTTTTTCTCTTGTTCACACTTGGCTTTTTTGTTCATTTCGTCGTCTCCTGTCGCTGCGTCGTCTGTCCTCTCGCTGTGAAAAAAGTTACAAAATATAGTACCCCGGAAAGACCCACAGAATCCATAACCCACAATTCCATTTCATTTTTGATATGAATTTTCCTACAAAACTTAAAGTACATTTTTACATCAAAGCGGTCAGAATCGCTCACCACATTTCACAAAAAAAAAATATTTACAACGTTTTTTTTTTAGCAGAGAATAGTGAAAAACATGGGTATTTTTTCAACTTTTTTTGAAACATTTAACTTTTTTTTTTGTTTGCTTTTTGGCAAATAGTTGTGAATCGTGACGCGAGGGACCTTTCTTTTGAAGTTGCGGTTTGTTTTTTTGTTTCAGATTTACCAATCCTGAGATTAACTGCCCGCCATGAGACACCAATTTTTGAGACCTGGATTTTGGACCTTCCCATAATGGCTAAAAATGAAATTAAAACAAATTAAGTATTTTTGTATTCTGTAAGTTGCAAATAAAAGTTTAAACAAAAACTTGTTGTAATATCTTATAAAAAAAAATTTTTGAAAACGTTGTATTTTTTAGCCCCCTAAGGTGGTCAAGTACCTTAATTCAAGATCAGGACAAAATTTAATTCAGTTGTGTGGACTGCTAGATGATGTTTCGCGGTTTGTGATTGCTAGTTAAAAGAGATCGATAAAGCAATGTACCCGCACACAAAGCTTAATTCTTAGTGATAATTTCGTTGTCCACATGATTGAGCAAGTGCAAAAAAATTGAATTGATAAAGAAATTATACATAGTGAATTGTACGACATATAGGTAAATAGCAAGATTCAGTTCAAGTTAGTACACAATTTTACTTTTCAATAACTAAGCTAAGACTGATGGTACATATATTTTTGTTATAGAAGGTTCCATTCCCGAACACGGCGGGCCTCCTAAAGGAATCTCTGCGGGTTTTAGCAGCAATAAGTTAAATCTCTATGGCTTCACTTTCAGACAAACTACACGCGTAAACAACTGTCGAATACGTCTTCTCGGAAGCATCTGAGGATTCAATCAAATCGCTTCGAATCCGGCACATATTTTCTCACTATATCTATTTTTTAGAAATAGAGTGAATCCTTTCGGTAGGATAAACAGCCCAACAGCTCAACCAGCTCCTTTTTTAAGCCTAAAATTAATAACATTGAATCCGAACAAGTCATGATGTCTTCAACATAAAAGTCGTACAAAAAACAATGCGAATCAATGGGAAATTGGTTCAAGTAATCTGAAGCGAGTTGTTTCAGTACTCCCATTGATAGAAAAGGGGCAATTTGCCGAAATATCTTAACTATATCAGCACAAACAACATATTTATGAATTCGAAAACACAGGCAAGGGTTACTAACGGTTGCGCTGAAATGGGGGCCCAGTATGCAACATTCCATTCAGGCTGATACTATTTTCATCCATAAAATAACCCGTAGAATGTCTTCCCGGAGCACGGTTCGGTTTCGGTTTCTGGAATTAGCTCCATGTGCCCTAACTCCTGATAAGCCTTTATAAAATACCAATACTCTAAGCGAAGATTTTTATGGCGAGCAAAGCGACTTTTCATAGCTGCCAACAGAGATAAAGATGCTGAGAGCGCATTCTCAAACTTCACATCCTTATGCCGAAACGGCAACTCAATGATATATTTATTATCAGGTGTGCGAGAAAAGCCTTTAGAAAAGTTTACATCCGCAACGTCCTCAGAATAGGTAAAATAAGTAAGTACTATGAGGAAGTTCTCCCATTTCCTAACACGACTTCAAAAAAGCATCAACCTCCCGTTCCATTCCTACAAAAAAAAACAAAAACACTTTGGCGCTCGCAGCCCGGTATGGGCCATGGCCTAGCTTCTTGACACTCATTTGTGCTGCTCATGTTGTCATTTTTTTGTCACATATGAGCGGGGCCTACGGTTTATCGCCGAGTCCGAACGACACTCCTTAGCAGCTTTTTTGTAGGCAATTTTACTTTCGGGAGTTTGCCATTGCCCGCCGAAAGGCTGATGGCGATTTGAAAAATTGTTGGTGACTCAGCCAGGAATCGAACCCAGACTGTCTGCGTGATAGTCCAATGAGCTAACTATCGCGCCATCGCCATCGCAACGAGAAAATTTCTATAGCTGCGATGTTTCCGGTTATTTCCCAACCAAAAATGGTATTGTAAAATAACCATCTTCATTCATACGACGACCGTCAAGCAAAATATTCTAGCTTTTGTCAAATCCTAGTAAAAAATCAATACCACCTTGGGTATTAAAACATAGATCGCCCAATTTTAAATCATCCGACATAAAAGATTTATCAAAAGCAAAAGGCAGTAGCGAGGTTTTTGAAGCTATTTGATCCAAAATGAAGACTTCAACTTCCATTTCATTTGCATCGAAACAAGATTTCAGGTGTAGGCTTATGGCGCCTTGTGTAATGCCAGCCAGAGAGGAGATACCAGATACAGGAAGACGAGCGTGACGACGACGAACGCCTAACTTTTTCACTAAATCTTCCGTAACAATGGAAGCCTCTGACCCGGTGTCAAGCAGCATACGACAACGCTGTGTTCTACCAAAAACGTCTAAAACATCGACCACAACTGAGTATATGGGCAAAATGCAGGAGACATCTCTACGGATTCAAATAAACTAGGAGTTTTTGAACGACATCTCGACGATGAATGGTTACTTCCTACACAGCTGTAACATGATCTTCGATACCTAGCATGGCTGCGACTTAACATAATGGACAAGGCAACAGATTTAGAACATTGCGGCAAGATATGGTCACCCTTACACATACAACAGACCGGATTTGAACAAAGCTTCTTATATTATTCGAAGCATTATTATCCCTTAAATGTCTATTCCTGCAAGAAAAAAAAGGGGAAATTCAAACAACTTTATAATATTTATTAAATTCTAATTGCCAGCAATCAACACAAAATTTAATTCAATTGTGTAGACTGTTAGATGATGTTTCGCGGTTTGTGGTTGTTAGTTAAAAGAAATCGATAATTCAATGAGATAATTCCTCTGTCCACATGATTGAGCAAGTGCAAAAAAAATTTAATTGATAAAGAAACTATACATACCTATAATGTATTGTATGTATGACATGTTTTTTTAAAAAATAATATAAGTAATTTTTTAAGAAAATTAAGATTCAGTTTAAGCTAGTATACTATATAATTTTACGTTTCAATAACTATTAATTATTATTATTAAATTTAAATCAAATGAATAACTAGAATGGCTTCTACAACCTATCGTTTCGCATCAGCTTCATATTTTTTTTTTCGAGTGAGTATGGTAATCATAGCTATGGATAAATAATCGTTCTTTTCCCATATTCGACGTCAACATTTGAATTCCCATAGTTATAAAAGCGATGTATCGCGATGCTTCTTTTTCAAATGCCAATATACGAATGAAATGATGAGCTCTACAACTTTTTTTTATCAGCCAGCCATCTCTAGGAATCAATAAACGTTAAATTACTCCGTTCACATAAAATGGAAATTAAGTGTTTGGCGATTTTATATTTGTACATTTTCCAAAAGTTGGTGATTTTAATTTTTGGGATTTTGGGCCTTTCATATTATCTAAATCAATGGAATTAGACTTCAGTGCAGTTATGCATCATTTTCAGCTGCTTCTTAAAAATCTTTCAGGCAAGGAATAAAGTATAATTGTATTCAAGTCAAGACTGCAATCGATAGACTCACCTCCCATAAAAAAAAAAACACTTTAGCTCACCAGGATGGTGGCTGGGTGCTGAGAATTATGGTAGGCACTGAGAGATGTCAACCTGGAGATATCCAGTGTTGCGACTATATTCTACACATCAATAGTGCTTATAATACCTCCAAGTGGTAACCGCTGGGTGCTGGCCAGTGTCCATCCGGACTGGAGCTGCTAAACTTATAAAACCAAGTGTTGACCAACAGACAAAAATAACAGAACTGTAAATGGAACAGTGGATGAATTCCCCAGATGGAATAAACGGTGGAAAAAACTCCCGGAACAAATGAAACCTTAACCGTGCTACCCCGACATATTTGGAGCTCAGGCCGGTAAGGATTTCCGAGACTAAGTCAGTGCTTTAGAAAAGAGATGGTGGTGGAAGAGCCCTTAATGGGCCAACGGCAGCACTTACTGGCTTCGGTGTTACCGATCACTTGTCCTAGGAGTATCGAAAATGGAGTTGGCCTTCCAAGTTGGGGGCTGTGCCGCCGGGGTAACTGCCTTGCCATGAAAAAAAAACAAAAGTTACGAAGCAACAACAACATTCCGATACGGATGGATCTAATGTTGACTACACATGCAAACGAATTAAGGACATCGAACTACGGCGATTGTTATCGGCGGCAAAATCAGCGCCTATTTGGATGCGGATTTGTGGTTGGAGGCAGCCTTTGGCAAGAGGGCTTCGTAGCAATCCGTATCAAGGTTAAATTTGCCAACATTAGCTTTATATGCGCGAAAGCCTCCACAGAGGAGAAAGATGAAGACAAGGAAGATGCCTTTTATGTGCTCTTGAGCAGGACTTGCGAGCAATGCCATAGGTATGACATTCAAATTAACCCTGCCGATTTTAATGCAGAGCTAGGAAGAGAGGGTATCTTTGGTAGTACTGTTGGAAGATATAGCCTACACTACACCACCTCCGATAACGGATTCGGGCTAATCGACTTTTTGGCGGGACGAAACATTGTCGTAGCTAGCACGCAGTTCTCACATCTCGGTATTCACAAAGGGACTTTTGATCAATTAACCGTCAACCAGATTGACCACATTGCGATCGACGCAGCATTCGGACTCCTCCAGTTTTATGGAGGTCCGAATGTTCCGAGGAGCTAACATCGACTCGGACCATTACTTTGTTGTAGCCAAGGTACGGTTGGGGATATCCCGAACAACGCCAAGGTTAGCTAATACTGTGCGAAGTTTCGACGTCAGACGGCTTCAATCGCGAGAGATTGCCAAATTCTTTTCCCATCAATTTATCATAATCTCTTAAGAGGTCCTTTACGGTTAGCATCAAGCATCGAAGACCAATGGCAACACTGCCAAAAAGCCATCAGGGATGCCGCTACTGATGTACTGGGTTTCACTCGACCACCTGGTTTGATGACGAATGAGGGCAAGCACATGCAGCTAAGCAAGAAGCATACAAAACAGCGGTGCATAGGAGGCCTAGAGCTGCTCATGAGTTTCTATGAGGAAAAGAGGAAAGACGAAAACCGGCTTCTCAGGAGGAAAAAGAAAAAGCATGAGAAGCGCGTGGTCGAGGAAATTGAAAGTTGCTTGTCCAGGAATGAGACTCGGAAGTTTTATCAAAAGGTAAAAAAAAACACGCCACGGACACAAAACTCGAACTGAGTTGCAGTCGATGCTGAGGATTTGGAAAGATCATTTTTGTAGATTGTATAACAGCGATGACGAAACAAATACCGCTTTCAAGTAGGATGAACTTTTTAACCTGGACGATGATGACCAACAATTCCATCCACCTGACCCGGATGAAGTGAAGATAGCATTATCTAAGCTTAAGTCCAACAGCAAGCAGACGCCCTGAATGCCGAGCTCTTCAAAGCGGCAAGCTATGACTTTGTAAGGAGCATACACCAACTCATCTCTAAGATATGGTCGGACAAAAGTATGCCCGATGAATGGAACCTCGATAAAGGAGACCCTCTGAACTGCGCCAGCTACAAAGCCATCAGTCTTCTTAACATCGCATACAAGATCTTATCTGCCGGATTGTATTAACGCCTGAAGCCGTTCGTCAACAACCTGATAAGTCCATATTAGTGTGGCTTCAGGCCAGGAAAGTCCACCATTGATCAGATATTTACGCCACGTCAGATCTTGGAGAATGAAGAATAACTCTTGACAATCGCTGTTTCTTTGGACTAAGAAGGCAGTTGGTTAGCAAAACCCTTTCTCGAGCAACAAATGTTGCCCTATATGAGAACTTAATAATCCCAGTCCTGTTCTATGGTTCAGAGGCATGGACATCATCAAAAATTGATGAGGGTGGCTGCTTTGAGAAAAAAATTCTTCGAGTAATCTTCGCTCCCGTCTGCATTGATTATGACTGGAGAAGTGGATACAACGACGAACTGTACGGATTGTACAGCGAAATTGACCTAGTCAGAAGAGTGAAGATCCAACCACAGAGGGCTGGGTCATGTTAAATCCGCCCCCGAGAGACAGTGCAGTAGACGAAGGCCACACGACTCAGGTGTCACACGCAAATGAATGGGGACCTCCGGCAACTTAGCGTGCGAAGCTGGAGACAGCCAGCCAAAAATCGGGCTAGCTGGAGACGCTTTTTGATTGAGGCTCAGATCCACCGCGGACTGTAGATGAGTAAGCTCACTGGAATCAATTACGCCTTTAGAAGTAATTTTTTTCTGCAGATGCGGATTTTACGTAAATAAATTTAAAACTTTTTTGGGATAAGTGCGCTATATTATTTAAGGGTCTAATATCTCTTCTTAGAAGAACGTACAATTTAGGTTGAGCGGTCATACGTATGTAATTTTGTTCCCAATATAGAATTGACCACCCAACCAAAAACCAAGGACATGCTCTGGAGCTGTATCCTGTAACACGTCTCAAATGTTAAATTATTCGAAAACGGGAAATTATTACCTTGTAATTCGAGGGTCCAAAACAATTGTCCGAGAATTTAAAATATAAGTACCTGTAATATTTCTATGTGTATATATGGTGTTTATTTTCCACAAAGTGCTTATACATTGAGTAAACCACCATGTTTTGCTTAATCTAATGCTGATTGATGATAATGTGTACTTTTACAATATAAGGACTATCTCAGTGGAAAATATTAATACAAATCTATCAATGGAATAAGCAGAACTTTGCAGTTTGGACCAAGAGCTATCAACCCGAAACGTTCACTAGAGGGCACATGCGCAAATGAACAAACCAATTAAACATGGTGTGCCCTTACGAGTATTAGTTAAAAATAATTTGGGAAATGATTCATGGGTATATTATAAGAAAACAATCGTTCCACAGGAAGGGGATACCTCCAACGTGACATCATTTATGGAGGATTTAATAAAAGGCTTACTTGGTGTATCCATGTTAACGAAAATTGCTCTACTAATACTAATTTTAAAAACTTCATTTAGGAGATACTAGTCTCGGTAACTGCGTTAAGGTAAAGTTGATATTTTGTTTGAGTCTTCAGACTTTGAGGTAACCAAATTCTCAACCTCCTTCATTTTTCTTGCCCATGCTAGTTTTATTTTTTTTCGCATACAACATAAATTGGCAGTACAGGGAAGATATGGATGTTTGTCTCTCATTCCCACTCTTTTGTTGTCCGTAGGGTGCTATTCCAACAAAAGCTTTTAAAGGGTTCCCGTGGTAAGCAATTAGTGTTAACAGAGCAATTTCTGTTAACATGGGCCAGGGTGCACCAAAGTAAGCCTTTTTTTAAATCTTCGATAAATGATGTCAAGATTGGACATAGACCCATAGAACGATTTTTTTCTTAGAATATACTTAGTTATCATTTCACAAATAATTCTGTACGAATTAGGGGACACCCTATATAGTATAATAAATTCAATGTTAATTAATGAAGAAAGAAAAAACGATGAAACCATGAAACCATGACCGTCAACGAGTGCGAGTATAATATACATTTATGTATAGCCGAATTAATAATGAGTTCTGGTTTCGTTTTAGTTTGTTTAAGTTTACGTATGTGTTATTTTTTAACATATATGTGGGATCGAGGACTCAGCTGCGACCTGGTCGTGCATACTGACAAAGAATATAAGTAACAAGAAATTATGGAAATTTATTTGCCCCATAAATTTGTTGTGAGTAATTTTTCTTCCTCCCCAGAGTGCAAAACGCTATGTAATGTGTACGGACAAAGTGGAAATAGACTGGTTTTTTACCTTTTGTTTATGCGTTCGTGATTGGCTACCCTTAAATTGTTTACTATGAGTATGCGTGTAAATGATTGTCACTGTGTTGTATATGATTATCCCCTTTTGGAATGTTTTAGATTCCTAGATGTGTTTTACTCTGTTTTGTATCCTTTTCTCGATTATTGGCGTGTGTTGCTATCAACTTCTAGCATAATTCCAATACACAGGAAGGATAACAGTAACAAGGTCACAAAAAGATAAGAAAAATATTTCGCAGTGAACCTGCTGTCTTACTCATATACTGTGATCGTATGTCGCAATACAAACCTTCACACACCTACACACGAACATCGAACCATACCCGGCGACAGTGCAGCTGACGCCCTGCTTTAACATGCCAGCACATCCCTGCCATCACTCAGCAAACGGAGCAACACAGCCACAACAAATGTAGAATGCCGAAACCATTTAGGTATTGCGTAATACCATTGTATATGGAACTAATAGAACTATCATCAAGCGATATTTTTTTGCTATCCACTTTGACCACTTAGGTGGCGAGCTCTCATTTCTCGCAAGCAAAGAAAGATGTTATTACTCTTTGAAAATGGAGTTAAAATGATAAGATGAGTGAGTGATGAGTGCAAACAAAGTAAACAAAACCTGTTTTGCGTTTCCATCCCCACTCTGAATTTTAGTCTACATGATACGCAACTGAGTGATTGACTTTGCTAAGAAAATGAGTAAGGAAACCGATTGTGTGTTAGAATATATGGTACAGGGAAGTTATGGATATGAAACTTCGAATCTGGATACGAATACGAATATAGGAATAATATTATATCGGTTTCAGATACGGTTACGGATATAAAATTATCTCGGATTATCCGTTTGTTTCGGAGACGGATATTTGATTTGTAACGAATCATGAAACTTTTTATCTGAGTTGGTACTCGTAAACTTGTAGTCCCACAATGACCAGTTATGACCAAAGTACATACAACACTTGTTGCGCACATTAGACAGCTGCTCACTGCTCATAAACGTGCGGGAGCAATTTTCACACTCAATATGTGCGAAAGAAAGAAAACCTGCCATAACATGTCTCATTATCTATCCGAAATTATTCGAAACTTTCATATCGGATTCGGTTACAGTTACGGATAGATTTTTATTTCGGATATCCGATAGATGCGGTTACGATTACGGAGCTCCATAACATCGCTAATATGGTATGTATATTAAAATGACAGCCTTTATCAGAAATTAGTATTTGGAACCCTTTCCGCAAATTTATTGTAAGCAAAAAATGATTAATTTTACAGGAAACGTTTTTTTTTTGTTTTTTTCTGAATAGGTATTATAACCAAAAGGGCAATTTCTGGTTTTAATCATGTCTGGGCCAATAGAATTCGATGACATTACATGAGATATTTTTCTCAAGAAATGAAAGCAGTTTTTGTCGTTTGCGATATTTTCGCTGTCCTGCTCTCAAATTTGTGAACAAATTTGTGGAGCTTACGATAAAATTAAAGACCAATAAAGATTTTACTCGAAAACAAAATAATATTTCATTTATCTCTTTTTTGGAATAGAATAACACGGAACCCTATCTACAACCGATTCCTACTACCTTTTTCCACGTCACTTAATGAGGTAGAATATAAAAGGTTTTTTTTTTACGGTGTCTTCTGTAGGCATGCTCCTTGCTCTTTAATAAGTACTAAAGAAATAAAAATATTCATAAAATAAATAGTAACTATCCATTAATAAAAAATGAAAACTTAACAAACAAGAGTGAAAAACAGAAAATAAATAAAAATTCACCAAAAAAAAATAACAAAACAAAGAAAGGATTAATAGTGAAATTCTCAGTTGCTCACACTCCACAGATATCCTTACTGGGTTTCTTAACCGAAAATTTGACTAGACCTATTTAAATGAATTTATAAGTGGAGTGTCTGTGCTCATCATCGTCACATTTCATGCTCTCGGAAGCTGTCATTTACCGTGCGGATCAGAGAAACGCTTCAATCAATTGATCTTCCTGCCGTATTTTTGGAAATTGGCTTTCAAAAAGTGTTTGCATACTTTAGACATAAGCCTAAAATGCCAGAGAAGGAACAGTTATTTTTCCAAGTTCGAATGATGTGTCATAAGTTTAATAAGCTTATAATTTTATTAACAGAGCTTGTTCTCGAAATTTGTGCAGAGTACAGTTTTCGCAATTAAGTTCCTTATGGAACTTAAAAGCTGCAAACCCGGCATAAAATGTAAGTGCCGCCTCTTGCAGCTTCTGTGAATATCCTTTCGATACAGCTTCTTCTGTCTCATCACCATCAAACTGGTCATCGCAACTATTAGTATGGTATTCGATACTGCTCAGAATATCTTTTCCTATTAAATGATCTTCTACTGAAGCTTCAGTGTGGAATTCTTCATTGTCAGCATACCTAAGATCTTTGCAATCAGCTTCGTGCAATAAGGACTCAGCCCCGGAATCATCGTAACTTGAATTTTCTGGCGACCTTAAATTTTTGGAAATAATTTGCTTGAAATTACGAATAAATCTGTAGGTTGAAGGGTTCCATTCGTATTTCCCCCTATTTGATCGAGCCATTGAAAATCAATTTTCTGCAACATCAGTATTAAGATGTGCAATTAGAAGGAATTGCTGATCATTTTTAAATTTTTCCCATATTAGTTCTATAGCAAGTTAAGTTTGTAGTAACTCGCCAAAGCAATATGGCTTCTTCATCTTACTGATAGATTCCCATAACGCTATCCATAGCCTAGCAGTTTAAATGGACTGCAGAGTCTCGCTAAGTAGTGAAATAGGGTGTCGATTAGGGTTGCTTGTATTTAAACTGTAACTGTTTAAGTTATCGAAAAGATCATTAATTTTGCTTAAAAAGGCTGCCGTTTAGGCAGCAATCTTCTTTTCAGCTTTAGTTTTAAAACAATTTGCTGACACTGCGTTGGAGGCTCCAGCAGCAACATTACCACTAAAAACTCGGATAGCCCATTCCACTGACAATTTTTCAAAGTTGTTCGGGTTTATATGACTCTTGGTTAGCTTGAAGCACACTTGAAAGATGTTCTTGGAATCCTCTTCAAAAGGTTTGAGAAGGATTCCCCATGAAACAATATCTTCAGTTATTACAATAGGATTTTTAAGCAAACAATTTCGCAAACTTTTGAGTAAGTGAGGGTAGTCATAGAAAGGAAAAATTCGTTGATTTTCAATATCGAAAAAGGCTTGTTTTCGTTTGTTTCAAGTAATTTCCATGCTCTTCCATTATTGCTGCCTTGGTCACAAGAAACAGCAATAACTTGCAGACCACACTCTACAGTTTTTGATATTGTTAATTTTAATATCTCGGCAATTTCATCATATTTCGGGCATCCTATATAATAAGATGTGATTTGCTTCCAATTTTTATTTTATCCACTAAGGGTAAAAATCATTACTTTGGAGGCTACAGTGGCCTCCAGTGGCCTTCTTCTTCTTCTTCTTATCCTTTTATTAACCCTTTCCTCGTTATACGAACTTATGCGTAACGAGTTTCCCATTTTTACTGCATCGCTGCTGCTCCGCTTATGAGGTTGGCTAATGTCGCAGACCGCAGAACGCGTCTACATAATGCTCGGTCCTGGATCGCTTCAGTGGTAAGCCGCAGGGGTTGTTGCGCATTTGCCATCTGAGAAACCCAGGAATTCTATTTCCGACCTCGTTTTCTTACAGTTGGAGTGACCGTAGTTGATAGTGCCTTTTTAACCGGATTTTCCGCAGATCTTCTTTGAACGTGGCAATACCAACTTATTCTATTCGCCTCAAGCTGTTCGGTTACCGAATTGTTTATATGTAGACTTCCTCTTATACGCGTAGATCTAATGCAATCGCGTTTAGTGACTCCACTAGACATCCTTAACATTTTCATTTCCGCTGCCGTCATTTTGTTTTTAAACGCTTCGTACATTGTCCAGCACTGTGAACCGTATATAAGAGCTGGTCTAACAACCGTGGTGTAGAGTTTCCCCTTTAATTTAAGTGGAAATTTTCGGTCGCAAAAGATTCCCGAATTTTCCCGCCATTTCATCCATCCCACACTCACTCTGTGGTTTACGTCGTCGTCACATTTCGCTTCCATGCTAACGATTGATCCTAAGTACTTAAAGATAGTGCTTTCCGGAAGAACTATCCCGTCTAACATTATATCCGGAACAGGTCGCAACGGATGCCCAAATGGGCACGTCAAATGCTCCGTTTTTGAACGACTTATTTTAAACCCGTTTCTCTCTAGCGCATTTCTCCATGAATCTAAGGCGTTCTGTAAATCTTCGACGTTATCGCTAAGTATAACTGCGTCGCCCGCGAAGAGAATTGGCGTTACATTTGCTTCGCGCATGCAGTCTTTTAAAAGATAGTCGAATACTACGTTAAAGAGGAAAGGGCTAAGTACGCTTCCTTGATGCACTCCGACATTAAATGGAAATTCTCTCGTTAGTCCAGCAGAGCTTTTAACCGCAGCTTTCACGTTTCCGTACATGTCTTGTATTATTCTAACATACGTTTCCGGTACGTTTTGAGACCTCAGCGCGGCCCATATGAGATCCCTAGGCACTCGATTGAATGCTTTCTCGAGGTCGATAAATACCATGTGTAAATCCTTAGACGAATCTTGGTGCTTCTCCGTTATTATTCGTAGGCTTTGGATAGCGTCCACCGTCTATCTTCCTTCAACGAATCCACACTGGCTATTATCGAGCTTTATTATTTGCCGAAGACGTTCGTTTAATACTCTTTCGACGATTTTCATTGTGTGTGACATAAGCTTGATTGAACGGTAGTTGTTGCATTCTCGAGTGTCGCCTTTTCCTTTGTATAACGGCACCAAGAAGCTACTTCTCCATTGATTCGGCATAGGTTGTCCACATTTTAATTTATTTAAACGTTTCGATAGCCATTCGCTGCCGATTCCCTCCATCTTCGACCAAAACTCTGATGGGATGCTGTCTGGTCCCGCCGCTTTCCCCCGCTTCAGTTTCCCGATTGCTGTACTTATTTCTTCGATTGAAAAGTCCAAAACTTCCTCCTCTAGTAGACCAGCTGTCGACACGATATCACGTGGAAACTGTTTGTTACTCCTTGCAGTATTCAAGCCACCGATCACAAATTTCCGTTTCATTTGTTAGTAAACAACCGTCTGCGTTTTTGATGTATTTCGGCGAGGTTATTTCCATTGAATTTTTTCGCCTCTGTGCAGCGAGCTTAAAAATAGTTGGTATTTTAGTATTGTACGACGTTTGAACTTCTTGGATAGATTGTCTTCTATCTGCCGATCATGAGGATATTTGTTCCAACTCCTCGTACAGGTTTTCCGCTGCTGCCGCTCGAGTTCGAGCCAGGACTTTCTTTGCGATCTTCTTAAGACGCTCGTATTCAAGAGCCAGTCGAGCTTTTTCGATATCGTCACTCCGATCGCATTTTGTCCACGCTTGGAATGCACCCTTCTTGTCGGCCACAGCTCGTTTGGTTTCGTCATTCCACCACCATGTTTCTTTGCCGACGTGATGGTATTTCGATATAGTCCCCAAATGGGACTTTGCGAGTGTTATGCATTCCTCGTGCATGCTGTTCCACATTTCTTGCGGGCTAAGTGAGTCTGCTATACCATTTATATTTTGAAGAACTTCTTTAGCCAGTGCGATAAATCTTGCGCATCGTTCCTTCGATAGATTATACCACCGGATTTTTGGCTCTCCAAACGATGTCCGTGTTTTCGGTGGTTCCGCCGTGAAAAATTCTGTAATGAGCAGACGGTGTTGGCTTACTAGCGATTCTCCAAGTATTACTTTACAGTCCTTAACACGGTTTTTCATCGACATTTTGCAGAGGTGATAAGGTGTCGTTGATGTTTAATAAACATTGTATTTAAGATGGTTAAGCCGTAAGCCCTACACGCTACAAGGATGTCTTCGCCAGCTGAATTTCTGGTTCCAAAGCCTTTACCGCCGTGGCAGTCCTCATAATCAACATTTGTTTCTCCGACGTGGCCGTTTAAATCTCCGCCTACGAAGAGCCTCTCATCGATAGGTATATTTCTAAGCAAATTACCGAACTCTGACCAAAATTTATCTTTTTCCGATTGGCTAACAATGTTCCACGTTTCATTGTGTATGACGAGTTTAACAGTCATCAAGCGGTCGCTTATTATCAAAATATCAACGATATTGTTTAGAAGATCCGCTGCAACAACGATTCCAACACCGTTACGTCCATTGAACGTTCCATGGTAGGACATCTTAAATGCCTTAGTTTTTAAATCTAGAAAACGCGCTTTATTTCCTGTATTACACCACTTCGTTTCCTATACGCACAGGTTTTGTAGAGTTCTGCGACGCATAATCGCTTCCAGTTCTAAACTTTTTGAGGTCATCGATCCGACGTTCCAACTTGCAAACCGAAGTTTAGGAAAATATTTTGGAAATTTCATTTTGCCCGCCCCCGGAATCCGTCGGGCTCTGACACAAGCACTTCTGCTTGCTCTGGGATCACCCGAGTGCGTTGCAATCATGGTGCCCAGCGGGGTAGTGCTATTAATTGCGATCATTTCCATAAAGTGTATCTAAAATTTGAGTGGTTTGACACTTGTATGCTCATTTCGAATTGATTGACTGTTCTTTTACCCCACCGGTAGTCTCCAGACGCGGGAACCCACTGATTGCATACAAACTTGTGGGAAAGTTTTAAGGTGTTAAAGTGTCACAGGCTCATTTTTTGTGTCATAGTTGCCTGAATTGGTGTCCCATTTAGTCGCCTCTTACGACAAGCTGGGACGCACTGCGGCACTATTCTTTATCCGATGCCGCACGGCCCGTCTACCCAGCTCCCCGAAATCAGAAAAGCCATATATCGTGTCATTTTTATTGTTGTTATCAAGTTCAGATTTGATTGCCATTTCATCAAAAAATTAATACGCACCTTTTCTCTATGCTTGGCATCGTTTCTACCTTGGTTTGAAAAACCGGCCGGTAGACTTATGGAAGAATGGGAATATAATGGGGGAGACTTATAAAAAAAAAAATTTCAGACACAAATCTTTTTCGCCATTCATCCAATGTGGATCTGACTTATGAAAAAGTTACATATTTACTAAAGTTTTTACGTCGACTGGCTTATTTTGCAATTGCATGTCAACGTTTTTCTACAAGTTATAGTACGAGTATATATGTAGTTCCTATCAATCCTTAATCGTTTTGGCGTATAGAAAGTGTACAGAGGTATGGTATTTACTATACGCTCATAATGAAAACGAGATTTGGGAGAAGGAGACTGTAAAGTAGAAATTTGAAAACAATTATATGTATGTATGTCATAGGGTTGGGAACTCTATTAACACAAAGCGTAGTTGAAAAAACCGCAGCATTGCTGATATTTAGTAATTTGGATGCACCAGAACTGTGTCAAATGACCGCTGCAGGACGCTGATGTTATCCACGATTCTAAAGCAAGACTGGTCGATAAATACATCAGAGCAACTCCACCCTGACATCGATGACATTTTCAGGGCATTTTTGGATAGCAGTGTTCGATGTGCTTCCGCCTTTACATCTTTGCTATAAAAGTGGGTTTTACAAATGAAAATTTGTTTTTTAATGTATTACATTGAGTATGCTCTGACCCAGTAGTGCCCAAAACGTATCTCGCGAGCTCCTGGTAGCCTGCGGCCCGTTTATATGATCGGAGAAATGTTGGATTTATTGGACTGCGTGAAAAGGATGAAGATTTTCCAAAATTTAATTCCTGTCACTGTGTCATACACCAGGAAAATTTAATCGTAAAAAACTTGACCTTGGCCATGTAATGGGAAGCTCGTGGAACAGCTTTAAAATACCGTTTTTTTTTCAAAGCTTTGCTTGATGAGTTGGACAGTGCATATGCTGATTTGATCCACTTCGCAGAAGTAAGGTGGCTAAGTCTTGGTAAAGTGCTGACAAGATTTGTTGGTCTAATGGCAGAAATCAAAACATTTTTGCAATCCAAAGATAGCTATGAAAAAAAAATCGATGATAAAGTATGGCTGGCCGAATTGGCTTTTCTAACTGATGTTACTGCAAAACTAAATAGCCTCAATGAAACACTGCAAGGAAGAGAAAAACACATAGCAGACATGATGAGCCCAATTTCAGCACTCACGAACAAAATCAATTTATGTAAGAGGCAGTTAGAGCAGAACATTTTCCTCCGTTACTCTCCTTTTGGACGCTGATTATCTTGCCGAGTATAATCCAACTCAACATTTGGAGCTATTCCATCAACTAAAATCGGAATTCGAAAGGCGTTTTGACAACTGTTTTGTATGGAACCTCTTCTTATTTTAGTCAAAAATCCATTCATAAATATCGATGTTTCAAAACTAGCTTCATTAATGCAAACTCATTTCTTCATAAACAAAGCGGAAGCTGAATAAGAAATTGTTACACTTCGCAGTGATATCATTCTTAAAAGCGCAGAAAATGAAAGTGACAAGGTTTTCAAGCTAATGGATCTATTTTTTTTTGTATGTCATAACAAATAAAAAGTTTCTTTTATCTCGATTTGTTCTTTTTTTTTTAAAACTCTGTGGTGCCCGCGTAGCATGTCGGAGTTTTCAGCCCTTGGAGCAATACCAGTTGGGCACAACTACTTTAACCAAACATCCCTTCTACGATCTTGAGGAATTGTAAAAAATGACATGGAAAATGTTCTTCTGATATTGTCACAATCTTTGTATGAACATTTTGACATTCTGAAAATCAAAAACTACGGAAACTACCACTGCACTGCCAATGATTCAGGCCGATGAGTTATTCGCAATGAAATAAACACACACACTCCCCTCAGACCCACTACAGGCATATTTGAAAAGGAAATATTATGTTTGTGTAAAATAAGCAAAAAGGAATGTGCTATGTATGTGTGTTTTTTTTGTAGGTGCATTTCTTTCGCTTCATTTTTATTACTCGTATCATTCATATTTACGTGCAAAAGGATCGTGCACCTACCACAGCAACGGGCAGTGTAGCACTACGTTGGGCACAAAATCACTACCTGTGATATATTAACAGTGATTGCACAGTCGCAATCATTACCTGTGATCGACTTTCAAATAAATCGTAAGTCTGTTAAGCGTTATTGCGATTTTTTTGATTTTTTTCCCATCGTACTTCGCAATCACTGTCTGGAAATCACGACTCACAGTCTGAAAATCACGACTCATGAAACAGAAAGCACTCACTGTCACGACACGAATCACAATCACAGGACAAAGAGCGAAATTACAAGGATATTATAGATACCAGCCACAGTCCCCAGTCCCCATTGGGTGAGTGCTTTGGTTAGGATAGATTTTTTGGAAAAAATTTCAAATGGTACGCGATGCCGAGTTACATTTTTTGTATTTTCTTTTTGTGCTGCGTTTTGTTGTTGCTATTTGAAGTTTTTAATCTGTAGTTGGAAAATTCTCTAGTTGGAAAAGTTTGAGTTAGCATTGCATTTAATTCGGTGTGTTTTTTGTTTTCAGTTGTGTCAATTGCGCTACACCAATTTAACTAATTTTTCGAGAATATCTTTGTTAGTAAATTGTCTAAGAATTCATTTTTCAAATTTCTTTAAAACATTCGAATTGATCAAAAAACTATCAATGGAAAATTAATGTAACTCAATTCATTGGCACATTTGTGTGTTTTATTTTGAATAGGTATTACAGACAAATATGAGTCAGAGAAAAAAAATTAGTTTTTTATGGAATTTTTTTCACACAAGTAAATGAAAATTTTGCTATGTGTAATATGTGTAAAAGCAAAATATCATACAAAACCAGTACTTCAAACCTGAAAAAAACATATAAAAAGTAAACACCCTACTGTGTCTTTTTATCCTGAACAGGATGCACGAGTAAAATATGAAGTTATAATTCACAAGCACACCAACCGTGAATTCGCAAGTCACAATCACAGGTTAAAATCACAGTCACACAGATACGAAATCACGCATAAGTCCATCTCTAGATGGGTTAGGCCGACGAGTTATTCACATTGCAAAGTATATATCTTACTGGACACAGCACGATGTTGGAGAGGAGTGGGTTTGAGCGTAGAGAGTTACTGGCATAGGATTGGTTAAATTGGAGCAGAATTGTGTTATGCAATGCCTTATGAGTGTGCGGGATTTTGCTAGGGGCGACAATTTGGAACGGAATTTTTTTTAAATATATAAAATTGACAAAACGAATTCTTTTTCCAGTCCAACATATTTATTTACAAAGTTTAACAGCATTACCACTGCTTCAGAGTAAGTAAACAGACATTCACATATGTCACCACAAGATCAAAATGAGTTCATTAATATTTTAGGAGATAACGTCCGCCTACACATTTTATGTCAAGTTAAAAAGGCCAAATATTATTCCATTATATTCGATAGTACCCCAGATATATCACACAAAGATCAAACCATTCAAGTCTTTCATTATCTTAAAATTGAAAATCAGAAAGTAGTAGCAGTGGAGTCTTTTATTGATTTTATAGAAACAAGGAATAAAACAGCTCAAGGCACTTCTGACATGATTTTACGTAAGCTAAAAGCTAATAGTCTTGATATGATGGATCGCAGAGGTCAAGCATGTGACAATGCTGCTGTCATGGCTGGAAAGTATATAGGAGTGCAGCAAAGACTGAAAGATATAAACCACAAAGCAGAATTAATCACTCTTTGAACTTGGTTTGTTTACATGCTGCTGCTGTTGAGCAAAATTCGGTTACGTTCTTCTATACCTTAGAAATCATATATATTTTTTCCATATCCACACACTGTTGGGAAGTTCCACTTGGTACTTCAGGCAAAGCATTGAAGAGGCTGCAAGAAACAAGATGGAGCGCAAGAGCTGATGCAGTCGAGAATACCTGGAACCGTTATGGGGGCATTTTTAATACTGTAATATTTCGGCTAGGGTTCGAAATGATAAAACGTTATTCTTTTTCTAAAAACACTCTATTTATTACTATTTAAATACAACTTTCAATTAATTCACAAACAATTTCACTTCTATTTCACAATTCAAATCTCTAATCTTTCACTTAGTAAGACTTAGGTCCTTTTCCATCGCTTTCCAAAAATCAACTTCTCGTCTGCAGTTTCTCATCTTGTATTGTACCACATTTGTCGGGTTCTAGTTCTTTCTCGTAACTTCTGGTTTGAAACTGGGGAAATAACTGAACTCTCCAACGTGGAGAGTTTGTATGATCCTAAAACTATGCAACACCGGATCCTTGATTTAATCACATATATACCACAGTACCTTGAAAAAACTGACGGAGGCTGAGGAAAGCCCAAACACACATACGGATGCAGGAGCATTGCTAATAGCATTGCAATCGTTTTCATTTCTGTATTTTTTCGGCTTTTGGAAACCAGAACTGCACAATGTTAATGATGCCCAAATATACTTGCAAACAGAAGGACTGAACCTTTATCAATGTGCTCAAAAAATAAATGCATTACAGATCTTTCTTACAGAAAAACGACATGAATTGGTAGACGGAGCTTTTACTTATGCTAAAAAGGTATGTCAAAAACTTGGAATTTTAATGGAACGTCCCAGGTGACGGAAATATAGATGCTGCTTTATCCTATGAAATTGAACTGCGACGAAAATTATTTTCTTCCTTAAACAGGGTCAGTGCTAAAATACAGCAACGATTTCAACAGCTAAGAAATTTGGCGACGAAGTTCGACTTTCTCACTCTGCCAAACTCTTAGATAAAAACTATGAAAGCATTTCAGATGTTGCACCTCATGGGGATGATATCGAGTAGGATGAATTTTAGATCGAACATGTACGGTTTAGAGCAATTATATCTTCTACAGGAAAAACAAATGAACTCGCCAATAAAAGCCGACTCGAACTATTAAAACATATTGTAATATTTCGGCTAGGCTTCGAAATGATAAAACATTATTCTGTTTCTAAAAACACTCTATTTATTATTATTTAAATACAACTTTCAATTAATTCACAAACAATTTCACTTCTATTTCACAATTCAAATCTCTTATCTTTCACTTAGTAAGACTTAGGTCCTTTTCCATCGCTTTCCAAAAATCAACTTATCGTCCGCAGTTTCTCATCCTGTATTTATACCACATTTGTCGGGTTCTAGTTCTTTCTCGTAACTTCTGGTTTGAAACTGGGGAAATACTGAACTCTCCCACGTGGAGAGTTTGTATGATCCTAAAACTATGCAACACTGGATCCTTGATTTAATCACATATATACCACAATATCCCCCTCTTAAACTTGTTCGTCCCGAACAAACTCTTCGACATTCTGCCCAATATAGCGATGTATTCGATCGACATGAACCACTTTCATCTTGCCTCTTCCTCGTTGAATGCGATAGACAACATCGTTGATGCGTTTAACGACTTTATATGGTCCTTCCCAGTCTTGCTGTAATTTGGGTGATACGCCTTTTCGTCTATGAGGGTTATATAGCCACACTAGATCTCCTTCCTGGAATCTGGATCTGGATCTGGATCTTATCCCTGGTTCTTTGGTGCACGTCCCTAATAATCCGTCTGAGGTCTGCGACATAGTCGTCTTCATTTCTGTTCTCTTCAGACGGCGGTGATCCAAACATCAATTCACTAGGTAACCGGACTGTTCGACCGAAAAGGATTTCCGATGGAGTGTGACCTGTTGTGTTGTGTACTGCACTCCGATAGGCTAATAGAAACATTGGAATTTGCCTATCCCAATCGCATTGCTTGTCGCCAACGACCTTTGATAGGTGTTCATTCAAGATTCTGTTGAAGCGTTCTACCATCCCGTCCAATTGTGGGTGGATCGGTGTTGTTCTCGTCTTTTTAATCCCCAGTAGCTCGCACACCCCTTGGAAAATCTTAGACTCGAAGTTACGCCCTTGATCCGAGTGCAATTCCATCGGTACGCCGAATCTGCTCACCCAGTTGTAAATGATCTGCTCAATCACGGTTTTGGCTTCTTGGTTAGGAATAGCAAAAGCGTCAGGCCACATGCTGAAGTAATCCATAACAACAAGAATGTAGCGATTTTCGTTTTCTGTTTCAGGAAACGGTCCTGCAATGTCAACTGTGATTCTCTCGAATGGCGCTCCAACGTTGTATTGCTGCATTTTGCCGTGATTTTTAACCCTCGGGCCTTTACTGGCGGCGCAGGTGACACACTTTCTGCATCAATTTTCGACATCGTCCTTGGCATGCACCCAATAAAAACGTTCTCGCACCTTTTCTAACGTGCAGTTCCCCTAGCACGTCACTGACTCTCGACTTTGGCACAACGAGCTGCATCACAAACGTCTTTCCATCCGAACTTTCCCACCTTCGCCTGAAAACACCATCTTGAATATGAAGCGAGTCCCACTGTGCCCAGTATGCCTTTAGTTCGGGACTTTTATTGGATATTTCCTGCCAATCTGGGTTTTCTTCGTGTTCTTTCCAAGCGAGTATTGGCTCGATATCCGGATCCTCTTTTTGGGCGTTTCGCATTTCACTTTCATTCCAACCGTCAGTGGGCTCAGCTCTTAGTCGTTGAGTGGATACCGCATCTTTTTCTTCTTGTCGTGCGCAATGTTTGCAATCAGATTTGCAAGGTCGCTGGGACAGAGCATCCGCATTAGAGTGAAGGCTTCCCTTTCGATGCTGTATCTCGTAGTCGTACATCTGGAGTCGTTCAATCCACCTTGCGACTTGTCCTTCAGGATTTTTAAATTGCAGCAACCACTTCAGAGACGCATGGTCTGTGCGAAAATGAATTTTCGTCCGTACAGGTACTTATGGAAATGCTTTGTTGCCAAGACCAAAGCAAGAAGTTCCCGCCTGGTAACACAGTAGTTCCTTTCCGGCTTAGAGAGCACCTTACTAAAGTAGGAAACAACTTTCTCTTGCCCGTCATGCATCTGCGAAAGAACAGCTCCAATTCCGACATTACTGGCATCTGCATCCACAATAAATGTTTTTCCTGGAGTAGGGTACGCTAGTACAGGGGCCTCACATAGTTGTTGTTTGAGAGTTTTGAAGCTTCTTTCGCATTCACTTGACCATTTGAATTGTTTTCCCTTTTCTGTTAGTTGATGCAAACTCTTTGCTATCCCAGCAAAATTCTTCACAAACCGCCTGTAGTAGGTAGCGAGTCCCAGAAAGCTTCTCAGTTGGTGTTTGTCTCTTGGGACTGGCCAATTTTTCACCGCTTCGATCTTTTCTGGGTTTGTCCTTACCCCTTCGGATGAGATGATGTGTCCCAAGTATTTGACAACTGGCCTTAAGAGATGACACTTCTTCGGGTTTAGCTTTAGCTGTGCACTTCGTAGTCTTTGGAACACCTCCTTTAAGTTATCTCGATGTTCTTGAAAAGTTTTGCCGACCACGATGACATCGTCCAGGTAGACCAAACAGGTTTTCCATGTAAGTCCCAGCAAAACGCGTTCCATTAGACGCTCAAAGGTTGCCGGAGCATTGCACAATCCGAATAGCATTACTGTGAATTGCCAAAGCCCGTTTTCTGCGGTGAAGGCTGTCTTCTCACAGTCCTCCGGATGGATCAGTACTTGCCAGTAGCCACTCTTCAAATTAAGTGTGGAGAACCATTGCGCTCCTGACAGTGTGTCCAGTGTGTCGTCAATCCTTGGCAAGGGGTAGCTATCCTTCTTGGTGACATTATCTAGCTATTGGTGCCGTCTTTCTTCTTGACCAGTACAACGGGTGATGCCCACGGACTCTTAGACCCTTCAATCAACCCTTGATTTTCCATAGTCGACACCATTTCTGCAACCTCCGTCTGCTTAGCTAATGGTAAACGCCTAGGAGGTTGACGTATGGGTCTTACATCTCCAGTGTCTATTCGGTGTTGTACCAAATGTGTGCTGCCATATTCGCCATCCTGCGAGGCAAATACGTCTGCAAATTCGTTGATTAGTTCCTGTGCCATCGCTCGTTGCTTCTGGTTCAGCTCGGTTTGCCTGAGTATAGTTCTTTTCAACCCAGCTGTGCTACTTGATGGCAAAGATATAGCAGCATTTTCCTTCGTCAACTTGGTGACAGCAGTTATCGGTACGCACGCTCTGATCGATTGTCCTTGCTTTAGTTTGATGCTCTTATTTCCCACATTCAAGATTCTTACTGGGACCATTTTGCCTTTCGGCTCAACGAGCATCTTTCCCACGACGTAATTCTAATAATGATTTTTAGAGTCCGGCTCAATCAAATAGAATCGATGGCCCCCAAGATCACCTTCCAGCTTCGCCCAAATTAGTGTCTCAGCGGAAGGTGGTAAGATCTCGTCCTTGTTGACTACTGTCCCAAGGCATGCGGCATTATCATTCCCGTACACCATTGGAATCTCGACGTTCCTGTACCTAAGTACTTGAGTTCCGATGTCGAGCACTACATTATGCGCCTTCATAAAGTCAACTCCAATGATGCACTCGTCGCATATATCGGCCACTAGGAATACGTGGGTGAATGTTAATCCTGCCAGATTGATCGTAAGAACAACTTCTCCACACACCTTTGCCATCGCTCCTGTTGCTGTTTTCAGACAGTAGCTACTGGTATTGTGCAGCCATGAATCATGGGCGATATCCTTTCTTATAATGGAAGTGGTGGCACCGGTGTCAATGGTGGCCACGCATTTATTCTGGCCAATGTGGGCTTCCACTGTAAGACTCTTGTTACTTCGTTTTGTTTGGGAGACTTGGATTTTGATCCTGGGAGCGTCAATTCCGGAAACCAACTTCTGCCCCTCGAAGTTGGTTCTTACACGTTTCCCGCCTGTTGACTTGACGTTGCGCTGCTTGCAGGATAGATGTCATTCCTGCCAGATGCCTCTTCGTTACGTCTCCTAGCGCATTGTGGACAACTGCGTTGTTTAAGTGGAGACCTGCACTCACGCTGCAGATGTCCTATTTTGTTGCAGTTCCAACAAAGGACTTGTCCTCCATACACACTGTTCCGCTCCGCGACATCTGTTCGTTGGCATGAGCATTCCACGGCTGTCACTTCTCTCACGCGGTGGATTCCTTGAGATGGTTGGTCGGCAGCTTTTATCGTCAGGGCAAATGCTAGGGCCTCAGGAAGCCGTCCTTACAGCCATTTGCAACTGCCTATCTTCAATCGCTTGGGTAAACGCCTCTACAGCCATTTCGTTGATAAGGTCTTCTCCGGCATTAGGATAAGATAAATGCGCCAACCGTTCGATATCGGCATGCAACTGCTGAAGTGTTTCGCCCCTCTTCTGGACTCTGCTGCGCAGTTGCTGCATATGGCCATCTCCGAAGCGCATTTCTATGGCTTTAACCAAAGCGTCGTAGTTGAGTTGTTTATCTTCTGAGATGGTTTGCAGCAATTCCGCAGCTGTACCTCTCAGTGCCAGCGTGAGCGCAATCGACTTTTCTCTGTCGTCCCAGTTGTTGATCATGGCAGCTGCTTCAAATTGTCTTCTATATATTGGCCACGATGTTTGGTCATCGAAAACAGGTGGTTGCATCTCTTTCCTTCTAGGGCAGTCTGTAGAAATTTCTCGGACTTTCTGTTTCTTTACTCTCTCTAGTCCTTTCGCAAGATTCTCGATATTGTGCTCAACCTTCTCGAATTGTGCCTCGTGCATATTTAATTTTTATCGATTATTTTGAATTTCGCTTCTAGAGAATTCTTGAACTCTTCGACAGTGTCTTTTTGTGCGGAAATAATGGAATTATTCTGTTCTTCTAGAGAATTCTTCTGTTCTTCTAGAGAATTCCTCTGTTCTTCTAGAGAATTCTTCTGTTCTTCAAACTTAAAAACCATACTTCTCATTTGCTCGTCTAAAGAATTTTTCTGTTCTTCTAACTTAGAATTCAATCCAAGGAGCAATTCCATCATGGCAGACATGTCAACTCCTGTGCTCACATGTTCTTCTTCTACGTCGAACGACATGGATTTAGGATCTTTTCCATCTTTTTCGATCGCTTTTTGCAGCCGAAGAATCAAATCACTTTTCCCTCCAGCTGCGGAGAGATTCCGCTTCTCTAGCTCCATTTTCAGCTGGGGTATACTTAGCTCCAGCAATGTACGTGGCATTTTTATTTTTTTTAATTTTTTATTATTTTCTTTTTTTTCACAGCACTCAGAATAAGTTTTATCCCACTTCTGACACCAATGTAATATTTCGGCTAGGGTTCGAAATGATAAAACGTTATTCTTTTTCTAAAAACACTCTATTTATTACTATTTAAATACAACTTTCAATTAATTCACAAACAATTTCACTTCTATATCACAATTCAAATCTCTTATCTTTCACTTAGTAAGACTTAGGTCCTTTTCCATCGCTTTCCAAAAATCAACTTCTCGTCCGCAGTTTCTCATCTTGTATTTATACCACATTTGTCGGGTTCTAGTTCTTTCTCGTAACTTCTGGTTTGAAACTGGGGAAATAACTGAACTCTCCAACGTGGAGAGTATGATTTGTATGATCCTAAAACTATGCAACACTGGATCCTTGATTTAATCACATATATACCACAATACCTTGAAAAAACTGACGGAGGCTGAGGAAAGCCCAAACACACATACGGATGCGGGAGCATTGCTAATAGCATTGCAATCGTTTTCATTTCTGTATTTTTTCGGCTTTTGGAAACCAGTACTGCACAATGTTAATGATGCCCAAATATACTTGCAAACAGAAGGACTGAACCTTTATCAATGTGCTCAAAAAATAAATGCATTACAGATCTTTCTTACAGAAAAACGACATGAATTGGTAGACCGAGCTTTTACTTATGCTAAAAAGGTGTGTCAAAAACTTGGAATTTTAATGGAACGTCCCAGGTGACGGAAACATAGATGCTGCTTTATCCAATGAAATTGAACTGCGACGAAAATTATTTTCTTCCTTAAACAGGGTCAGTGCTAAAATACAGCAACGATTTCAACAGCTAAGAAATTTGGCGACGAAGTTCGACTTTCTCACTCTGCCAAACTCTTAGATAAAAACTATGAAAGCATTTCAGATGTTGCACCTCATGGGGATGATATCGAGTAGGATGAATTTTAGATCGAACATGTACGGTTTAGAGCAATTATATCTTCTACAGGAAAAACAAATGAACTCGCCAATAAAAGCCGACTCGAACTATTAAAACATATTCTAATATTTCGGCTAGGGTTCGAAATGATTAAACATTATTCTGTTTCTAAAAACACTCTATTTATTATTATTTAAATACAACTTTCAATTAATTCACAAACAATTTCACTTCTATTTCACAATTCAAATCTCTTATCTTTCACTTAGTAAGACTTAGGTCCTTTTCCATCGCTTTCCAAAAATCAACTTATCGTCCGCAGTTTCTCACCCTGTATTTATACCACATTTGTCGGGTTCTAGTTCTTTCTCGTAACTTCTGGTTTGAAACTGGGGAAATAACTGAACTCTCCAACGTGGAGAGTTTGTATGATCCTAAAACTATGCAACACTGGATCCTTGATTTAATCACATATATACCACAATATTTTGCAGGATACTGCTTTTTCAAAACAATAAAAAAGATGAATAAAATCTATGAAAATTGTGCGGGAGAAATGTTAAAAGACAAGCACGATTTCAATCTAACAGAAATACTGATAAAATTAAAAAAATTTGAGAATTCGAAATAAAATACAGTTCTCTTGTGGCCGTCCGAAAAATATTTTCAGGTATGCCGTCTTCATACACAAATATTCTCTGCATACTTTGATAAACTGCCTTTTGCATATAATTTAAGAGAAAACATAATCAAAGAATGTATAAAGCCAATAAATATGAATTTTCCGAAATGGTTTGATACCTCTAGTGTATGTTACGAGCACAAGATTAATTTAATAAATTTCCTAATAATTGTATTGCTCTGGAAGAATTGTAAATGGGTCCTTGATAAGAACAGAAATAAAAACACGATTCCCAGAAATAAAATAGAAAAATTGCAAAATGTAATGAACGCTTAAAAATGTAAGTAAGCCGACATGATAAATTGACAACGATGGTTGGGAGAGTGGGGGTCGATGTCCTGCCACTTCCTCGCTCGTGTCCTCTGGAAACTACTTAAGTAAGGGTGCTTTAACTACAATATAATTTGTCAAAACATGTGATTTCTTAGAATTAGTTTTTCAATTTTTTACTTAAGCCGCCTTTACTTAAGTAGGCCAAGAGCAGTGATCGATTATTATACAGGTATATATACAGATAATACTATGTACATATATTAGAATATATGCGTGGTATGTCCCAAAATTTTCTACCGTGCCGAACCCTTATTCTTAAGGTACGTTTTGAGTTTGGGTAATAAAAAAAAGTCGCACGTGGTCAAGCACGGACTCATTTGACAAAACTACTGATAAAAACATGTTTTTTCTGGGATTGATTTGATTGAACCCGCCGTAAATAACCTGATTGGACCCTCTCAGTGCGGTTTCACGCCAGGAAAGTCCACAACCGATCAGATTTCCACACTCCGGCAGATCCTGGAGAAAACCCAAGAAGTCAAGATCGATACCCACCACCCGCTTATCGATTTGAAGGCTGCCTTTGACAGCATTTATAGAGACGAGCTATATAGAGCGATGTTTAATCTTGACATCCCTGCCAAACTCGTCCGTCTGTTTGCCTAATGTCGGCTATATGATTCTTTTCAGTGTACTGTGTAAACGTGTAAAACCTCTTCGGTCCACAAAAATACAAAACCTCAGTATTTTTCCAAACCTCCACCCGATTCCGACAAATAGATACGCTCTCATAATATGGTTTTTCAATCTCTTTCGCCAGCTGTTTCCAGCAGTGCTGCACTCCAAGTTGGTTCAGATCCCATTTCACTCGTTCGCACTCCATACTATTTTCGGCCGTCCAAATATTTTGCGTATAGTTTTGAAAACTCCATTTTACATAACTTGAAAGAAAAGGGAGCAAATACGTACTCGTAAATATACATTTTCCGAATAAGTTCGATCTTGCCCAATGCTTGGAAATTTATCAAATTTTGTAGTCCTGAGCACAAAATTTGAAAAAATCCTGTAATGTATCATAAAATAAATAATACCCCCATTTAATTTACATTGCATAACAGGTTACAAACAAAATAACAAGCACACGTACATAAACCCAAGCAAACCGGTTTTACTGGGCAACTTCAACGTATGATGCCTTTGCAAATCACGGTCCATTCAAGTACAGATGGGCGAATGGTTTTTTTTATTTATTTCTTTCGTTACGTATTGTTTCTGCATTTGAAGTAAACGGCTTTGCATGTGTGGGTGACAAGTGGCAAGAGCAAAAAGCGAAAAGAAATAAAAAGATCTTTCTGCTCTTTGTGAGAACATGCAGCTTTTTAAAAAGCTTTTTTTTTGGCTTGATTTCATTTTCATAGGACACAACTTCCCATATGAATGAGACATCTGTATAGATTTATTATCTGTGCTTCTAGTCAAATGGCTATGTCAATTAATAGAATTGCCACATTTTGAGGAATGATAATCCACAAGACATTGTCGACACCATAACATTCAGAAAAAGTCAGTGTTAGTGCACTTTTTGGGCCGGTAGAATCATTGCTGCATATGTCTTCAAAAATGATTTTGGGCAGAGCGTTACAGTCAACGGTGGTCGGCAAAGAAAGATGATAACAAGCTTTTCGTGATTCAATTCCAAGACATTAGTGTTGCAGACATGTAGTTTTGTTGTTAATTGCTCACCTCGTTCGTGCGATTTGGCTCCATTAGATTATTTTCTCTGAGGAAATAAAAAGACGCATATCCACCCCTATAAACCAGCAAAAATTGAGCACTTGGAAGCCAACTTGGAAGTTTACTGTGAAGGGTGCGTGAAAATTAGACCATCAGATTATTTATGTACGAGTCAGCCGCCCGACATCATATTCAAGCATTAATGTCAAAAAAACATCTGACAATCCCTATTTCTTGTATATTAAAACATTTTTTTTGTGTTTAATATTCATCTATAGTTCTTCGCTTCTAAAAAAAACACCCATTAAAGTGTTATACTATTATACATCTACATATGCGTATACGTATTCATAAAGTACCGAAGAAGAAGTTTTAGTATTCAGCTCGAACACTTAGATTTAACCTTTCTTTTGTATTAACTTAGATCAGAAGTAAGCCTTACACTGAAAATGAATTAATATACAATAAACCAGTCTTGAATTAACCACCAAATTTATAACATGATGTCATATAATAGTGAGTAACTCGGAAGGTACAGATGGAGTAGAAACTAAAACAAAGCCATTGATTTATAAAAGCGAAGTAACCGATTAATAAGAACAAATTAATTTTCAAGCATCAAATGGAAAATTGTTGCAAGCAAATCACGCTCCAAAAATCATCCACTCCCTTTGGTCCTTTTATCGTCTGTTTTACTCCTTTGTCCTCTATGTCTATGTTTTAATTAGTTCACGTTACCGCGAGTGTACTGTAAAAAGATATCACAATCGATGACAACAAAAAGATAAAGCCAAGACAAAACCAAAAAAGAAAATTTACCCAACGAACAAAGAGAAAAACAAGCAAAACAAAATTCCACAAACGACCAGGATCATCACGACAGCAAGAGACGGAGAAACAAGGCAACAGGAGACGGGAAAAAAAGAGGAGAGCAACCCTTGAAGATAAGCAAAAGCGACAAACAGCAACCGCAGTGGCGGAAAGTACCGACACCGCACCAAACCCGACGATCAGACAAGAGCGACCCAAAGGAGGCGAGAACTGATAACTACTTCTTTTTTTCGATTTTTTATATGTATATCTGTGTGATACTACCCTCGTGGGGATTTTGGTGATTCGCGCGAGCGTGTAAGTGTCCTTACCGCTTTCTTTTAATACCCCGTAACCCTTTAGCGGTTGCTTTTTGAACGGTTCGAGCCCCATTGACCCCAAGTGACTCATACATAAGTCTACTGTGGTCCTACAGAATCATCTGCCTTCCGTTGACTATTTCCTACGTTTTGCTGGTTAAACAACAACACCTTTGGTGCCACAAATTAAATTTGTTTTGATTCTACAAATATATATGCACAGCTGTGTCATCTCCCTTATCTCAAAGAATAAAAATGTAAGTTTAAATTCCCCATTAGGGAAAAGTTCATACGTGGTGTTTGTTTCGTTTTACCAATTTTGTCATAAAAATTTTCTTATAGACACTAGAAATAAGGAGAACAGGGGATACAATTATTCAATAATTTAAAACTGTCTAAAAATGTGAAATTCAGTAAAGTGATAAGCTAAGCAAAATGCACGCAATGGGGCACTGCAAAAAAGTCGAGGATAAGAATCTGAAAAGATTATTCTGTAGGCTGTATACGGCGACGACGAAACAAATACTGCTGTCAGGCAGAATGAACTTTTCAACCTGGACGATGACGACAAACAAATCCGTCCACCCGACCTGGGTGAAGTGAAGATAGCAATAACTAAGCTGAAGTCCAACAAACCTGCTGAAACGGACGAACTGGCTGCCGAGCGGCAGGCGATAACTTGGTAAGGAGCATACACCAACTCATCTCTAAAATATGTCCGGGCGAAAGTATACCTGATGAATGGAACCTCAGCATTTTTTGTCCGATCCCCAAGAAATGAGACCCTCTGAACTACGCCAACTACAGAGGCATCAGTCTTCTTAACATCGCGTATAAGATCTCATTTGCCATATTGTATTAAGGCCTGAAGCTCTTTGTCATCAACCTGATAGGTCCATATCAGTGTGGCTTCAGGCCCAGAAAGTCGACCAAATATTCACACTACGGCAGATCTTGGAAAAAACTCATGATCTTCAGATTGATATACACCATCTATTTATCGATTTTAAGGCCGCACATGACAGCATCTGTAGAGACGAGCAATACAGAGCAATATCTAGTTTTGGGATACCTGCCAAACTCGTTCGTCTGTGCAGGATGACGATAGAGAGTGCACGCTCTTTCATACTTGAAAGTATACTGCAAAACTCACGTGCAAACAAGCGGCACAATCTTTCAAAATTCCTTCCAATTACTCGCATACGTCGACGATATTTATTTATTTATATATACATCTACAAGTCACTTAAGTGCTAACAGATTATTTAAGAACAAAATATATTCTATAAAAAATGAATTTTGTGAAATGCTTTTGAACACTCTCGATTGGGTCGGAGTCAGAAGAGAGATGGGGATTCCAAATCACAACTGCGTATTCCAGCCTTTGCTATTTCTCTTAATGAAACCTATTGCCGAATAAAGTTTGGATAAGGTACGATTCAAATGTACTTTAAAAGAAAAAGTAATATCCAACATAACTCCCAAATCTTTGACTTCACTAATTCGAGAGAGAGGTGTGGAATCAATCGAGTACTCAATTTGAACTATAGAGGGTGATTTGGAAGATGAAGTGAAATTACATTTGCTTGTGTTTAACTTCAGGGCTGTTAAATCTAGTTGCAGTTAAGAGCAATCCTCAATATTTTTAAGGGCTCTAAACAATAAACACTGTCCATATTTAACATTTATCACGATATCACGAATGAAGATGACGAAGAAAAGGGGCCCCAAATGGCACCCTTTGGATACGAAGTTGCTAAATTTGGGCTGTTGGGGTCGGTCGAGAAGCAATTGCGAATGAAATCCGAAAAATTAAAGTTTATAGATAAGCCTATCATGGTTGACTGAGTCAAAAGCTTTGCTGAAATTTGTATACATGGTGTTCCCTTTCTCAATTTGTTTCAGAAAAAAGGGCGAAAATATTGCAAAGTTTGTGGTAGTAGTTTGACCAGCGACAAAACCATGCTGTTCATTCGGCAGAAACTTTTTTATAAGGAATTCAATTTTAGTTTTATTAATGCTTTCAAATAACTTAGGGATTTCGGAAAGCTTACAAGCTCCTCTGTAATTCTCAACATTGCCTTTGGTCCCAGACTTATGGATGGCAACTAAAAAGGATTTCTTCCAAACTTAAAGAAATACACCTTCCAAGAGGGAACGGTTGAGAATTTAAAGCAGGGGAACGGAAAGCTAACCAATGCATTTATTGAGTTAAATGGCAAGAATACCGTCTGAAACATTGCTTAAAGTAAGTTTTAATGATTGAAGAGCAATGGAAACGTCGTTATGGCTTAGAGTCAAAGATCTGATTTCGACACAATTAGAGGAACTTATTGGAGTGGTGCTGATTTGATCACGGCATGTGTATACGGACTGAAAGAAATTTGCAAAAAGTTCAAGAGTAGATTCAATATTTTCTGATTCACGGTTTCTAAAATGCACTGAATTTAGAATCATCCAAAACGTTTTACCATCAGATTTAATATTATGTTTAACAGACATGATATAATTTTTGAAGAGAGATTTGTTAAGAACATTAAAGTCTTTACAAAGTTTACTATATATTTCGTAATCTGACTGCGAATTAGTTTTTTTAAATGTTTTAAAAGCTTTATGTTTTTGGTTTTTTTAGATTCCCTAACTGTGCAAATCTTAAAAAGACGTCGATCAGTATTTCAACGAAGCGTTCATACATAAGCACTTAATTTAGATTGGACATTTTATCAGTCCAGTTTACATTATTAAAAAAGTTATTAAGTTCGCTATAATTTGCCTTTGAAAAATTAAAATATTTCAGGTTATGGTTAGCGTTAAGTTTAAAATAATATAACAATGATAACTCAATTCAAATTTCTTTGTGATTTTATTAATTATGATTATGTAACTAAAGTTCCCAGAGATGGGAACTTTAGTTACATTTGCATTGAATTCATCACAATATACAAATATCAAATCTAAAATTTAAAGAATGTAGGAAATCAAGTAAGAGAGATTCGTAGCCATAAGAAATATTATGCGCTATAAGAAAATTTTTATTATCAACCAAATAATATAACTGACATTAAAATCGAAAACTGCTAAGTTATCGAATTCAGTACAGCGATTATTGTAATATTTCGGCTAGAATTCGAAATGATAAAACGTTATTCAGCTATAGCACTCTATTTATTATTATTTAATCCTAGAATCATATTTTTTAGTACATTAAAGGTAATCATTCGTCGATTCGACGAAGTAATGTTCAACTCCAATTTTCAGAGAAAATGTTAAATCAATTCATACAATAGCTTATAATTTGATACTATAAACTTATTTTTTAAATTCAAAGCCAAAAAAAAAAATATGTTTACTCAATATTTGTATTAATTTACAATATTTTAAGAAGGTTTTTTCAACACATGTTTTTTGAGGTTGCTTTACTTGAAAAAATAATAAAATAAAAATAATGCATATATATCAATAAAAATAGGAACATAAGATATTAGTTCACCAAGGAAAACATAAAAATAGGAATTCAAAAAAAAAAGGAATCATTTTGATCATTTGTTGCACAGCTCAACTTTGTGCTGCCCACATATGCTTTTATTGCATTTAACACAGGTTGCCTCAATCATGCGTCTTTTTGAACACGAACACAACTTGCAAATTTTTCTCTTCTTAATTTTTACACGTCCTGCGTTTTCTTCTGTTAGCGGATCTACATACATGTTCGGTGGTAATTTTTTCGATATTAGCCCTTACCCTTGTATATATAGTTGGTGCTTCTAACCGCTTCTCCATCCAGAACGCTACAAGTTTTGTATGTAGCTCCTTCATAGAATCTCTCCGTTTCGATGGCTTTCTGTCTTTCGAGATAAAATTGTGAGCATAAGGTAGATCACATAACTTTTTATGTATACCATATTCAAAATACCGTAAAACATACACATTGGTCATCTCTTTGTTTGTGCCAACCCCTCTTTTTGTTTTTTTTTTTGTAAAACTCAACCATATGAGGTTTACCTGTGTTGATGTTAACAGTCCATTCCTCATTGCAAGACGATAATAAATAAACCATTTTATTCGGCTTTGGCCTATATGATATTAGTGTTAATTCCGAATCATAGCAAAACATAGACCTTCCACATCGCCGAGCTTTGGATTTAGTCATTACCTTCAAATTCTGTATCACTTTCTTCGAAATTTTCGACATCTGTGCAGTCGGAATCATTCTAAATCTTCTCTACTTCTTCATTTAACAAAAAGTATCACGAAGCCATTATAAAACTGAGATAAATAACTCTGTCAAAAAATCATGCAAAAATCAAAACGGACACTAAAAGTTACAAAAAAGATAATCTTCGTCGTTTCGCCGAACATCAGTTCCTTTTTTTTGAATAGAAACACTACTTACTCAGTTATCACCTTCAACGAATATCCGCACAATACAAGCTATTAGGGTTGACTAACGTGACGCGAAGAGAAAGTGTGATAGGAAGGGAAAAACACAGGGTAATTAACAAAATATAAAAACTTGTTCGTCGAATCGACGAAGATTAACCTTTAAGGGTTAAAACAACTTTCAATTAATTCAAAACCGATTTCAATATTATTTCTGCTGTTGCTTTCCAAAAATCAACTTATCCTCTGCTGTTTCTCATCCTGTATTTATTTCTTTCTGGTAACTTCTGGTAATAACCGAACTCTCCGAAGTGGAGAGTTCATGTATGATGTATGATCCTAAACTTTTGCAACACTGGATTTTTGATTTTATCACATTTGATTTTACTTGCTGAAAACAAACTCCGTTAGATACATTTTCTTATACATGTGTTAATTTAAGAACTTACTTCCCTAACACCTTGTAATCCAAGATAATGTGCGGTGACTACAACTGTGAAATTAATCCCACAAAAATGGTAGCTAGCTGAGCTAAGAAAAAAATTAACGAGATAAATTACTAGTTCCAAACTTTCAAATACAAACCTGGGAAGTACAGAACTTAAAGGTCTGAAATAAAACGGGTAAAAGAAAGAGATAGGTATATAGCTCGATGAAATAAGAGCAGAAGTAGTCGACGCACACTTCTGAAAAGGCATAACGTAACACATCTTCCCGAAGAATAACTCCTTTCAGGATAAAATCAACACTGCGTTTAATGCATTGTATTAACCATTCCCAGGCCCCACCCCTCCACGGGAAATAAGTCGGTACAAATCTCCAAAGGATATCTTCGTATCTTGCAACATAATCACCAAGAGCCGTTTGCATCTCTTTCACATCTTTCTCCATTTGGTTCTTGGCTCCGACCAAATTCGGGGCGTTGTCGCTATAAAAATAACGAGTAACAACTCGATTTATGATGAAACGACGGATAGCCATAGTGCATGGATCCATTCTTAGATCATTTAAAAGCTCTATTTGCACGGCTCTAAATGTAAAACAGGTAAAAATCATACCGTAGCGCTTAACGGTTCCTCTGCCATATTTAACCAACATGGGTCCGAAGCAATCTACTCCTACGTGAATAAATGGCTTTGGATCGAAAGCTAACCTTGCCTCAGGTAGTTGTCCCATTAAAGGCATCATTGGTTTAGCTTTAAAAAGTTTGCATTTATTGCACTTTGATATGACTCTTGCCACCGCGCTTCTGATGCATATGATCCAAGCCCATTCCTATCGTGAAAATGACTGATGAACAAATCGACCAAAGGATGACTTTTAGGCAAGATTTCTGGGTTTCGCGCCGCGTAAGAAACGAATGCTTTCTGTCCACGTGGGCTCATCCTGATTGTTTCTTCTTCGTCTAGAAATGGTGAAAAGTTTTCAACCTTGCTTGCAGCATTAAAAGGTTTATTTGCTGAAAGCGCTGCTAGGTCTTCCGGAAAGGCGTCTGCTTGAATTTTTCTAAATAGCCAATTCTCAGCTCTGACGTACTCAGCTGGGGTAATGAAGGAAAACTTATCTCTTCATAAACGCCGAAGGCGGCTGAAAACTGTTAACTGTGTAAGAAAACTCTTAATTGCTCAGTAGGTTCGGAGACCCTTGTTATGCTTTGGGTTATACTTGATGTCACAGGCCACGCATCAAAGGGAGTTGAAAGAAAGGCAGGGCCCTTGAACCGTTGACTCTGTATTTCCAACTGAGAGATCGTTCCATTTCGTAGCGTCGTCTGCGACGTTGTCTTTGGATCTAACGTGAAACCATTGAGAAGGACTAGAAGAGTCTAAGATTTCACCAACTCGAACTCCAATAAAGGAAGGAAATTTAAAGATTGGTTTAAACACGGCCCTTGAATCTGACAAGCAAAGGCATCGTTGAATGCTGATCGAATGAGCACTCTTTATCGTCTCGCCTAATCTCACACCAAGTACGGCAGCTTGCAACTCCAGCCTAGGAACGGACAACATCTTTACAGGAGCTACCTTCGTTTCGGCCATCACCAACACCACTTCTATCCTATTATTCAGTTCAAAACGCAGATATCCCACTGCAGCGAACGCTGCAAACTTTCATTTCTTGAGAGTCTAAAAGTGAAAAAGTCTGATGGCAACCAGAACATGCCTAGGATCTTGATTACTACTGCATCGCTGGTATTAGGATCTATGCTAACCAACATCTTGTTCACGTTATCGTCGGACATATTTTAAAGAAGCTCCATACTATTTGCAAATCCTAATAGCGTCTTTGGTTACTAAAGTCGTATCACATGAGTCGTGGGTGTTAAAGTTATCGTCCACATAGGTACTTTTCTTTGATGCGAATACGGTGAAACATCTCTTTGACATCCTCTTTTACAGCAATCTCTCGCTCTCGAAACTTGAAAATACCTACGTGCAATGGAACTAAATTGTCTGGGCCCTTTAGGAGGAAGGTGTTAAGTGATACTCCCTTAACTTTGGATGCGACATCAGCAACATCTCTTGGCTTTGGCTTTAACTTGTTTGGGTTTTCCACGACAAAGTTTGGTGCGTGCCAAATTCGAGGCCACGACTTCTCCAGCTCCTCGGCAGATGTAATCCTGGCATATCTCTTTGACACGAAATCTTTCATATGCTGGTTCTTCCACTCTGGTAAGTGGGGCTTATTTTTCAAAAACCTCGCTAGCCCCTTTAACCTGCTCAGTGCCATTGGGTAACTATCTGGGAGAAATACTTGGTCGCTTTTCCAAACTAAGCCGATTTCGAACTGGTTATTGATTCGCCTTAAAGTGCGCTGCATTACACCAATGGTTCGACATTCCTCCTGTCCAACTAAAACAGGAAGAGGCAAGTTGTAAGTGGTTCATGTGAATCGAATACATCGTTATATTGGGCAGAAAGTCGAAGAGTTTGTTCGGGACGAACAAATTTAAGAGGGGGATATTGTGGAATATATGTGATCAAATCAGGTATCCAGTATTGCATAACTTTAGGATCATACAAACTCTTCACGTTGGAGAGTTCAGTTACTACCCCAGTTTCAAACCAGAAGTTACGAGAAAGAACCAGAACCCGACAAATGCGGTATAAATACAGGATGAGAAACTGCGGACGAGAAGTTGATTTTTGGAAAGCGATATAAAAGGAGCTAAGTCTTAAGAAGTGAAAGATAAGAGATTTGAATTGTGAAATTGTTTGTGAATTAATTGAAAGTTGTATTTAAATAATAATAAATAGAGTGTTTTAAAACAGAATAACATTTTATCATTTCGAACCCTAGCCGAAATATAACAATACTATATTTGTAGGGTTCTAGTTCTTTCTGGTAACTTCTGGTTGGAAACATGGGTAATATTGTGTTACAGATGTGATAAAATCACATCAAATCACGAAGTAAACATAAATTGGCAGTACACGTCTTATGGGGAAGTTTTTTCAAAGTCAGTAGCGTGTCATATTTTTGCATCATACTAAAGCCCCTAAAAAGTGTTTGCCCGCTAGTGAATTTCCTGTTTGAATTGATTGCCTGTGGCTGCTGCTATTCAACCCCTATTTAATTGATGTCTATTCAGAGTCACCAGCGTCCGTTGGGTAACTCTTTTCCTTGGGTTTCTGTTGAGGAGCTTTTGGTCTTAGAACTTTGAAAAAAGCTTTTAAAGATGAATGTTATCGTGTTTGGTGTTGATCTTTTCTGTGGAAAATACGTTAAACAAAATTGTTAGCTGCTTTCTTTAAGGAAAAAGTTTATTTGCGTAGGTTTTCGTAGCGCGCGGTTATATTTGTCTCAATGTGAAGTTAAGTAAATTGTACTTTCGAAAGGTGTATTTATTTTTTTTCTGAGTTTTGTGCCATTTGTGTTTTTAAGCCGCGCCTTTTATCTTACCTCTTGGTGGTGTGGAAAAGGTAAATCTTTTATTTTATAAATTTTATAAATAAAGAAAAAAATGCTTACTTCGGAAACCCTGTAAGAGCTTTTGTTGGAATAGCACTTATGGAAAACAAGTGAGTGCGAATGAGAGACAAACATCCCTATCTGCCTGTACTGCCAATTATGTTGGACAGAGTGTAGAACCTGAGAAATGTAGAATAAATGCAGGATGAGTTGATTTTGGGAAAGCGACCGAAAATAAGTTACATCTTAACCTTCTGCCTGGCAGGTGGGGTCTTTTTGACCCCAAGCCTTTTAATTTGCTTATATTTTTGTTACAATTAGTGACACATGCCTCCGCCGCTCTGACATCTTCAATTTACTATTTTTACATATTTTTCTCAAGTTGTAAGTTACATACTTTTATCGCAAAATGCTGCGTGGTCTTGGGGTCATTTTGACCCCTATACAATCCCTAAGAAATCTATTCAAAATAACACAAATTTATACAAAAAACAACGTTTATTCTTTAATTTTATTCGCATGATGGCATTACAATTTTTACATATTATGTGAAAGTGGTCTTTGCAAATAGGTCTAGCGCACAATTCACAGTAAGTATTGGCTTTTCTATTTTGTGTTCGTGTACATATCGCTCATTTAGTTGAAGACGGTCATAACCCAAGAAACGCGATTTTGCAAGAAACGAGTTTAAAGTTTTCAATTGACTATTGGCACATATGAAATGAAATAACGCATATCCTCCTCTATCGGGGAGTGTATGCTAGATATAAATATGAAATTTTAACACAATAGGAAGCATGATAAAACGAATAATTCTGCATCATTAGTTCAAAATGCACGTTTTTTTTAATTATCACAGTCTTCAAGTAAATGAGCGAATGTGACACTGAGCCCGCTTTTGGTTATTTACCGCTGTTGGTGGAATAGAAATATAATATCCAATTAGCGGCATCGCACTTAAGACATATTGTATATTTGATAAGCGCTCGTGTACTTGATCTCTTATCAACTCCTCAGCCAGTTTTTTGCAAAAATAAATTACGCTTTGTTGATTTTGTACTCCAGTTCAGATACTTTAGGCTTTGTAGTAAATGTTGAATGCAGCAACGCAAGGAACATCTAGTATATTGAAAAAAATTGTCTTGGGCCGTCTAAGCGTTTGTCGTTTACAAGTATAGGTGGACACCAGCTTGTCCAAACCACCTACTCCGCCTTTTGTTTTTTTATAAAATAAAATAATCTCCGGCTTTAATTTGTTGTTACTGTCCACATCGGCAGTTTTGTGCATTGAAGAAAGCAAAATTGCATTTTTTCCTTTTTTAGGAACGTAACTCATCAGAGTTAAGTTTTTGTCAAAACAAAAGCGACTGGGCTCAGCTTCTCTACCCTTCAGTTCTAAGAGTTCTGATGGTGTATATCCACTTTATTTTTACGAAGAGTTGCAACAATCATAGTACTCGTATTATGTGTTAATAAATTTTGAGCAAGTTCAATACTTGTAAAAAAGTTGTCCATTGTAATATTTAGACCTATGTATGTGTTACAATATAGTTAATGAGAATGTATGTATTATATTATAGTTATCGAAAATAAATATGCGTATGTATGCATGGATATATGTTATTATTAGTAAAAATTCAAAATAATAATGCTTTAATTACTTATTTAACTTAGAAATAGCTATGTACAATCTGTTGCATATGGCAAGTGGCAAAAGTACTTATAAATTCCAAAAAATTAGGTTAAACAATAATAAAAAAAAAATATTGATGGGGATGATACGAGTACAATGCGAAAACCTAGTTTAAAGAATAAAAAAAAAAGTAAAACAATAATAATTTATATCACTGGATCAAAAAATGTATCATTGTCGTTACGGTCAAAAGTGAAAAGCCATTTTTTAATACCATTTGAAAATACAGTTTTCTTCCTCCTTCATCTACGGTTCTCTGGTAAAGAATTACAAAGTCGAGGAGCGATAATAAAATAGAAACGTGAAAACTGTGCTTTGAAAATAGTTGGAGTAGTTCCGAAGTTTCTTGTATTGACGCGCAAATTATGACTTTCATGATATCTAACATAGTAAAACCGGAATTTCCGATAAACATTCTTAAGACTTTATAGCAGCACAGATGTCTTAAGGGAAGATTTGCTAAACTTTTCAACAGCTCGAAACTAGGTGTCCTACGATCGACTTTAGCCATTATTCTAATAACATGTTTTGGTTTAGATAACAAAGACTCTATTTTATTAAAATAAGCGCCACTCCAGCAAGAGATACCATACTGCAACTTTGACTTAAACAAACCATAGAATACCATTTTTAAAACATTAAGATTGCAGTAAAGATTGAGATGGTACATTTGTTTGACAACCCTATAAAGATAATGCTTAAGATAAAGAGTGTAATCATTCCAATTAAACCTATTGTCTAATATGATACCCAGATATTTAAGGCTATCGACACATTCAATTTTAAAACAATCGTCGCTATAATTTATATTTTCATCAAAAGGCATAACACCAGGGGCAGTTGGGCCATATAGACGAAAACGTAGGCAATTCGGTGAGTGATAGTAAAGTGGCAAGTCATCCGAAGTTACACCCTTGATATTGAATTCCATAGAATTAGTCTTACTACCAATAACCAGCTTATGCTCCATGAACCATCGTCGTAGTATATCTAGGTCGTTATTAACATCCGAAAATAAACTGAGATGGTTGTTGCTTGAATACGATAACGCAGGGCTCTCATCGCATTTCGCGTTTCGACGATTGTATTGCTTCGTGTAACACTGAATAGTTCAATCGTCCGGACGACGTCGTTTTGGACGATTCACTAATGCTCCGTATAACTCACTGAACTGTCAAATAACGACTATTAAACGATTGCGATTGAACGATTGCTATTTTACAATCGTTTCATACTTAATGGTCAATTGTTGTTTAGTTTTGTTTGTCAATTTTTTAATAAAACTGCGTCGGCATTACAATGTGTTGTTTCTCGATGACGAGGAAAGTGAAATTCTGTTGGACTATTGTGAATGCGAAGCACGCTTAGAGATGCATCGGATCCTCTTTCACTTCCGACGAAAATGTAACATTTTTATAAACTATTTTTAAACAATAAACTTGCTAAATTGGATTTTGCATTTTAGTTTTATTCAACGTTTTCGATTAAAAAAAGAGGTGTTTGTACTAATGCTGGAAACGGTAAGCTTAAGGGGCGGCTCGCGGTTAACATATATTCCCCCAATTTTAAGACTTGGCGCTACCTTGGAGGTTTGATCACATAATGACCCACCCCCTGTCTTTTGTATTGAGATTAAATGTTGGCTGCATTTCAATTTGCACGATATTTGAAATCTATCCATACCTAAAACAAATTAATTGAACTTGGAACTCTACTAAAAATACATAATTATTTATAAGGTTAATATTCTGCACTGCTCCAAGCAGGTACAGAGTTATTGGGTAGCCCAGTGGGATTAAATTTCCCAGCCAAATCTGCACACAGCTTGTTTTTAATGTGCCTGCCTTGTGTGGTTCTGGGTATATAATTGTTTGCCATTTCAGAATGCTCGTCCATGAAATTAATGAGGCTTTCGATTTGCCTTGGCGTTGCTGACCTAGTGTGTTAATTAATAAAACAATTAGTCGACTAAAAGTTATTTAATACTTACATGTTTTCGAGTTTTGATTTGAAATAAACCGGAACAAAGCAACAAATTTTAAAAGTTATAGCATTCAACCTGTTTAGTAGTCATTAAACTGTTTCTCAAACTGTCTACAGTTTGAACGATGGACGACATGACGGGACGATGCGATTGTAGTGTTACGCGAAGCAAACTTTTGACGACGTCGTTTAATACAATCGTTTGGACGATGATCGTCTTAAAAGCTACGCGATGGGAGCACATAATCGTCAGCAAAAGCTGCGGTTCTGCCCTTAAATTGTTGGATAAATAAGGAATAAACATATATTAGAAGTAAAGTCAGACCCAAGACTGATCCTTGCGGAACTCCGATATTTAAAAAATTTTCAGAACTCAACGTATTTTCGACTCCTACAATTTGCTTACAATTCCAGAGATAGAAAGTAAACCAGTCGGGAATAAAACCTCTGAAAGCCGCATTTAAGAGTTTATTTAAAAGCAAGGTATGTACAATGCAGATGAAACAATAGTGAATACCCGAAACTTCGCAGCTAACACTTATTATATCAGCGCTCACCAGTTTACATTTTTAACTACACACTCTCTTAAAGAATTTCTAAAATATACCGCAACTCCACCATTACATCATTGCATAAGAATCGTGACAATGAGCATCAAAGGAAAAATTTGGAATGATATCAAATTCAGACCTCTCTTCCTTAAAAATCCAAATTTAAGAAAGGAAAATGAGATCAGTTAAATGATTCAAAGACGTGAGATGAGCAAGAAATGTATTAAAATAAGTTCTCATACTACGTATATTTTGGTGTATAACAGAGAAACCAGAAGATACGAGTATATCATTGACTTGATGGTTAACACAAAAACATTTCAGATTATCGTTAATTGAAAAACTACTATTACTACTGGAAGGAGAGTTCAAAATTAAATTATTATTAAGCATAGCTTTAGTTAAATACTCAAACTTTCAAGCTTATGAAAATCATCAACAAAATTAATTCTTATTAATCTATCTCCTTCTTTTTTCCTGATAAGTATACAAGAATTCCTAACCCAAACAAATTGACATATATTTTTATCTTTAAAGCTAAGATTAGACGACGTGTAAAAAACAAATAATTGTGTACCCGTGACGTCAAAGAAAAGTTAAACATACGAGTTGTATATTTAGTACGTGGTGCGAATATGGTGAACTTCATAATGTGTGTATTAGACTATATGTTTGTTTTGTAAAAAAAGCTGCATAAAAATATGTGAAGTGGCGATCGAATATCATGTTGTTACAAATAGGTACACAAAATTTGCTCCATATTTTTGTGTAGATTACACTACGTGTAAACTTTTCATATTCGGATTATATGCAAACATGTGCACAGCGACGATTTCATACGGTGCTTTTTTAAGTTGCAAGATGTCGAGGAAGAAGTGGGCTGCTGTTGCTATTTTGGTAACCTATTTGGCTGAAAATGAGGAAAAACGCAAAGATATAAAAGTTAAACGGAAACGCCGCATTTGGAGAAAGAATTGGGTGCGACTTCGGGAAACGGAAGGTTTCTGTGCGAAGTTGCTGCTTGAATTGCATGGCGACGAACCTCACTCATATCAGAATTTCGAACGAATGACGCTTGCTTCATTTGGTGCAACCGTATAACAAAAAAAGCAGACAAATAACAAAAATGTGTAGCTGCAGGATTTTAAGCGGGTACACAATTTTGACTGGGCACATATTTCTGTAACAAAACTTTTAAATGCCAAAAATTTTATGTGGCACTCGATTACACGATATGTAAAAATGCACGTATTTTTATGCGCAATGGGTTCCACATGTTGTGATATAATTGTAATGTATATGTAATTGGCATAATTATGTCTATTAGACGACATGTAACCATTAATGACAACATCTGACTTCAAAATTACGTCTTGCCTTTTTTAATAACGATCTTGAATAGCTCGTGAGACACTCAGTGATATATAGCTGTTGATGCTTTTTTTTTTTATAATTTGTGCGCGCACAAGGGATTATGTATCCCTAAAATGTTTGCACATAGCGCAGGCGAAGGAAATTTAGGGAGAGAAAAAACAAATTTAAAACATTGGTTTTAAATGATTGAAGGTTGTAATGGCTAGGAAATAAAGAGCTCGGCAGGGCATTCCATGAGCGAGTTGTTCGGCTTAGGAAAGTATCACGATATTTCAGGGTGCTTCCGAAAGTGGGCTTAAGGGTGTACTGATGAGCATTCATAGCGAGACGGGTGTTACGGTTGGAGGTTTGAAGGGGGCGAAATGCTACTGGCAAATTCAGAGGAGCACTGGTGGTGAACGTCGGTGGTCGAGAGTGTCAATCGACTGTGTAATATTAGCATCACCTATTAGCTTTATCGCACGGTTTTGAATCCTATCTTGTAGGCGCAAAGAAGACTTGGGGGCACCTGAACAGATGTGATCATTGTACTCCAGTTTTGGGCGGATGAAAGCCTTTTTTGGTTTCAACGATGCAAGTGCCATTCATGGATAATGACTGGGTATTTTAATTTCGCTTAAGCGACAGCAGACAGCATTGTGTTTCGGAAGCATTAAATTCCACTCTGTTGGTAGTTCCCCAATTGAATATGCTGTTTATATCGGAATTTAATGAGCTTAACATACGCTACCGTTCCCGTTCTACAGCCGAAGAGCAGGGACGTGATTTCGGGAACGAATATGAGAAGCAGAGGGTACTGTCGTCAGTAAAGGAGTAAATTGGATTAGAAGTAGCAGACAAGAGATCATTGATGAAAATTAAAAAAAGTGTCGGAGACAGAACGGAGCCCTAGGTCACACCAGCATTTATTTTGTGAATATCAGACTTGAAACCATCCAAGACAACTTGAATTGAACGTTCCGAAAGTTAATTTCTAATCCATTGAAGAATAGAGTCATCGATCCCAAATGCATGCATTTTCGACAAAAAAGCCTGATGCCAAACTCTGTCAAATGCCTTAGAAATATCAAGTGCAACTATCTTGTTTTCGCCAGATTGATGTAGACTCTGATTCCACTTTTCGGTGAGACATGCCATCAAATCACCAGTGGACCTGTTGCTACGAAAACTGTACTGCCGGTCATTAAGAAGTTTTCGTGTTTCGAGATATTTCATGAGCTGACGATTTATCAGCGTTTCCATGACCTTGGAAAGAAGGGACGTAAGTACAATGGGCCTGTAAGAAGAGAGAGAAGAAGATTCGCCTTTTTTAGCGACGGGCTGGATTGATGGAAAAGTCTACGCAGTGGTTTTGCCAGCGTAGAAGAACACCTCTTCAGAACAAGGGGAGATATACCATCTGGACCAGCGGATTTATGAGCGTTAAGATCTTTAAGTACTCTTGCTTCTACACGAGTGCGAAAGTGGATTCGTCCCATTGAATATCCGACGCACTCAAGTGTAGGCGGAGACAAAGCACAATCTGGAAGCGTTGAGCTGGCCGCAAAGTGTGCAGCAAGCAGATTGGCTTTGTCCAAAGAGCTGACAGCTGGAATGTCATTGTAAATGAGCGTTGGGATGGAGGATGAGGCAGAATTTCTAATGTTTTTGACGAACGACCAACAACTTTTACTACCTTTGGGACATTGTAGTATTTTTTGCCTCAGTGTTTGGTCGTATATAAATTTGACACGCTTAAGAAAGGCGTTGCAGTCATTCCTGGCTCGTTTGAATTTTTTCCGGTTTACCTCTGTGGGGTTGGTCTTATAAAACCGAAAAACATTTTTTTAATCCTGACAGCTTCCTTACAGCTCGAGTCGCACAACGCCTTTTCCTTTGGTCTGATACTCTTTATCCGGTGAGGGATAAAGGATCTCATTCCAAAGAGAATAGTGTCTGTGATCATATCAGCAGCGGCATCCACATCGTTAACGAGGAAACATAACGCCCAGCTAAAATTCCTAAAGAAGGTGTTAAGTCCGCTCCAATTGGCTTTCTCGTATTGCCATCCTGTTCTTTTATGAATTTTTTCTCTAACTGTGTGGCCAATGTACGAGAATTTAGCTGATATGACACAATGGTCCGACGAGCCTAGAGGTGAGAGCACATCAATCGTGTTGGGTCCAGGGTGTTGGCGGTATGACTATCAACGTCTGGGACTCGCGTGGGCTCGTTTACAAGCTGGGTCAAGTTGTTTTCCGCAGCGAAGATTTCAACACACCGTTCTTCGTGTGTTGTCTGGCCAGAATATCAAAGCCACCCAGAATTGTGCATATTGAAATCGCCCGTAATAACGATTTCAGTACGAGGATACAGGGATACAATTCTTTGTATGGAGTCAGACAGCGCATCAAACTCGTTAAAGGTCGAATTGCTGTCAAGTTTGGAGCATCTGTAAATAAAGCAGAAGTGGATAATTTGCCTACGGAGATGGAATTTTAACCACATGAAATTGAATTCCGGATTGGAACAAGGACTACATTGTGGTGGAGTTTGGTAAGCTACATCACTACGCACGTAGATGGCGAGGCCGCGGTGAGAGAAGAATAATGGCACTAGTTCGTAGCCAGGTAGCTTCAGATCAGAGTGATCTGACTGGTGTGGGAGGGGTCTACCTGTGTTTCACTAAGTGCCAAAACAGCTGGTCCGAATTTACAGAAGTGGACGTACGCAGAAAAATGATTACTTTTTAGCCCGCGAATATTTGCTATGTCTACTCTGAATTTCTGAGCCATTACAAGAAAAAACACAAACACCGAAGATGCTAAGCAAGGCTGCGAAGTGAAAACCTTGTCGTTGGTTTACCGAAACAAATTGTTGTAGGTGTTATGCCCTTACAACAATATGAGACAGTACACCAACAAAATTGTCATTCTCAACCTGCCATCCATCGGTTGTTACATACACTCAGTCATTACCATTGCCATATAATAGCAACGGCAGTGACCAAGTGCAAGCAACAGCACTCCGACCGGGGGCAGGATAGAGGATGCCCGCACTAAATGTGTATGTATATGTAATATATATTTTTTTTCACGACTGCACAGCCAAGTGTTTTTTTGTTTTTTATTTACTTATTTAATTTGATTTTTTTCTTTTTTTTCACTCTTTCCTACGAGTGCACACGCGCACAGATGAGGTGGGAATGGGAGGTGGTGATTTTTGTTTGTCACTGCAGACGGCGGCGATTTAGATATCGTGCGTGCCCGACGTCATGCCGTCACCATTATCGTTGTTGTTGTGATGAGAACAGACAAAGGAACTTTATTTCTTCTCTCCCGCATTTTCTTCATTACAGCTTGCTTACGTGCACAGGGTGAGTTTTTTAACTTGAGACATCCAAATTACTCGAAAAATACGCGATATCGCGAAAAATGTTTCAGACAAAAGTCACAAGGTTCTGAAAGGGACATAAGATGGTGACCACGACTTTGACCTTGAGCCCCATTTTCAAGGTCAAACGAAGGTCATTTTTGTTTTTTTAATAGGAACCCCTATTTTTTTTTTGACAGATTCGAAATCTGCGTGAAAAATTACAATTCTTTTATAGGAAACACTTTTTTCAAAAATGCGTTCTTTTCCCGTCAGAGGGCGCCATAAAACTTAAGACATCAAAATTACTCGAAAAGTGAGACCCATTTTCAAGGTCAAGCGATATAGTTGATTTTTCAAATGATAATTCCTGATTTTCACTGCTCAGTCATATTCCTCAATGGGGCACACGACTTCGTCTCAAAGGTCTTATTCATTCAGTGCTAGATACCACTGCACTGGCACGCCTAAATCATTAGTCGATTTCCAACGTTGTTAGGGTGTTAGAAGGTCGAGATTTGTTTTGAGGAAGTCATTATTGCCTCGAGTGAAGTTAAAACTCAAATAAATTTCAGAGAGAGACAAATTGTCCTAAACTTATCTGAGAGTGTATGATGTGCACTCTGCCCTTTTTTTCTACTTGAACGGAACTGTACTTCTTTAGAAGTTCGATAGTCCATAGTCCTTTTGCCTTTTTTAAAGAACCAAGCCGCCGCGGCATACTTTCGTAAAGTTTACGTACGTATTCCGGCGAAATTGCGTACCATTCCTGCTGTACCTGGTCCTATAATTCGGTCATTCCTTTGGGCACGTCTTGGTAACTTGCAAGTTGTCTTTTTAAATAAGCCCATCAATTTTCGATGGGTTTGACAATTTAGCCAATTTTTTACCAGTTTTGAGGAATGTTTTGGATCATTGTCCTGTTGAAAAATGATCCGATTTTCCTCCATTCCCATCATATCCACAGGAACTGGTAAATTTTCCTCCAAAATACTGAGGTACTGCTCCTTCCTCATTATGCCATCAATTTTAACCACGGGACCGACACCGTTAGGCGTAATACATCCCCAAATCATCAAACAACCTTCTCCATGTTTAATGGTTTGTTTGACATGTTGAGGTTTTAGAGTACCTGGTGAGTGTGTCCAGTACCAAGAACGGCCATCTGACTGAAATCGGTTAATTTTGGTCTCATCAGACCAAATTACCTAAAAAACAAACATTGGATTGCAACAAAAATTACGAAATAATCAAAAATTGAGTATTACCCGTCTCCAATCATCAAAAGTCCAGCTTTCTATCTCTTCAAAAAGGCTTTTCACAACAGAGCATTTTTGGCTGACAACGCTGGCTTCTTCTTCTTTTCTTTAACTTTCTATCCGACTGCATTTAACACTCGCCGAAGAGTCCAAATACTTGTTTTTTGCGCTAGGAACGGGAGGCCATCCCTTGGCACAGACATTTCAACTGTTGTTAAAAGCCTCCCAATGTGTCTCGCCTCCCTGTCCACAATTTTGTCGGTCTTCCTCATTTGCTAACATCATATCCTTTAAAATTTGCTGGATTTTTTTATCCTTGAGACGGGCTTATATTTAATATTTTTGCGATGCCTCTACTAGATTTTCCTTCTTTCAACAAATCTAGAGTCTGTTTTTTTATTTCTTCGCTTAAACTTCTCATTTTTCGAAAATTTACTCGCACTACCGATCATTTCTAAATGACGCCACCAAATGATCAATACGTGATAAGCAAACACGAAAATAAAAGCTAATATTTGTACTCGCTGCAACGGTGCAAAACTGTAACAAAGCAGCTGTCGCACTTTTATGTGCGTCATTTTTGTACCGTTAGTTGCAAACAAAAAAAAACAGTCGAAAGATGTAGAGAATTCTTCTAACTTTGTTCTCAGAAAAAAAATAAAAAATTTCTGCAAAGAATTATGCGTATCATGAGTTCTTTATTTCAATACTACAACATTGTTACACTTTTGCACTTCAGTGTACTCCTTTATCCTTTTTGCGAGGTCTGATGCTAGCTTGCCGGCGAACAATTCTAGTCGTGGGATAGCTGGTTTTTTGACTTCTCCTTGTCGAGAGATGCTACCCGGGTTTTAGCACACAATAGAGGCACTATAACGGTTCCCTCACTAGTTCTGCATCGAACGTATATGGCGGCTCCGTAGGCCTTTTAGAATAATCAGCGAATGCATGAAGTTGGATAGTCTTTGCACATTTTTTTGCGAACTGTTGCCTTGGAATTGAAATATGTTTTAGTATACTTAGATCCTGGTGGAATTTCAACCATCTGCAATGTTATGCTGCGTCCAAATCCAGTTTGAGTTGCCATAATTGTTGAAGAAATATTTTTGCTGTAATAAGCACTGGCGCCACAATACCAAGTGGATCAAATAACTTGGCTGTTTCTGAAGAAACTATTCTTTTCGTCACCTTGTGTTCATCATTTAAGTCAACTTTGATGCGAAACTCGTTCGTCTTTGGTAACTAAATTAGGCCTAGTGTCTTTATTTCCTCTTCCGCAACTGCCTTGAAGTCTAATTGCACCTCCTTTTCTTCGGATATAAACCTTTGGAGTAGTTGTGGATGGTTGGCGCAGCATTTTCGAAGTCTAAACCCAGTTTTATTAAGGGCGTCAATCAGCTGTCTTTGCATCTCTAGTGCCGTGGTTAAACTGTCATTATGTCATCTACATAGAAATTCAGCTGTAATACCTTACTGCCGAGAGGATTAGTGGTTGCATCAACCTATGCTAGCGTTTGAAGGCACTTTATAGCAACGTACGAAGCCAAAAATGTTCCATAGGTTATTGTAATTAATTGATAGCGCTTTATGGGTCCTGAAGGATCATGTCTCCATAAAATAAGTTGATGTCGTCGATCTTCTTCATGTACCAATACCCGTCTGTACATTTGTTGAATATCGGCTGTGAATACGAATCTTGGCAGACGAAAACGAAGCAAAATAGTAAACAGATCGTCTTGGATAGTCCGGGTCTGTAAGCAATATATCATTCATTCACCTTTCGGTATAGTCCAGTTGGAGATATCAACTGACTTGGTGGGTTGTGGCGGCAATCTTGTTGTGATTGTTGCTTCTAATCTTGTTGTGAAGTTGTTTATTGTTAATTTCAGTTGTATGTTTATTCTTTACTGTGTTTTTTGGATTGCATTACCAATTCCCTGGATGTTCAATGAATCATATTTGATCGGAGTCCCTGGCTTTTTTACCACGCGTTCCGTAATGAGATTGACCTGCGAGCGACCTGAAACTAGAAACGCTCTGACCTCAATGGAATTTCCGTTGTTTGCTAGTAGTTTTATCATTACCGTCCCCAAACTAACGTAGCCTTTCTGTTGATTTAAGGCTGATTGAGAAACTTGAAGAGCCTTCGGTTTGACCGTAAATTATGTTTCATATTCTTGAAGGTCTTGTGTGTGTGTAACCTTTGCTGCTGACGCGTCGAAATGAACTAATGTATTATGTTTTTTCGAGCACCTAGTGCATCCGCGCCGAGAACATTTTGCCGCTTGATGGTCTGGATTGAGGCAGTTGATGTATCGATCATTAACCTTTAAGATGTTTAAACGCCAATTAGGCTTCATTTGCAGAAAACCTTTGCATGCATTTAAAGCATGATGTGCTTTTCACATTGGGAACTTAGTATCTAAACTGGCGATTGCCAGAACATTTTGCTGTATTTGATCACCTTGGATCCTCAATGCTTCGTCCCTTCCTTCCCAAAGATTCCAATGATTAGAATCGATTTTCTAAGAACTTCAGAAGGTCCTTGATTGTCTGCTAGTTTCACGTCGGGGTCACCAAATGCTAACGTCAGAACTCTTTTGCTCTGGCGGTAGGATCAGTGTGCACTACAAGATGTAGTACCAAGGTGCTTGTACCAATATATCAATGTATTTAGGATCAATATTAAGTTATCTTACCTCGGGTGGGGAAATAACTAAATACGACTTCTTCTTCTTAGTGTTGAAAAATCTGTGCTTTATTGCTTTAAACTCAATTCTATTTATACAAATTTATTGCTTACTTAGCATAACTTAAATTACGACTAACAGTTACATACAATTTGCTTATTTAATAATAAACCAATTCTCATACATTTTCCTTATTTGACAACACTTTTGATATCGCACGGTTTTGTTTATTGAGCAAAAATTAACTGCAACAAAAAAATTATGTAGCTATTCACGACCAAACGAGTATGGCTCGAATTTCGTTCAAACTTGCAGTGAATGCACCTGGTTTGTGCGACATTGTTCGTAACGTACCTTATGAAGGTGTTCTAAACAGCTAAAATGAAGCCAACATGAATGCAAGTCTGCGATTCATTCTCCAAAATTGTTGTCTCTGCAAGTAAGGCCCTTGACAATGCGTCTGCAATCTGCATTTATTTACATTTTTTTTTTTTTTTTTTTTGTGGGTAGGTGTGTAATTCTTCATAGACAGTATGAACCCGTTGCTCATAGTAGTGTGAGATTCTTACTCACTAAAAACACGCCTCCCTTCTTAACGACTACAACTAAGTTACCGTATCAAGTAGTTTCCGTTTCAAATAACGTTCGCATGGGGCAGGTAGCTTTCCAGCAAAAGCACCTGCTAGTACCGCTCTTATCTGCGGATAGGCTTTATCGCGACAGATCGAATGGTCTCATTCTTTGTAATCGACGCACTGAGTTTGTCTCGTCCAGAATTTGCAGTATTTAATTATTACAATGACCATGAAGACGAATACGGAGTTTGCGAGCAAAGTTCATTATTTCGTCCTCGGCGGTAACTATTCCTAAGTCTCTGTGGATATCACTGTTTCTGATATATGTACCATGGGGCGTTCACGATTTGTCTTAGAACTTTGTTTTGATAGCCTTGGAGTATATTTCGGTTGCTTGGTTTGGTACAATCCCAAAGTTGTATACCGTACGTCCAAACAGGTTTAAGCACTTGCTTATATATGAGCAGTTTGTTATGTATGCTTAACTTGGAATGTCTTCCCAGTAGCCAGTACATTTGTCTGAATTTATTTTCAAGTTCATTACGTTTCTTCTTAAAATGCGACTTCCATTTCAGTTTTACATCTAATGTCATTGCTAGATACTTTGCTTCATTTGCATATGGTTATAGTATAGTATTTGTACCGAGTTAATCAAAATGGGAAGGTTGTTTATTTTCCGGTAAGTAAAATTGACATGAGTAGATTTGGTCTCGTTGAGAACAATTCGCCATATCTTTGTCCATTCGTACATTTTATCCAAAGCCGTTTGTAGCTTTCCAGCAGCTAACTCGACTGAAATATCTGTAGCTAGTATCGCCGTGTCATTCGCGAACGTGGCTACTATGGTACCTGATTCTTCCGGTATGTCTCGAGTATAGAGTAAAAACAATATCGAAGGCTTGAGACACGTCAAGAAACACGCTAGGACATATCTTTTTCCCCTCTAGGGCTTTCTCAATTTCATTCGTAATTCTAAAAGCCTGGGTTCGCATCGCGTAAGACGACGTCATCTGACGACGCCGTTTCGACGATTGTATTGCTTCTTGTAACACTAAATAGTTCAATCGTCCGGACGACGTCGTTTTTGACGATTCACTAATGCATCGTATACCTCATTAGGATAGAATATTATGTACTCCGACTCTGGTGTTCTGTATAAGCGAAGACAAGCCCTAAGGCAAGCCCTCTCAAACACCCGAATCTTTTCCAAAAGACTTGCTCTCACGTTGAACCACACGGGACAACCAAATGTAAGCATAGGCCGAATAAGGGCCATGTAGCAGATCACCTTTACCCTCGCATCGAGTTGCCTGCTATAAAACAGTCTCTTTGTAAGGGCAAAAGTACCTTTGGCTCTGGCCAGAACAACATCTATATGTTTGTTAAAATACAGATATTGATCTAGCCAGATCCCAAAGTATCTGACTACATTTCGACAAACAAGTGGCTGCCCGTGTTGTCCCACGATCTGAAACTTTCGCCAATTCTTTCTGGTATCCGCAGAGGCCCCAGACAAAGGCGTCCTAAACAGAATGGTTTCCGACTTCTGAAAGTTGATCTTCAACTTCCAGTCGTCGCAATATTGTTTAATTTTATCGAAGTCACGTTGCAAAAGAATGTTTATAACCTCAATTTTCCGACCTGATCTGTACGCGATTAAGTCGTCTGCGTACGCTATGGCATGGTGAAGTGAACCTATCAGATCACTTGTGTAAATGTTGAAATGATAAAGATTGGCGAATTAACCGCACCTTGTTGCAGACCGTTTTTAATGTTGAATGTACCAGTAGAAGTCACATCGCCATTTTTCACGGTGAACTGTCTATCTGAAAGAATATTGAAAAGAATATACAGCAGTGGTTTACTAATGCCCAGTCTGTTCAACTTGTAGAAGAGTCCCTCTAACCATACGGTATCGAAGGCCTTCTCCAAGTCAATCAGGCAGGCACCCGTGCACTGTTTCTTGGCTTTGTTCCATTGGATATCAGAAACCAGTTTAGACGCGGCATGAATAACGTCACGCCCCGCCTTGAAACCGAATTGATTATCCGGAACTATATTTCTGTCCTCAACCCACTTAGCTAGGACTCTATTAATAACTTTTTCGAAAACCTTACTGATGTTTGGAAGGAGACTGATCGATCGGAGATTCGCCGGATTTGAGGTGTCTTTATCCCTTTTGGGGATGGGATGTACCACCGCAGTTTTTCAATGCGCTGGATAATGTGCATTATTCATTGCATTGTTAAACAGGGTGGTATAAATGTCCACCGATTCTAGTGGGAGATGTCGAAGCATAATGTTCGGTATTCCATCGGTTCCCACTGATTTCTTACTACTAATTGTGTCGAAGATCGTGTGAAGGTCTTCCTTCGAAATGAACGGGGGTTGTTCCCTTTCATTGGCGATGACATTATTTGTCATATTCTCGTCACTGAACTGCGTGAAACCCGAGTTCTCGATTCGCCAATTCACTATTTCATTTCGAAGGTAGAAATTGTGCACAAGGACTCGATTTTCCAGGTCGTGGTTAGGACCAATGATGTCATTTGTCTTGTACACTTCCTGGAAAGTCACTCCTATAGCCTCTACCGTTTCCTGTAGATCTTCGATCACATAGAAGTTGTCATCATCAACAGCCTCATTTGGATCTATGCCTGTTGTTGAGAGTATGCGTTCGTTATCAGTCGTTCGGGCGATTTTTAGACATGAAAGGTCGTTCTGATCTTTCCTCCGAAATATTTTATTTATTTGCCGGAATATATTCGGGTTGCTGGTGCTTACAGCCCGAATTTTGTTGTTCCAATACAGACTTAAAGAAGCCCTTTATTTTTTCTTTTATTAATGTTTGGAGGTTTTTGATCGACGACTTTAATGACATAATCTCCGGGTTATGTCGGTCGGTAAACTGTCTGTACAAGGTCTTCAGTCTTGAGAGTAGTCTACTTTTATGTCGGTGAAGTGGGTCAATAGTTGCGTTGCGGAATAAGTCTTCGTTGTCAGTGTGTTGATACCGAGGTATCGTTTTGTCCATAGTCCGTTTAATTGTTTCGTCCATTAGTTTTAGATACCTGTAAATCTCCTCGTTTGACAGATTACCGTTGGACGGTGGGTAGAGCGGTAGAGCGGAGAGTGCTCTAGTCAGTGTCCTGGAGAAGTGTGTCCAACGCACTCTACTATAGTTGTAGGAATGCCTTTGAACATACTCATCCAATTCCGCATTTTCGTTCGGAACGGTTATTTCGGTACTAAGACCGCAATGGTCACTGTCGTACACAAAAGTGCGAAGACAGTTTACGGTTTGTTGGTTCGTACCTGTCAGTTGTATTCGTGTGTCGAACAACAGAAGATCCAAATAGGAGCCGTGTCTAGGAAATGGCGGACTATCCGTTGCCTTTAGGCCGAGTCTATACATAACACTGTATTGACCACCAATTGAATAGTAGGTTCCCTCTAGTGTTTGGTGTATTATTTCCCCAATCGCTATGTTTGGCGTTGAAATATCCGCCGATAATGAAGTAGTTTTCCTCCATTTCCAGTCTCAGAAATCGAAAAAGTGTCTCGAGCTCTGAGATGAATAGGGTGGATTGAGTAGCCTTAGATGCATAAACTGACACCATGTATAACCGCTTTCCACTACGGAGAGGGATATACATAATGCATGCTTCTAGCACCTGAAACCTACGTCCTACACGACTGTATATTCTTTTAAAACGTATACCTTTTCTTACGAAGATTGCAACGCCTCCTCCTTGTATGGAGTTGGGTCGATTTCTTCGCATAATTTTATACCTTCTGTGCCTCATTTTGTGTATTTTGGTAAGCTTAGTTTCGCTTACCAAAAGCACATCAGAGGCTTGGTCTTTAAGCAACTTAAACAGTGTGGCTCTTCGCTCAATTCTTATCAGTGAATTGACATTCACTGCAAGGACCTTCAGGGTTTCCTCCGCCATGTACGTACCCATTACGACTGAAGGTGCGTTAGGTTAGGCAGCAGCGCGTATATTTGATCCAACCGCGTAGCTTGCTCGGTAATTTGACGTTGCAGCTGAGCCATCTGCCCCTGGATAGAGAGCAAGATAGCTAGCATGTCATTTGCCGGTTCCGGTGCTCTAGGCGCTGGGGCCTGAGAAGCAACCTTCGCTTGGTGTGCCGTATCTCCCCTACATGCCGCCATTTGGGCGTAGGTAACTTGGGGAGTAACGGCTGGTGTTTGTGGTAGAACAGGTGGACGCTTTACTTTCACGTTTTGCTGCCGAGCCAGATTTATTGTCTTTATGTACTGGAATTTGGGACAACCCCGATAGTTTGCCGTGTGTCCCATGTTCTTACATAAAACGCAAGAGAGTTGACTTTTTTCCGATACTCTGTCCCTTCCCAGAGCGCATTCTTCTGATTTGTGGTTCTTACAGCACTTGACGCATCGAGGCTGCATTTCGCAGTTCGACGCGGTATGCCCGAACCTTTGGCACCGAACACATTGCAAAATGTTTTCGTGCCTTTTTACTTTTTCCCACTGAACAATCTGGTAGTCTAGGACTTTGATACTCCTTAGACCATGCAATTTGCTATCGGGACTTAGCTGAACCAGGAAGAACGGTAGCTTCCGTTTCTCCCTTTTGGCTCTGGCTGTGACGAACGGCTTAACCCCCACGAATTTGAGACCGTCGCACTCTTTCTCTTTGAGCAGTGCGAGGAGCTCCTCCGGACTAGAGGGGGTTCTAACCCCCTCAGCAGCATAGTTTGCGGCTTTTCCCCTTTCGAGGTGAAACAGAAGAACTCCGTCGTCGAATCCCTTAACAGGTTCTTAATTTTATTATAGCGCTCCACTGTATTACAGTGTATCGCATGCCTATCTACACTAAGCCTCTTAATGAAAAAACTGGAGCCTATGGCCGACAGTTCTATTGTGTCCTTGAGTTCCATCTTAAATGTATTTATAGGTGGAACCCTTTGTTTTTGCTGTTGTTGCTGCTGCTGTTTTTGTTGCGGTTGTTGTTGTTTTTGTTGCTTTTGTGTCTGCTGCTGATGTTGTTGTTGTTGCTTTTTGTTTGCTTTTATGTGTTTTGTTGTCTCTGGATCGGGCTGCTGTGTTTTGTTTTGATTTTTTTTTGTTCCCGTTGTTTTGTCTGTTCGACTTCTTGCTGCTGCTGTTGAACAGGCTGACTTTCTCTTTCCCTTCTTGCCATTTGTTTTGCTTTAATGGCAAGAACTCTTCGCTGCAGCTCTTTAATGCTGTTGTTGAGTGCACTTACTTCGTCCTCTTCGTCATCAGACTCAAAGGCCGCAAGCGAAGCGAATGAGTTGTCGCCTCCCATATAGTGGCCTTCTCAACCGTCAGACACATATGGGAAGTCATTACTGTCTGCAACTTGTCTGTCACGACATTGAACTGCTGCCCTTGCCGACGTTGTTGGCACCTCTTCCCCCACTCTACTAGGCAGCTTTTCAGAAGATGCTGCAAGGGAAGGGCGCTTTGCGAGGCTTGGAGTTGGCCTTAGCTTCTTCCTCCTCTTTGTTGTAGTTGACGTTGTTGTTGTAGACTGCTTGTGGTGGACTGGTTTAATGGTCTGATCATCAGATGACAACATGCCATCCGCTGGGCTACCGAATCACTTGCCAAAATTCTTACTGATTACTGCTAATTCATATGCACTTTTATTTTTACTATTAAAATAAGCCGAAACACGTGTGTACTCCGCGGAGATCTATGTACGACTGAGTCGAATGAGCTAACTATTGCGCCATCACCATTGCCAGGTAATCCAAAGATAAAGAACAGCAATAAAGGGCGATTCTGTCGACCTAATTATTGCAAAACTGATGAACATCCGTCAAAGTTCCAAACCGGCAATTTCATATGCGCCAGAGGTTGGGGAACTTACAAAAAAATTGCAAAGCGCATATATTTCAGACGGGCTTACACCTCAATTGGCTGAGACATACTCTACCAAAACGGCTATAAAAGCTATGATCAGGAGTTCCAATAACGATAAGGTAAAACTTATCATGGAGTCTGGTCACTTTAATAACGTGAATGAGGCAATGGCCAAATTCGTAAATAGTTGTACCGAAGCCTATGACGCGCCAGGGTCGTAGACGTAGACGCAGAAACTATAATAGTAACAATAATTGCAACAATATAAATTATTTTAGCCAACCCAGCTATAACAGCAATCCTTATAGTAACATTAGATCCTTCAGAATGACACAGCACTACGGAAAACGAATGTGCCCCAAGTACTCAACAGGTAACATAAAAACAAACAGTAACATCTACAATAAAAAAATTTGAATTTAACATCATTTATTGCACTAAAGACGAGATTAAATAATGATACAACAGCGATAACGAAAGGACAGATTCAAAATTTAATTACATTAAACACGTACGAAACAACAAGCCTACACGGCATAGGTCAAGGAATAAAAAATACATTGGGAAAAATCTACTCTGACTTATATAAATTTCATATTGTTGGTGATGATTTTCCAATCCTATCCGATGGAATAATCGGTCTTGATTTTGTAAAGAAATGCCATTGCTTACTTAACTATGACGAGGATCAAAACTGGCTGGTACTAAGGCCAGATGATTTTGAAGACATTGCAATACCGATGCAATAGCAATATCAGCAAGATCCGAAATTATTAGACAAGTCAAAATGCAATGCATGGAAAAGGACGTGCTTATCCCACAACAACAATTCCAAGACGGAATATATGTGGAAAATACAATTGAAACAAGCACCAGGGCATTTGTCCGTTTTATGAATACAATAAATGAAAATGTTGTGATACACAATTTTACATTTAAAACAGAAAGTCTAAACGACTATGAAGAAACGACTACGATATCGTCAATCCAAGGACCTAAAATTACAAAAACTGTCCAAAAAATTTCCAGACTTCTTAAAGTCTGATTTACAATACACAAACTTTGCTCGGAGTACATAGATATACTATATTCACACTCGAAACAGATAAGATAACTGTTAGTAATTGTTTCAACAAAAGCTTCTTTTAAAAACCGACGAATAATTTTCCGTTGCCAAGAATAGACGACATTCTTAACCAAATAGTAAAAACCAAGTATTTCTCTTATCTGAACTAAACATAAGGTTTTCACTAACCTGATGAAAATTGCTATCTCTGATTTGGCACCGATACAAGCATTCTTGTATATGGACGATTTAGTTGTATTGGGACGTTCAGAAGCTCATATGCTTAAAAAATTTACAGATGTATTCAAAACGTGTCGAAAATACAATCTAAAATTACATCCTGACCAATGTTCATTTTTCAGCCACGAAGTAAAATATTTAGGTCATAAATAAACGAAAGAAGGCATTCTTCCACATGACAGTAAATTTCAAATAATGCTGGAATATCCGACTTTCAAAAGCGCAGACGAAGTGATCCGATTTGTTGAATTCTGCAACTATTACAGACGATTTGTTTCAACTTTCGCTGAACATTCAAGACTTTTAACAAGACTCTATAAGAAAAACCCATTGAATGGACTACAGAATGTCGTAACGCATACAAATACCTTAAGCGCTACTAAGCCCTAACATTCTACAATATACAGATTTCCAGAACCAATTCTGTATAACAACCGATGGTAGCAAATACGCTACAACTATCTTATCTACTTGCAATGAAAAATCCCTCTTCTGAATTAGCACGCATGAGGTTAGATCTAGAGGAATGTGATTTTACTGTAGAGTAGTTGAGGGGAAAAGAAAACTATGTAGCAGATGCATTGTCGCGCAAAGGAAATCCAGAAATCCAGAATATAACAAAATCATCCACCTAGGTTGCAATCTTATAAAAATAGAGATAAATAAACTACCAAAAATATAAAACAGTCATAAGTAAACATTAAAATATATGAAGCGTTCAGTACCAGGGATAAGAAAAACAGCAGCAAGCTAGCTATTAATGGCGTCTGTTTAAAGATTATAAAGAATAAAAAAGTGATCACAAAAGACATAAATCAACTAATCACTAATGGAAAGTTGGATTTGTATCAATTATTTCCACTGCTTGAAAAAATAGCAAGTGATAATGGTTTGATACAGCTGCAGCAGTTACTAGGAGACAACATATTTGACAAGATCCGGATCAATGAATATATAGTAAAGAAAAAGGAAATAGCGCTCTGAACAACCTACAAATTGCACTGACGCCAGTTTTAACTAAAATTGCAAACGGTAAAAGCACTAAAATTATACACAAGTACCATGACGATTCAATCTGGGGATGCCACTCACCCGTGGGTTACACAGGATATCGTATCGGTGTTCAGTGTCCTTTTTGCTTGACAGCATATATGTACTTGGTCTTGCTCTCATTGACCGCTAGACCCATTTTTGCAGCTTCCGTCTCAATAGTTGAAAGGACGCCACTGATATCGCGCTGCTTTCTTCCGGTTATATCAATATCATCGAACGGACTTTTAAAAAACTATGCCCTCTTGCGCTTGCGTGTGAGTTTTGAACTGTTCTTTCAAGTATGATGATAAAGATATCGTACGACAGTGCATCGCCATGTCTAAATGCGCTTCAATCCTTTTTATGCCCAAAACATCGTGCATAACGCTCTGTATCGAGTAGAACGAGACACCAACACCACAGTACGCCCCGCTTTAAACTTTTTGTTTCTAGATACGTGTCTGCTACACGGTTTTTGGAGTTTTTAATTCTCTCTCAAAACAAATTACAAACGTTATTCAAACGTATTTTACGATATGGGGCACGCTTTTGTTGCCATTTCTTACGGGCTTTTATTTTTTAACTTACAATTTCTCCAGGTGCTGGCAGCCCGGTATGGGCCATGGCCTAGCTTCTTGACACTTATTTGTGTTGCTCATGTTGTCATTTTTGTCACATCTGAGTGGGGCCTACGGTTCTACGAACAGCACTCCTTAGAAGCTTTTTCATAACCAATTTTACTTTCGGGAGTTTGCCATTGCCCGCGGAAAGGGTGATGGCGATTCGAAAAATTTTTGGTGATGCCGAGGATCGAACCACGGACCCTCTGCGTGATAGTCAAATGAGCTAAATATCACTCCACCGCCGTATGAACACACTTATAATGCCACAACATGTGTTAATTTTTTTTGTAAAAAGGGACAGAGAGAGAAGAAAGATGTTTGGGCTCAGTGGTTATTTTGCTTCATGGGTGGCATCCAACATTTAGTTGGGATATTAAATTGTGAGTGAGGGCTGGTCATTTGTTTTATTCTAGTCAACTACATACATATCTTACTAGATTTTTGTTGACTGGAAAAATGCAAGTCTTTCCGACACTCGGGCACGGCTGGGATTCGGACACCAAGCCTTTCTATGTGGAATCCGACTCACTAACTACCACTTGAGCCACGGTCACCCTTAATAATTTAGACCAGGGATTCCCAAAGTGGTCTACATTGACCCCTTGTGGTCGAAATCGGTTTCCCAGGGGTCAACATAAACGAAAACTGATTTTGGGGGTCGACGAGGTCTAAACATCAACCTCTATTAGTTAATACAAGTTCTTATTTGGAACGTTTGTACCAACTTGTGACAAGAGTAACTAATATTTTATACTCTACCCACCATAAATTGGAAGTACACGTCTTATGGGGAAGCTTTTTCAAAGTCAGTAGCGTGCTATATTTTTGCCCCATACTAAATTCAAAGAAACCCCCATAAAAAGTGATTGCCCGCCAGGGAATTTCCAATTGCATCTGACGTAAATCCAACACGTCTTATTCAACGCACACCTGATTGTGACTGATTGTCTGTGGCTGCTGCTATTCAGCCCCTTTTAAATTGATGTGCATTCAGAGTTACCATTGTCCGTTTGGTAATTCTTTTTCTTGGGTCTCTGTTGAGGTGCTTTTGGTTTCGATCTTTTGCATTTCGTTTAATGTTCGGAAAATACGTTGAACACAATTGTATGCGGTTTTCTTTTAGGAAAGAGTTTATTTGCGTAGGTTTTCATAGCGCGCGGTCAGTTTTTTGATTTTACGTGTAATTTTCTAAATTTGGATTGTAAAGTTAAGTGTTTTTATGTAAATTGTATTTTCGAAAGGTGTATTTATTTTTTTTAGTTTTGTTCAATTTGTGTTTTTAAGCCGTGCCTTTTATCTTACTTCTTGGTGGCGTGGAAAAAGGTAAATTTGTTTTATATTATAAATTTTATAAATTAAGCAAAATATTTAAATAACCCTACACACTATTCTTTCAGATTTTTGCTAATTTAAAATGCTTACTTCGGAAACCCTGCGAGACAAACATCCCTAACTTCCCTGTACTGCCAATTTGGACAGAGTATACGAGTAGTAGGAAGTACCATTGTTGTACTTTAAAAAACTCAACAAGTCGGTAAGTCCATCGAACAAGATAAAACACTCGGCAAGTCAATACGCGTGGACAAGTTCGTGCAATATAATGTGTTCGAGCATACAAGTCTTTTCGACGCGTTTTGACTTGCTCTGTATTTGCATATACGCGATTTAACACGAAAGAAATCATGATAAAGTTCAAGTCCAAACATGCTCCTAGTATTTTATTGTACTATAAAACAGACTTGCACTTAGGTTGACAGTTCATTCGCGTTTTGAAATTCATTCGAACTTGAATATCTATGATAATACCCTCATCTACTAATTTATTTCAAGAGATTACAAATTACTTAAGAAAAGTTGCTACCTAAAATTATACATAAATGTTCACTTTTATGATGACAGACACGAAAAAAATGCAGAAAAGACAGTTTGGATTTATTTCAACTCTATCAAATTGTTGCAGCGCAACATGCATCATTCGTGAGCTATATCCACACACATGAAACGCCGACGGCATAGCACAAAAGCCCACGGCTTATCAGGATTGTCCTCTTTCTTTTATCATCTCATGGATCAGTAGGCTTACCAATCGTTTAGCCAAAAATTGGGAGAGCATGAACGATGACACAATTCCCATTGTCAATTTGTGAGAGGTAACTCTGAAAATTGGTTTTCAATAGTTTAACTTTTGGCCCCTCCCACAATGCGATGTTTTTTTATTGTGCATGTATGCAATTGTCAATGATAAAAAAAACCTGTCGACAGATTGGCATAGACGAGGAATCCCGCGATGGTTCAATGACCTATAGCTGGACCAGCGGAGCAATCAGCTGACCCAGAGATTTCTTGGAGACGATGACGTTGCTGGCAAATCATTTCCAATCCGATAGCCGTGTAACTGAGATAAAATAAAATAAAACAGAAATTTAAAGAAACGGAGTACTTAGTTTTTTATTAAACACTATTGAAACAATTTTCAAATAGTTTAGTTGTTGTCTGACGAATTCGTTTTGGTTTCTTTACATTCTCCGGCAAAATCTGTAATTTGACTCCGCAACCTTTGACTGCGGAGGAAACAATTCGTGTTCCCATTTTTTTATCATTTTATTTGCTAATTGTCCTTGCGGCAAACACAAATCAACACTTGCCGAAGTGTCTCATATGTGAAAAAGTATTCAGTAACGATGCCATGAAGCCTTCAAAAATCGAGGACCACTTATCAAGAGTACATGCTGCCAAAAAAGTAAGCCATTGTCCTTTCAAGCACTTAAAGAAAAACTAGAGAAAAGGCCATCCATAAGATCGACGTTTGCGTCATCATCTACGCGATGGTTTACGAGCTTCCTATAATATATTTTTACTGATAGCGAACTCGGAGAAACCCCACACAATTGGAGAGCAAATAAGCTGCTCTGTGGAGGTCCTCAACAATGTATTGCTGATATTGCATGATATTATTAAGAGAATTCCACACCGTTCAGAGACGAATAGACGAGATGGGTCGCAAAGTGGAAAACATTTTACGCAATTCCTTATAGCCCAACAGATTCTCTCTCCGGTTGGATGAGTCTACATTACCCGGCAATGAAGCTCTGTTGTTAGGATATGTTCGATATATAAAGGATGAAAATATGTTCCAAGAACTGCTTTTTGCTATATATTTAGAGATTTATACCAGAGGAGAATCGATTTTTAGGCGATGGAACTTTTTTTTTTTATCGACAAAGCTATTCCATGGAATTGTTTCTGTTGCGACTGATGGTGCACCATCTATGGTTGGTCTTCATCGTGGTTTTAGAGCCCACTTAAAGCGACAACTGCCTGAGATACTGGTCATTCACTGCGTGATTCACAGACAGCATTTAATAGCAAAAAATCGGAGTCCTAGATTTTACAGTCTCTACAATATGTTATAAATGCTGTCAGCAAGATTCGAATCAGTTTTTTGAACTTTCGGTTATTTGTTCAGCTATGTGAGGAAAATGACGAGGTCTTTACTAGGTTACTTCTGCACACTGAATTTCGCTGGCTATCAAGAGACTCTTGCTTAGCAAGAATTTCAGCTATTTTTGAATCTGTGTTGGAGTTTTTACAAGAAAAAGATCCGAATTTGAAAGAAAAACTAAACAATTGTAAAACAGATATTTAACAAAGTTAATTTGTAGCTGCAGGGTGACGATCTCAACTTGATTAAAACAAAATCAATAATATCTTCCTTTATAAACAAAATTTAAGCAGGAAAGAATATTTATAGTTTCCGTATTTGTCAAAATTACCAGAAATGCTTAAAGACGTTATTATTTTATCATATGTCACTCATTCGGACGGATTACACAAGGATTTTACTAAAAGGATTGAAGATCTTTTAAATTTAGGAAGGCTCAATGGATAGTAAATCCATACAATATCATAGCCATGGAAGAAGCCAATGTGAATATCCAAGAAGAGTTAGTTACCATCAGCACAGACGAAGAGCTTAAGCAGAATTTCAACCAAGGGTATCAAAAGTCCTGGTTGCAACGCAACATTGAAATACAGTATCCTGCATTGGGGAACATAGTTGAGGTGACCTTTCTTTTCTGTCTTGTAGCCTCCCCAGTTAACATTTCTGCCAGTTCGTTTTGCTGGTTTTCGTTTTTTATTAAAAGTGTCACTCATTGACAAAATGACTAGAGAAAGATCCGAGTAAAAGTCAAAGCTTTCATTAACTTTTTAGATATTGTAAATTAGGCCGAGCTAATGCAGACAAGATCGGTATTCGGTAGAGATATCGCTATCTACATCGACAGCTGGGCCGCTGAATGAAATCGACCAAATCAACTCTGATATAGTCAGGGGCTGTCGCATAATGCTCGAAATATTATGCATTCAGAATCGGGTGACACTGTGCTGTGTACCAGGAAACTGCTGTATAGAGGGAATTGAACAAGCTTGCAAGAAGAAGAGGGCTACTCGATAATAATGAGGTTGCCAAAATCAAATCACCCCTCTACATAGTAAGGAGCACTACAGAGGAAAACACTATAAAGACTGTCAACATAAGGTGATCAAATCTTTAAGCAGAAAGGGTATCCAAGGTTCTATGGCCACTTCTTGTTGGAAAAAGATCTAGAGGCACGGATTTGAAGGCCTTCTTGGCTCCTGTAAAGAAGTTGAATGTTTTGCCACGGACATTTTCATGTTTTTGCCCTTTGAAGTTAAATTCAACTGGTCCCAAAAAGATCGCGGATGGGCTCGTTTTGGTGCCTTGTGCTGTGTGAACACTCACCCCTGTTTAACCTAACCTAACCTAGTTATTCCTTTTGAATGAAGAAATTATTGAGATTTGGTATGTTTGTGTTATCAGTCTGCCAGTATGTCGGTTTGCCCTTCAATTGGATGTCATAATTGTGTCCCATACCATCTTCATATGGCATTCTACCTTTCTGTGAGAAGCATCTTGAGCTCCAGAAGGTATGTTATGCATTTAAATCACCTTCAATAATAAAACTAGATGCAAGTTATGTGAATATGATTTTGAGGATAGTTTCTTCAAGCGTGGATTTCGGTGGGGGGTCAATGGTTGAAATGGTAAAAAATTATGGCGATTTCTTACATGCACCGTGATATCTTGCACAGACTCGAGCTCTACTTTAAGGTCTTCAGTATTTTTTTAAAGACTTTTTTATGTATAAGGAGGATTAGCCCCTCCCCTTTTCAGATGGATGATTAGCGTGATAAAAGCACGCGATCGCCTTTTCATATTGATTTCAAAGACCAGCAAACGTCAACATTCTTATCTCGTATAAATATTTCTAGTTGGTTAAGTTTTGTAAAAGTCCGTTAGCATACAATTGGGTGTGCTGAACTCTGGATAGTGTTTGCAATTAGGGATTAGTTTTACGTTTAGTTTTTGAAAGAATTTTTAACAGAACTCATATCGATGAACTGTTGAATATTATTAAGCAGGGTTGCATAAACTTTCAGTGTTTCTACTTAGGATGTCGAGGCACAATGCTTGGCATTCCATATATAACTTCCTGCGAAGTTATCGGGGGTAGTTCACTTCCAATGGTGATATTCGCCATGTCATTGCTGAATTCGGTAAGGCCAGTATTTCCAGTTTTATATTTAATTTCGAAGGTGGAAATTGTATACAAGTCTTACACTCTGAGTTCTGTCGCAAATGGACTTTCTTTAGATCGCGCTACAGTCCTGGTGGCCCTGAGCCTCAGCGCTACACAGGCGTCACCAGCCAGCTCTTCGCTAGCCTCATATGCGGTCTATACAGACCGAAAATCAGTCAAAGAACTTTTCTCATGAGCTAGACAAGAGCACCCTCATCGATTTTTAATAATATCCATGCCTCTGTGCCATCGAGCAGGACTGGAATTAATAAGATCTCGAAGTGGGTCACTTATCTTCTTATCCGAAAGAAGCAGCGATTTTCAATACTAATTCTTTAATTGACCTCTGTGCTGGTGTCTTTGTCTGAATTGATAGTGGAGCCTAGATCGACAAAGTCCTTAACTATCACAAAGTGATATTTGTCGAAGATAGCGTTCTGTTTGAGACATCAGTGTTAGGTATCCCTTTTGCTTAATAGCATATACTTGGTCTTGCCCTCATTGATAGCTAAAACAATTTTCGCCACTTCCGTCTCAATATTCGCGAAAGAGCTACTGACATTACGCTGCTTTCTTTCGATTATGTCAATATCTTCAGCGCATGAGTGTAATTGGACGAACTTTTGGAAGATTGTGCCACTTCTGTTTGAAGAAATCACATAACCGCTCATCACCCTGTCTTATATTGATGGAACAGTGTGAACAGGTTAATACTCTGAGGGATAATACTCTGAAGGTAATATGTATTTCTGTTTCAAACATTAGAAATAAAATTCAAGTTCTAATCCTTAAATATGATCGTTTACATCAATAGCTTTCCATTTTCTCAATTTTTTTTTTTAAATGAATTACATTTCATCTGCTCAACATTCATTTTGTTCTCAACATTAGTACTTTCAACGAAGGCGTTGGTTTGAAATTCACGATCCATATATTTGCTGTGTTTATAACCTTAACGTTAACTTTTTAACCTTGATTTATATCTGTGTCAGCTACTTGCCTTTTGTTTTCTATGTACTCTCTTGCTTTTCCTTTTTATTGTCTATTCTGATATTTAACGTTTGCATTAGTCATTTGCCTTTTGACTTGTTGAACGAAGTATTATACGTCATACAATATTCCCACAAGCTTTTACTTAAGACTTTTTTTTTTAGATATTTCAGATATTTTTAACCATTTTAGAATGTCACGGTTTTGCCCTTCGGCCTCCCAATTCTATTGTAACCAATCTGGAATTGTATAAAATAGTTTCATTTGCATTTTTTGAAAATGATTTAAATTAATCAATGAAGAACTGTTTGCATTACCAGCTTTTATTGAAACCAGGTAGCTTAGTAGACTTAACAATTCCATTGCAATTCTAATATATCTATTGTAATATTCACCTAAGGTTTTTCTTGATGCTCATGTGATTTTTAAGGTACGTGAGGAATACGCATACCCACTAAGGTGTATCCTCTGAACCTTTAAATATCTTTCTTGATATTCATGTCAATCCTTGGCCACTATACAAGGTCTAAGGCGTCCTTTCATCGCCGCCATTTGTAAATGGCCTTCGGGAGAAGCGTCTAGGTACTAAAACGCCCAAAATAAAACAAAAGGTTTATATTCAGTTTGGCTGTCTGTGCGCTTGCAGTCTGTTAGCGTTCTGTTTTTAGACGCTGTTAATCTTGGGCTATTCCAGTTAAAAAAAAAACTAATTAAAACCCTTATTTTATTACTTTGGGAGTATCTCAACGAGAGATTAAATTTACACCCTGAATTAATAAACATTTTAGTCTTAATTTTACCTATTATACAATCCATGGTCGCTACGTTATTAAAATGAAAAACGCAATTTCTTTCTACGCAACCAATCTTATAATTATTTTTTTCAATTTTTTTCGGGTTCTGCATATTATTTAGCTTATGATAATCGCTGCAGTCAAACACATGACCTTTAACTTTTTTAACTTTTAAATTCATTTTTATTACTTCTTTCAATATTAGCTTATATTCTAGACAAAAATGCTTAAATCTAATTTCACAATGACTGTTACTTATTCTAGCTTACTGGCTCTTACCGAACTCTCTAAACTTAACAATGTCAATATATTTTGCCTTTCGGCCTTAAAACTATCTTACGACTAATGGTCTTATCTATCAATACAATCGAAATATTTCTAAGAAAAGTTCTGGAAAAAACTTAGATACTATATCATTTTTTAATATTTGTATAAAACTTAAAGCTATGCCCTATTCTACTTAACCTACCTAAGCTACTTAGTATAACCTTAATATAATCGGGGTGGTGAGCACTCGTAGACTCTCACTCCGGGTGGTCACCATCTCGATTGCGATTTCGGGCGCCTGGCAGTCCTTAACATCGTGCACAAGCACCGCCCAGACTTAACTGATTCCATGAAGCATCAGTCACTTCTTAGAAGTGCCGCCCCATGCTAACGAGCCCGGCCTTTCCACGAGATCCCCCTAACTATCCTAAATATAACTTAAAACTAGGAGAAGTGTGTTACCTCAGTAACGTACCGACCTAGGAAAGCATGACTACCCTCCCTACTTCTTTAAGCCACCAGAATTCGGTGAACTGTATTTCGGCATCGACCCGATCCCTTTCCGCAATCGCGGGACTAAAACGGAGGAGCTCCTGAGCATTAGCGACATACCCGTCGTAGATGAGCCGCTTGTCCTTTGCACCGCGGTGGCGGTGGTATATTACCGGGATACCATCCCTACTTTGCACTAAACCTTTAGCATCTATATGAAGAAAAGCCTCCGGCGGGATGAAGCCCGATAGAAGTGAGCTCTCGTGTACATTTCATTGGGGTAATAAGCCCCAAAGATCAGGCTGTTGTCGCTGGTCATTGCCCTTGCAACGTGCCTTCGAATCACCTTAATTAGGAAATTGTCAATCCTATTCAGATGAGCCCCATCGTAAAGGGCTTTGTTGGGATAGTATTTCTTGTACTCTGATTCTGGTGTTCTATACAAACCCAGACAGGTCCTAAGGCACTGCCTTTCAAACACCCGAATCTTTTCCATCTGAGACGGCGCTACGTTAAACCACACAGGGCAACCAAACGCGATGACTGGCCTGATTAGGGCCACATAGCATATGACCTTCACCCTGGATACAAGTTGACTGCTGTGAAACAGCCTTCTTGTCAGGGCTAAGGCCTTCTTGGCCCCAGCGAGACAAATATCTATATGTTTGTCAAAATACAGATATTTATCGAGCCAGATACCAAGGTATCTAACTACGCTTCTCACCGCTAATGGCATCCCGTGTTGTCCAATGATGGCCAAATTTCGCCAGTTATGTCTGGTATCCCTAGAAGCCCATCGCAATGGAGTCCTAAACAAGATCGTTTCTGACTTTTGGAAATTGATTTTCAATTTCCAACTATCGCAATACGCCTTAATATGATCGAAATCACGCTGCAGAAGAGCATTGATGACTTCGATTTTTGGACCTGATCTGTACGCCACTAAATCGTCTGCGTACGCTATAGAGTGATTGAGGGAACCTACTAGATCACTTGTGTAAATGTTAAACAGGATCGGAGAAATCACCGCCCCCTGTTGTAAGCCGTTTTTAATATCAAAGGTTTTGCTCGAAGTGACGTTGCCACATTTGACAACGAACTTCTTTCCCATAAGCATGTTATAAATCATATACAGCAGAGGTTTCGGCATACCCCTCCTTGTCAACTTATAGAAAAGCCCCTCTAGCCATACGGTGTCGAAAGCCTTCTCAAAGTCAACCAAGCAGGCACCCGTACACTGGTTCTTACACTTATTCCATTGTATGTCGGAGATCAGCTTTGACGCAGCATGAATAGTGTCATGCCTCGCCCTAAAACCAAACTGATTTTCCGGAATTATATTATTTTCCCCAACCCACCTTAACAGCGCTCTATTAACCACTTTCTCGAATACCTTGCTTATATTCGGAAGTAAACTGATTGACCGAAAATTAGCCGGGTTTGTTCTAACTTTATCCCTTTTCGGGACAGGATGTACCACTGCTATTTTCCAATGTGTCGGATAATGTGCCTTATTCAGCGCATTGTTAAATAGCGTAGTGAAAATATCCACTGCTTCCAAGGGTAGGTGTCTTAATACGACGTTTGGAATACCGTCTACTCCCGACGACTTTTTGTTTTTCAGAGACTCGAAGATGCACAGGAGTTCATCTTTTCGCACGAACAAATTCGAGGAAGCTCGCTCATTGGCGACGATGACATTTGCAGCGTTTTCTTCACTGAATACGGTAAAACCGTGATTCTCGGATCGCCAATTTTGAAGCTCGTTGCGTAAATAATAGTGACTTACGTAGGCCCTGTTATCAATGTCGTGATTACGGTGAACCGGATTGTTCACCGTATACACGGCTTCGAAAAAAGCGCCCAGCAAATCCACTTTCTCCTGTGGGTCTTCGACCACGAAAAAACCATCGCCTGAGTCGGCACTCTCTGGACTTATACCAACCGTTAGTAGTGTCTGTCTGTTCTCAGTCGTCTGTGGAATTCGAACACATTGAATGTTGTTGTGATCTTTCCGCCTGAGCAATTTATTTATCTGCGGGAACATATTCGGACTACTAGATTTTATAGCCCGAATCTTATTGCCCCAGTACAGACTTACAGCTTTACTGTAATTTTGTTTTATTAATTGTTTAAGGTTTTTGATCACTGACTTCAATGTTCTTATTTCCGGGTTTTGTCTGTCAGTAAACTGTCTGTACAGTTCCTTCAGTCTCGTGAGCAGTCTACTTTTGTATGCGTACAGTGCGTTTATTGTTGGAGTTCTGTACTTTTTGGTCTGGTCTTGGTCGGAGCATTCTACCCGAGGAATAGTCTGCTCCATTGTGCGTTTAATAATGTCTTGCATAGTCAGTAAATCAAAATCGATTTCGTCGTTGGTCAAGTTTCTGTTAGTCGGAGGATCAATTCCATTCAAATGCAAATTCCGCTTTAAGATTCGGGAAAAGCGCGACCATCGTACCCTACAGTAATCGTATGAGTACAATTGATCGTACTGCTCCAGAAGCGTTTGTTCATTTGGGATCCGTATTGTGGCTGCGAGTCCGTAGTGATCACTATCGTACTCGAACGCTCGCAAACAGTTCCGTGTGTTCAGATCCACGTCTGTCAGTTCTAGTCTATTGTCTATAAGAGCCAAGTCCAAAAAGGAACCAGCTGATGGAAAGGATGGAATATTCGTCGCGTACAACTCAAGTTTGTACTCAATCATATACTGACTCCACCAGTAGTGTAACTGGTTACCCCTAGTGTTCGGCGGATTATTTCCCCATGCCGCATGTCTAGCGTTCAGATCTCCGGCCAGACAGTAATAATTTTCTTCCGATTGAAGCTGAAGGCATCGAAAAAGTATTTCGAGCTCAGTTATAAATTGAATGGGATTTGGTACTTCAGGTGCGTAAAGCGACACCACATACAGTCGTCTTCGACTATGAAGAGGAATGCATATGATGCAGGCTTCCAACACCCGGAACCTCAGTAAATCTCCGCTGTATATGACCCTATGGCGTATGCCCTTGCGTAATAAGATACCAACTCCACCCCCTTGTAAGGAGTGAGGTCGGTCCCTTCTATATGTATTGTAGCCACTGTAGCCAATTTTGTGATTCTGGTTAAGCTTAGTTTCGCTTACCAAAAGCACATCTGGCCGTTCACTTAACAACAGGTTTTGCAGATTAGTTCTCCTTTCGTTTCTGATTAGTGAGTTAACATTTAACGCAAGGATCTTTAAGTTGACCTCATTCAACGTAGCAGACATTATATCGGCGTGCCAGACTTGTCGAACAGTGTCGAATAGATGACGTCAATTCGAGCCGCTTGTTCATTTAATTGTTTTTGGAAGTGATCGATTTTTCCGTGTAGGGACAGAAGGATCGCTTTCAAATCCAAATCTGTTTCCGGCGCCTTTTCGGCATATTTTTTGCTGTTTTTGTGGCTTTACCCGATCCAGATACCATTTGGGCAAAGGATACACTGGGTGCCACAAAATTAGAAAAAGCACGACTCTTTTGACGCTTCTCTTCTTCGATGAGCTGTTTTCGAGCCTGGACTTTCTTTTTCAGCTCCTGGAACCTTGGACAACCTCTAAAATTGGCAGGATGCCCTGAGTTCCTACAGAGTACACAGAAGAGTTTATCCCTATCCTCTACTCTAACACTACCTAGAGAACATTCTCCATATTTGTGGTCCTTGTCGCACTTCACGCACCTAAATTGCATATTGCAATTAGCTGCGGCGTGCCCGAACCTCTGGCAGCGCATACATTGCAGTACACGATCTGCTCTCTTTAATTTTTCCCAACTTGTACATGATAGTACAGGAATTTGATTTTTCGCAGACTATCGATTTTGCTATTGGGGGTTAATTGCACTAAGAAGAATGGTAATTTGCGGTTACCATCCCTTGCCGCGGCCGTGGTAAACGGCCTGACGTCTACGAACTTTAGGTCGTCGATTTCCGTTTTTACTGCGGGATCGATGCCTTTTAACAGCACCGTCTGAAGTTTTTCACCCTTAGGGGTATACGTATAATACTCCGTGTCCGCTTTTCCCAGGGCGTTACGTACTTTCTTATACTCTTCCATATTACTACACATAATAGTGTGCTTATTTGCACTTAATCTTTTCACATAGAAATTCTTAGTTACTAACTTACATAATCTAATACTATCATGAATTTCGAAATTACTTACATTAATTGGGGGCACCTTTTCTCTCCCCTTGTTGCCAGGCTGTTGTTGTTGTTGCTGCTGCTTAATTTGTTGTTGTTTTTGTAACTGCTGCGGTAACTGTTGTTGTTGTTGTGTTTGTCTTTGACCTCTTTGCGTTTGTTTCTTTTGTTGTAATCGTTGTTCTTGTTGCTGTTGTAGTTGCTGCTGATGATTTTGTCTTGTCGGCGATTTTTGTTTTTTCTCCATCGGCAACTCTTTCATTGTTTGTATTTGCTGCTGCTGTTGTTTCTGTTGTTGCTTTTGCCGACGCAACTTTTCTCTTTTTTCCAGAAGCTCCTTTATAAGCTTGTCAAGCTGAGCCTCTTCGTCTTCTTCCTCTTCTGCAGAGGTATCCGTGTCTGACAATACTTTGAAGGAGTTCCCCTCTCCGATGTACCGGCATTCACCCCCTTCAGACTCGTACGAAAACTCCTTTCCGGCCGCTTCGATGTTTTCATCATCTTTACTTTTTTTTTGTTGCGGACAGGTTCGATGACACCTTGTTTTTTCTCCGCCGCTTCTCTATTTTCGAACTATCGTCCGACTTTTGCATTTCTGCTGCTGCTTTTGTTGTTGTTGCTTGCTGTTGCTGCATTTCACATGCCCTTGTTGTCATGCGTTTTGTCAACGGTTCAACATGCGGGACCTCCGGCTGACCGGTATCCATCACTCCTCTGCACTTCTACCACTTTTGTTAATCAATGTTGTGATCAATTAAGTGAAAAAACGAAAAAAAGATCCACTCGAATTTTGTACTGGACTCGAACCCAGGATCCTCCACGTCCCGAGTCAACCACTCCACCACTGAGTTAAACTGCCTTTTGCCACAAGTTTGCTTATACTTTTGCACTACTAGTTTTGCACCTTTATGCACACTACTAACAAGTCGACCGTTCTCGATAAGAGCTAGGAAACGACTGTCAAACACATGACCTCTCTTCACCTTGTTCAAATTGATATTTATAACGCACTTTCCTGAAAAACCGGTCAGTGTCCATATTTATTTGTTATACCATCCCTTATGACTAAGATTTTTTTCAAAGCTCATCTGAAGTGCATTTATCAGTTGTCTGATCAAGTAAGTTGTCTTCTATAGTATGTTTTGAAAATCACGCCTTTTTGATTAGTCATAGGAATATTTTGAGCTTTTCCATTTCTCCCTATCTCTAGAGTCTTAAAACATACCTCTAGAACTTGCTTTGCTTTTGGCATAAGTATTCATTTAATTTGCTTATGCAGATTTTAAGAACAAGGTTTTCTTCAAAAGAACACTCTTGTGAACCAAGGAGATTGTAAAAAATTCCTCATAGCTCCAAGCCACCAAATTGTAATAAGGTAACTCTTTTTTTAGTATGTGTAGCAATGTTTGGTTGTTTTGATTCTTAATCTTCTTTTCTATGTATATCTCTTATCTCGAAATCATTGATGCAATATTCCCATATAAATTAAAGGCTTTCAGTCTCGGTAATGTAGGTGCCTTTATGGTGTCACGGTACCAAAACAAAACCACTTTCTATGTCCCTCTTGTCTTTTTTCTTCTTCAACTTTCTTGCCACATTTATATTTCAGTTAAAGGAAGACACTCATGCTGTAGTCTTTGTACCATCTTCATCGTTCATGGTTTTGCTGCCAATTTAATGAATGCACTTTTCCACACGACTTTGAATTTAATTTAACTTTTGTACCAACAGATTTTTATTTTTAAGTTTCACTTCCATATTATCAGATTTTGTTAAAATATTAGTACTTATTCACCAACGCAAAACCGATCAAAGAAATTATAGATAATTATATACTTTAAAAACTTAATTTCGGATTTGTCGAAAAAAAATTTTATTCTTTATTTCTCCAATCTAATCTAACACTTTTAACTTACTGACTACTGGTGCCCACTTGGCATTCCCTTAAATTACTTTTTACTTTGCTATCTCAGCTTTATTTTTTATGTTGCGCGTGTGACTTTTCCGATACTTGACACTTCCTTTGCAACTTTGTTGCAAACATTGACTTGCCGTTATCGTGAAAAGTGTGGGAACATATTGTATTTGACTCTTAAAGGGAAATGAAAACATGGATCGGGTATCGGAATTTGTTGGGTACATAACCTCTCCCCCGTTAGTCTGAAAATTCTCCTGAATTTTTATATTTTTGGGAATTTGGTTCTTAATTATAAGTTTCAGTTTTTTATTGCTTCTAGTAATGGTTATTATTGAAATGCTGATTATGATCTTCTTCTTCTTATCCTTTTATTAACCCTTTCCTCGTTATACGAACTTATGCGTAACGAGTTTCCCATTTTTACTGCATCGCTGCTGCTCCGCTTATGGGGTTGGCTAATGTCGCAGACCGCAGAACGCGTCTACATAATGCTCGGTCCTGGATCGCTTCAGTGGTTAACCCCAGACGTTGTTGCGCATTTGCCATCTGAGAAATCCAGGAATTCTTTTTCCGACCTCGTTTTCTTACAGTTGGAGTGACCGTAGTTGATAGTGCCTTTTTAACCGGATTTTCCGCAGATCTTCTTTGAACGTGGCAATACCAACTTATTCTATTCGCCTCAAGCTGTTCGGTTACCGAATTGTTTATATGTAGACTTCCTCTTATACGCGTAGATCTAATGCAATCGCGTTTAGTGACTCCACTAGACATCCTTAACATTTTCATTTCCGCTGCCGTCATTTTGTTTTTAAACGCTTCGTACATTGTCCAGCACTGTGAACCGTATATAAGAGCTGGTCTAACAACCGTGGTGTAGAGTTTCCCCTTTAATTTAAGTGGAAATTTTCGGTCGCAAAAGATTCCCGAATTTTCCCGCCATTTCATCCATCCCACACTCACTCTGTGGTTTACGTCGTCGTCACATTTCGCTTCCATGTTAACGATTGATCCTAAGTACTTAAAGATAGTGCTTTTCGGAAGAACTATTCCGTCTAACATTATATCCGGAACAGGTCGCAACGGATGCGCAAATGGGCATGTCAAATGCTCCGTCTTTGAACGACTTATTTTAAACCCGTTCCTCTCTAGCGCATTTCTCCATGAATCTAAGGCGTTCTGTAAATCTTCGACGTTATCGCTAAGTATAACTGCGTCGTCAGCGAAGAGAATTGGCGTTACATTTGCTTCGCGCATGCAGTCTTTTAAAAGATAGTCGAATACTACGTTAAAGAGGAAAGGGCTAAGTACGCTTCCTTGATGCACTCCGACATTAACTGGAAATTCTCTCGTTAGTCCAGCAGAGCTTTTAACCGCAGTTTTCACGTTTCCGTACATGTCTTGTATTATTCTAACATACGTTTCCGGTACGTTTTGAGACCTCAGCGCGGCCCATATGAGATCCCTAGGCACTCGATCGAATGCTTTCTCGAGGTCGATAAATACCATGTGTAAATCCTTAGACGAATCTCGGTGCTTTTCCATTATTATTCGTAAGCTTTGGATAGCGTCCACCGTCGATCTGCCTTCAACAAATCCACACTGGCTATTATCGAGCTTTATTATTTGCCGAAGACGTTCGTTTAAGACTCTTTCGACGATTTTCATTGTGTGTGACATAAGCTTGATTGAACGGTAGTTGTTGCATTCTCGAGTGTCGCCTTTTCCTTTGTATAATGGAACCAAGAAGCTACTTCTCCATTGATTCGGCATAGGTTGTCCACATTTTTATGAAATCTTAATATTTTAATATTTTCTAAGTTTACAAACGTTTATAACATAATTTCCTTAAAGTCTAGCTTCCTAGTAAAATTGATTTTTTCTTCTTCATTGTAGAAGAATCTGTCCACAAATTGTATATTTTTATTGCCAAACGTTTGACTAAGTATTTCTATTGAGCAATTATTGATTACAATTAAATAGTTTCCACTTAATTTTATGTTTCGATCATCGCAATGGTTTATAATTGTTTCGTTATTCATGTTTTTACACAGTATAGTATATTCATCTAGTGATACAATTTCCATTAATTTATTTTCTTTCATTTCACAGTTTTGTTTTGTAATACAATTGTTTATTGGTATTAAATCTTTTTCATATAAAATTTTATTGTCGTATTGATATTTAGTTCGATTAATTTCTATAACATATTGGTCTTCAATTATTATTTCCTGATTTCTTTCTGTGGGTACTGCTGTGATAAGCTTAAAATCTACTAGTTTATAAGTATGTGGTATTTTAATTGCAATGATTAATTTCCCTGTGCTATATTTTAACAAACCTATTCTTATATTCTTTAACTTATATAAATCTAGTTCTGTCTCGGTTATTTCTGTCGCCGTCATCAGACTTGGGTGGACAAGTCCTTGTTTAACTAGAGCAATACTATCTATTATTTGATTTAATTTATCTTCTAGAATTCGTAGTTTCAAGGTTTGGTCGATTTTGAGCTGTTGTCGAATAATCCGCTTCTCGTTATCTGTAAGTTCTTTATATGTCTGGATTAATTGGTTCCTATCTATTTCTATGATGCTCTTAAGGTCACTGATTGTGTCATGAAAATGGGAATTGATTTCGATTTGTTTATTTAGGTTAAAAACTGCATTACTGTCATTTTCTTCTATATTTCTAATATGTTCTGTTATGTCCTGTCTGTCATTATCGTCCATAGTTCCAAATAGCCACTTTTGTGCTGTACCTATTAGGTTTATAAGTCCTCTTTTTTGTCTTGTCTTTCCGGGTTCTATTGCTTTTAGTTTTGCTTCAATGTTGGTTGCTAATTTTCTAATTGTCATGTCGTCTGCTATTTGTAGTGTCCTTAAACTTTCTGTTATCATATTCAGGGTTCGTTGAAATTCGTTAGTAACAATTATGTGAAGTATTGTTTTTGTATCTTTTATTATTTCTGTTTGTCCCATGTTGATTAAAGCGTATCCGTTGTCAGTTGTTAGTGGGGTTATTTGTAGTGTAGCTATTGCTGGTTGTGTTACTAGTAAGGTCAGTATTAGATATGTAAATGTCGTCATCTGCAAATTTACGTGGTGGCTTAATATTTATTGGATGCTCTTTATCCATTCTCCTAAGTCTATACCTAGGTTCATTTTTGTAATAGTTTCTCCTATAATTCTTAACTGGTACTATTTTCCTATTCTCTCTATATTCTTGCCTATCTTGGTTTAGTTTATTAATGTATTTTTCTTTTTTCAGTTTTATCCTGTTAGCAAGTGTTGCAAAGTCAGCAAACATTGCTTCTTCTGGGGTCATTTCTATTGTTGAGTGATACCTATTGTTATAGTTATTGACTGCCCTATGGACTTTTTGAACTAGTGTTAAGTCTTCGTTTCTAATTGTTACTAATTTCTCTTGGAGGGTCGAATGAAATCTTTCGATATCACTATTTCCCGTGTGTGTGTTTGCTTTGGTTAGGTGTAACTCAACCTGTTGTTCGGTTAAAAATGCTTTGAAGTTTTCGGATCTAAATTCGTTATCTGTTATTAATTTTTTAGGTTTACCGAACTTCGAAAAGTGTTCTTCTAAAGTTTCAATTTTCTTAATCCAATTTTTATTAGCTAAAAAATAGACATATGCTTTTTTTGTTAATTTATCTATTAAGGTTAAAAATGATTGTTTCATGAAGTAATAGATCTCCATATGTAAAATTTCGTTTGGCCTAGAAGGTGTTTCGCTTATTTCAAATTTAGGTTTATTCGGTTTCCTTTCATACTTGACTTCTAGACATGTCTTGCAGTTATTAATTATTTTTGTTATTTCTTTTACTAATTTCGGATAATAGATTTAATTTTTCAGACTGTGGTATGTTTCAACGATACCGCTATGTAAGCTTTCTTTTGTGTGGTAAATTGAAATTTGTTTCTGAACTTCTTCCAAAGTCTCTATTTCCCTAGCCCTCAGAGTTGCCTTTACGAATTTAATTTTCTTGTCATGACTAAAAAGTTCAATTAAAAGTTGTTGTATCTTATTAAACGCATGATCAGATAGTTCAGTGTATATTCCTATAGCACCTGGTTTAATGTATCTCCGCAATAAATCGGTCCAATAACCTATTTCTCTAGTCATGTCTACGTAAATAATTCTTCTATTGTGTACCACTTCTATTTCTGTGTTAGTGTCGTTAGTGAGTATTAATTGTGTTTTATAAATATTTACTATTGTTTCTTTTATTGAGATATGATCTAACTGTTGTTCATCTTGTGAATGAATTGTGGCATCTTCTGAAATATTATCTATTGATTGACAGTCTATTTGATCGTTAAAATTAGCTTTGTTGTTAATCTCCGGAATTCGGCTTAGAAAGTCTGCTATTTTGTTTTCTTTTCCTTTCAGATATTCGATGTCAAATTGGTACTCTTGAAGCTTTAGTAACCACCGTTGGTTTCTTTGGCTAAATTCCTTTCCGGTATATTTTTTATTTAAGTATTTTATGGGCATATGGTCAGTTACTATTTTAAATCTTTTACCCCATAGATATGGCCTAAAATAATTAACGGCCCAAACAATCGCCAAGAATTCTTTGTCGGTGACAGAGTAATTCTTTTCGTGATCGTTCAGAGATCGTGAGGCATAACACACGGGTTATCCTTCTTGCATAAGGACTGCCCCGATCGCGTAATTACTTGCATCAGTATTTACTACAAATGTTTTATTAAAATTTGGAAATTTCAGAATTGGGTGCTTAATAATATTCATTTTGAGGGTTTCAAATGCCTGGATATATTCGGGATCGTTTACGTTTATAGTTTTATCTTTCTTTAAATACTTTATCATTGGACTAGCTATTTTAGCATAGTCCTTTACAAATTTGCGGTAGAAGCCAGTCACTCCCAAAAAGCCTTTTAATTGCCTTTCTGATTTCGGTAGTGGATATTCTTGGATACATTTTACTTTAACTGGGTTTGGTTTCATGCCTTCAGCTGTTAAGACATGTCCCAGGAATTCCGTATTTTTCTTCATGAAATAGCATTTATCGAATTGAACTTTGAGATTGTGTTCAGCCAATCTCTGAAATATTAATTTTAAAGAATTAATATGTTCCTGTAAGCTGGTTGAAAAAACCAGTATGTCATCTAAATAGACGACGCAGATCTTGATCCTAAGAATTTCATTCATCAACCTTTGAAAGGTTGCTGGAGCATTCTTAAGGCCAAATGGCATTCTCACGAATTCGTACAATCCGTTTGGTGTAACGAAAGCTGTTTTATGAATGTCATTGGGATGCATCTTTATCTGATGGTATCCCTTAGCCAGATCTAACGAAGAAAAATAATGAGCTCTTCCCAATTTATCCAATATACCGTTTATATTGGGAATGGGATATTTATCATCGATCGTAATTTCGTTAAATTTTCTATAATCTACACACATTCGAAATTTCTGTTGTCCCGAGGTATCTAATTTTTTTGCTACTACAACTATAGGTGACGCGTATCTACTATTTGATTTCCTAATTATACCCTGCTCTTCCATTTCATGTAGTTGCCGTCTCACTTCTTCGTCATGTTTGTGGTGGTAGTCTATATAATTTCGAGTTAATCTGTTGGTCGGTCATAGTTTGTATTTCATGCATTATAGAGTCTGTATTTGTCAATTGGTCTCCTTCCTGATAAATAAGATTTGTGTATTGATCTAAAAGCGTTTTTATTTGTTGAAATTCCTCTTTATTTAAGTGACTTAAGTCAAGCTCTTTTTTACAAGAGTTAAGTTCGAAACAATCAAGAGTTGTTTCGTTTTCTATTGAATAGATCGGTAATAATGATCCATTCTTTAGAATAATTGTTTTCTCATTAAAATCAATCGTCTTAACGATTTTGCTCAAGAGGTCCATACCTACTAATAAATCATAAGGCTTGTCTCCTAAATCTCTTCTATACCACCGTGTGGCTCCTCTTTGATTGTAGTTGAATTCCGTTGGTATGCTTGTGATTATTCTCTCGATTACTTCAGTAGTTACACTATTGACACTCGTAGTTTGGAGTTTAAGTTTTACCTTTTCAAAAATCCTAAATTTACTACAATCTACTCTACTAGAATTAACTATGCTGATAGTTGAGCCTGTGTCAACCAGAGCTTTGTATTGTTTACTGTCAATTGTCAAGTTTGTAAAGATTTTGTTTCCGAGGCCTAACTGAGAAAAAACTCTGGTTCAATGAACCGTCTCGTTGATTTGTTTACCCTGTTGCTCTTCTACGCTATCGTTATATGATATTTGTCCTACTTCCATAGGTTGCAAGTTTTGTTGCGCATTTCTGAATTGACCTGAACTATTAAAAATTTGTTGTCTATCCTGTCCTGTATTTAGATTTGGCCTATCATTGTTTTGCCTACGCTGTCCTGAATTGTTTTGTGGTGTTTCGGAACTACGTTGCCTATATTGTCCTGAGTTATCCTTATAATTATTTGAATTTCTAGTTTGATTATTTGGATTGGGGTTATTACTTCTGTTGTTTTGGGTTGGGTTACTAGTGTCGTGTCTGTTGTTATTTTTATGATTTTGTGTTGGACGCCTATCGTCTACTACGAATTTCCTATCTAGATTATTATAATCAAAGCCAATGTAAGAATATAATATTTCTTTTATCTCATGTAATATGAATTTATCTCTTATATCACGGGATAAATTACCCGCTACAAGCTGTTTAATCTTATCTACTAGCACCGTGTAAAAGCAGTTTTTAGTTTCTACAGACTTAGTTTCATATGTTGCAAATGTGTTCACTTCTTTTATTATTTTTTCCACTTGTTGATTTAAATCAGAAATAGAACTTACCCTTAGATTACTGATTCTTCTTGAGATTTCCTTGTAACTAACGGTTGGTCTGAAATGTTGTTTCAATAGTAATTTTGCTTTTTCCCATCCTTCTGGTTGGTTGTTGATCAATAATTCCTTGGCTGGTCCTTGAATTTTCGTATTGAAGATAGCCTGCCATAGCTCTTGTCTGGTGTTATTATCTACACTGTCTAGATGAATTTGCACTACGGTAAGAAACTGGGTTAACCCTTCCTGGTCACCGCTGTATTCCTTGATGTAAGCAATCTCTTTCATAATCCCCACAGCTCGGCTTTGGGCTGGATTCCTGCTAGCTAAAGCTTCCAAAGCTATCGTAAGTCTTTCTACTAACGCTGCCTCCATTTCTTTCTTTAATGACGTCTTTGAAAAACTGGGATATTCTATCTTTACGATGAATGGTGGATGTTTGATGTTTTTTTTTTTTTTGTTAAGTTTGAGTCAGCACCTGGTCTAGCTTATTTTTAGCTAACCTTTTTAATAATGTTAGATCACTGGGTCAATAAAGTTTCACTTAATATATCCGGTTTGAGGTTTATCTTTTCTGATTTTTAGAAACACTTCTTCCTCCGGTATACTATTTTATCTAATGTACTTTTAGAGGTTTTTATTTAACGGGTCCAATAGTAGAATATATTCTCACACTTGGTACACAGTTGCACGTATGCTCCTCCAAAAGTTTTTTTTTTTTTCAGAGTCGAACTTTTGCCTTGATCTTGAGAGACAAAAGGGAAATGAAAACATGGATCGGGTATCGGAATTTGTTGGGTACATAACCTATATAATGACTCCTAACCAATCTATCTAATCGAGGATGCGCTGGAGATAGTGGGTGTGTATAGATAAACATGTTTGTTATCTATATCCGCACAGTTTACTTGCATATTTTACAGTGACATTCTACACTATCGTTTACATCTGTGTGATAACTTGTTATTTTCGGACTCTTTAACCCTCTATTGCACTTCTGCTCTTGCTGAAGATGTTCAAAAGAAGCTTATACAATGGGAAGCATTATGATGTTTAAATTTGGCTCTAGCCTTTTCCTCAATTTCTTTGCTAGTTCAATTTATTACTGGGTTGCTCTTGCCACTTGATCCTCAAATAAGAAGGTGCCATGGACCCACTTAAGTGGGCCCCCGCCCAATTATCAAGGCTTCTTCCTTCAATGACGTTGTCTAATAAAAAGTGGGGGTGGAGTAAAACTAGACTTGTCATAAACATCATCAGACTTTTCGCCACTGATGGTTGCTATTATTTGTTCAGTTACAAGCTGCCGGTCATAGGTCTTGTGGAGTGGCAAGACCACCGGTGGTCCATAACATGACTTAAAACACGGTACAGTGGGAATTGGGAGCTCCCCGGACTGGGTACTGAGTTAGGTTTCTCCGAAATTTTGACGCAGAAGAGACAAAATTGTTTGTTTGTCGGCTTGTTGTCGTCAATCACACATTTTACTTAATTCTTGTTGGCTGAATAATTGATGTCTTCCGAGCACGGCTGGTGATCAAGTTCACTACCACCTGAGCCACAGCTAACCACACGCTATTAAGATAGCGGACCTTTCAGCCTTACTCATATAGTATTTATTATTTATCATTTATACTCGTATTACTAATCTTTCAAATTAAAAAATTATAACGAACTTTTTAAAGAGAAACATAAATTTGCATCTATCGTTTCACATAAAGTAATTTTTGCAAAGATGCAGATAAACAACCTTTATTAACTGAACAACAATGTAATAATGCATTGAACAAATTGTTCTTGAAAAAGGAAATGTTTCCCATTAGTAAACAGTTGTTTTTAATAAGCCAAATAGAAAATATTTTCAAATAAATAAGAAAGAGAATTTGCATATCAATTACATTTGAATATATATATATATATATATGTATGTATAAAGTTCATGCACCGGTCTATAATCCCAAATCAGCCAGGACGGCATCCAATTCTGCTTGTAGACTGCTAGCCTTTTCACGAACCTTGGAAATCTCATCCTGGAGATTATCGACGTTAGCTTGCAATAACACGTTACCTTTCTTGAGTGCCGATAATCTATTTTCATGTTTTTTGATACGTGGTTCAAGCTTCGCTTTTTTTTCCACATCCGAAGCATCCTTACGAAATTGTTATAAAATAAAAAAAAAAAACAGAAATATTTTTCTTTTCCAACATTCTTACTTCAGGTTCGGACTCGCTTTCAGTGTCAGAGCCACTTTCTTCATCCGATTCCTCAGATTCAGTTTCCTGATCAGATTCCTCTTCATCTTCGGATTCTTGCTCTTCTTGCTCCTCCTCCTGATGTTCCTCATCTACTTCACCTTCCTCTTCTTCATCGTTTTCATCTCCCTCGTCTTCTCTCATAGATGCGGCCATTTTTTGAACTTCTTTTTCTAGTTTCTTAAATTTCTTCTTTTCTTCCCTAAAAAATTAATTATTTATGATCATTATAAGGGCTGAATATAATATCAAACTTACTTTAAAAGAATGTGATTCTTCTTTATAAGTTGCTTTAGATTGTCCCTTTCCTTTTTAGCAACTTCCTGTTTATCTTTAAGTTTAGTCAATTTCGTCTTAAAGATCTTCACTTCTTTCGCTAACCTTCGCTTTTTCCGTTCGGCTTTTTTTTCTTCGTCTTCATCCTCTTCGCTTTCCGAGAGTTCTAACTCCAATTCTGGTGAACTTTCTTTATTTGGATTGACTTCGCTACTGCGACGTGAACCATTTATTAAACCGGCACTACCCTTTAATGAATTTATGCGATAGGTAATGTAGTCGTATAAATTTTCTTTAGTTGGCATTGTTGTTCGTTCAGCAGGCTTATTTATTTTGATTTTAAATTCATAAGCTTTAGGTTAGTATTAAAGCAGCAGTCAATAATATTTATATTACCTTTGTTTCACAATCGGTAGTTGAAGTATAATCATAGTAAATATCTGTGCCGGCAGGATCCTCAAATGAATAGCAGAAGCTGAATTGCGGTGTTATATGATTTGAATAAGGCGATTGCTATTATATATGTTTATTTTTCAGTTTAGCAAAGCAGAAAAAATACATAGATGATCAAAAATATATCTCGGAGTTAAAGAACATGCCACAAAAAAAACAAAAGAAAATGTATACTGTTGCTAGAGCTAGATGATCGTTATTTGTATCCATAGAAACTTATATCTTATTTATATAAGATATGTCTTTCTGAGAAAATATTCAAGTAAAAGTAAGAAAGACTTTGAGTTGAATGCACAGCTGTTGAATTACATTGCGAAATATAACAATTCAAATTCAGTTATACACATTCCCTGGGCCACCAACAGCTAATTGTATGCAACAATTCAAATTGGGTAATACCATTGTATATGAAACTAATAGTACTGTGGTATATATGTGATTAAATCAAGGATCCAGTGTTGCATAGTTTTAGGATCATACAAACTCTCCACGATGGAGAGTTCAGTATTTCCCCAGTTTCAAACCAGAAGTTACGAGAAAGAACTAGAACCCGACAAATGTGGTATAAATACAGGATGAGAAACTGCGGACGATGAGTTGATTTTTGGAAAGCGATGGAAAAGGACCTAAGTGGTACTAAGTGAAACATAAGAGATTTGAATTGTGAAATAGAAGTGAAATTGTTTGAGAATTAATTTAAAATTGTATTTAAATAATAATAAATAGAGTGTTTTAGAAACAGAATAACGTTTTATCATTTCGAACCCTAGCCGAATTATTACATTGGTGTCAGAAGTGGGATAAAACTTATTCTGAGTGCTGTAAAATAATAAAAAAAAAAAAATGCCACGTACATTGCTGCAGCTAAGTATACCCCAGCTGAAAATTGAGCTAGAGAAGCGGAATCTCTCCGCAGCTGGAGGGAAAAGTGATTTGATTCTTCGGCTACAAGAAGCGATCGAAAAAGATGGAAAAGATCCTAAATCCATGTCGTTCGACGTAGAAGAGGAGCTTGTAAGCACAGGGGTTGACATGTCTGCCATGATGGAATTACTCCTTGGATTGAATTCTAAGTTAGAAGAACAAAGGAGAAGTATGGATTCTAAGTTTGAAGAACAGAAGAATTCTCTAGAAGAACAGAAGAATTCTCTAGAAGAACAGAAGAATTCTATTATTTCCGCACAAAAAGACACTGTCGAAGAGTTCAAGAATTCTCTAGAAGCGAAATTCGAAATAATCGATCAAAAATTAAATATGCACGAGGCACTATTAGAGAAGGTTGAATACAATATCGAGAATCTTGCAAAAGAACTAGAGAGAGTAAAGAAACAGAAAGTTCGAGAAATTTCTACAGACTGCCCTAGAAGGAAAGAGATGCAACCGCCTGTTTTCGATGGCCAAATATCGTGGCCAATATATAGAAGACAATTTGAAGCAGCTGCCATGACCAACAACTGGGACGACAGAGAAAAGTCGATTGCGCTCACGCTGGCACTGAGAGGAACAGCTGCGGAATTGCTGCAAACCATCTCAGGAGATAAACAACTCAACTACGACGCTTTGGTTAAAGCCATAGAAATGCGCTTCGTAGATGGTCATATGCAGCAAGTATACAGAGTCCAACTGCGCAGCAGAGTCCAGAAGAGGGGCGAAACACTTCAGCAGTTGCAGGCCGCTATTGAACGGTTGACGCATTTATCTTATCCTTATGCCGGAGAAGACCTTATCAACGAAATGGCTGTAGAGGCGTTTACCCAAGCGATTGAAGATAGGCAGTTGCAAATGGCTGTAAGAATGGCTGGAAAACGAACCCTTCCTGAGGCCCTAGCATTTGCCCTGACGATGAAAGCTGACGACCAAGCATCTCAAGGAATTCACCGCGTGAGACAAGTGACAGCCGTGGAATGCTCCTGCCAACGAGCAGACGTCGTGGAGCGGAACAGTGTGCGTGGAGGACAAGTCCGTTGTTGGAACTGCAACAAAATAGGACATCTGCAGCGTCAGTGCAGGTCTCCACTTAAACAACGCAGTTGTCCACAATGCGCTAGGAGACGTAACGAAGAGGCATCTGGCAGGAATGACATCTATCCTGCAAGCAGCGCAACGTCAAGTCAACAGGCGGGAAACGTGTAAGAACCAACTACGAGGGGCAGAAGTTGTTTTCCGGAATTGACGCCCCCAGGATCAAAATCCAAGTCTCCCAAACAAAACGAAGTAACAAGAGTCTTACAGTGGAAGCCCACATTTGCCAGAATAAATGCGTGGCCACAATTGACACCGGTGCCACCACTTCCATTATAAGAAGGGATATCGCCCATGATTCATGGCTGCACAATACCAGTAGCTACTGCTTGAAAACAGCAACAGGAGCGATGGCAAAGTTGTATGGAGAAGTTGTTCTTACGATCAATCTGGCAGGATTAACATTCACCCACGTATTCCTATTGGCCGATATATGCGACGAGCGCATCATTGGAGCTGACTTTATGAAGGCGCATAATGTAGTGCTCGACATCGGAACTCAAGTACTTCAGTACAGGAACGTCGAGATTCCAATGGTGTACGAGAATGAGAATGCCGCATGCCTTAGGACAGTAGTCAACAAGGACGAGATCTTACCACCTTCCGCAGAGACACTAATTTGGGCGAAGGTGGAAGGTGATCTTGGGGGCCATCAATTCTATTTGATTGAGCCGGACTCTAGAAATCATTATCAGAATTACGTCGTGGGAAAAATGCTCGTTGAGCCGAAAGGCAAAATGGTCGCAGTAAGAATCTTGAATGTGGGAAATAAGAGCATCAAACTAAAGCAAGGACAATCGATCGGAGCATGCGTACCGATAACTGCTGTCACCAAGTTGTCGAAGGAGAATGCTGCTATATCTTTGCCATCAAGTAGCACAGCTAAGTTGAAAAGAACTATACTCAGGCAAACCGAGCTGAACCAGGAGCAACGAGCGATGGCACAGGAACTAATCAACGAATTTGCAGACGTATTTGCCTCGCAGGATGGCGAATATGGCTGCACACATTTGGTACAACACCGAATAGACACTGGAGATGCAAGACCCATACGTCAACCTCCTAGGCATTTACCATTAGCTAAGCAGACGGAGGTTACAGAAATGGTTTCGACTCTGGAAAATCAAGGGTTGATTGAAGGCTCTAAGAGTCCGTGGGCATCACCTGTTGTACTGGTCAAGAAGAAAGACGGCACCAATAGATTCTGCGTGGATTATCGCCAGCTAAATAATGTCACCAAGAAGGATAGCTACCCCTTGCCAAGGATTGACGACACACTGGACACGCTGTCATTAGCGCAATGGTTCTCCACACTTGATTTGAAGAGTGGCTACTGGCAAGTACAGATCCATCCGGAGGACTGTGAGAAGACAGCCTTCACCGCAGAAAACGGGCTTTGGCAATTCACAGTAATGCTATTCGGATTGTGCAATGCTCCGGCAACCTTTGAGCGTCTAATGGAACGCGTTTTGCTGGGACTTACATGGAAAACCTGTTTGGTCTACCTGGACGATGTCATCGTGGTCGGCAAAACTTTTCAAGAACATCGAGATAACTTAAAGGAGGTGTTCCAAAGACTACGAAGTGCACAGCTAAAGCTAAACCCGAAGAAGTGTCATCTCTTTATGCCAGATGTCAAATACTCATCTCATCCGAAGGGGTAAGGACAGACCCAGAAAAGATCGAAGCAGTGAAAAATTGGCCAGTCCCAAGAGACAAACCCCAACTGAGAAACTTTCTGGGACTCGCTACCTACTACAGGCGGTTTGTGAAGGATTTTGCTGGGATCGCAAAGAGTTTGCATCAACTAACAGAAAAGGGAAAACAATTCAAATGGTCAAGTGAATGCGAAAGAAGCTTCAAAACTCTCAAACAACAAATATGAGAGGCCCCTGAACTAGCATACCCTACTCCAGGAAAAACATTTATTGTGGATGCAGATGCCAGTAACGTCGGAATTGGAGCTGTCCTTTCGCAGATGCATGACGGGCAAGAAAAAGTTGTTTCCTACTTTAGTAAGGTGCTCTCTAAGCCGGAAAGGAACTACTGTGTTACCAGGCGGGAACTTCTTGCTTTGGTCTTGGCAACAAAGCATTTCCATAAGTACATGTACGGACGAAAATTCATTCTTCGCACAGACCATGCATCTCTGAAGTGGTTGCTGCAATTTAAAAATCCTGAAGGACAAGCCGCAAGGTGGATTGAATGACTCCAGATGTACGACTACGAGATACAGCACCGAAAGGGCACCCTTCACTCTAATGTGGATACTCAGTCCCGGCGACCTGACAAATCTGATTGTACATTGCACACGACAAGAACAAAAAGATGCGTTATCCACCCAACGGCTCAGAGCTGAGCCCACTGATGTTTGGAATGAAAGTGAAATGCGAGACGCCCAAAAAGAGGATCCGGATATCGGGCTAAGGGAACTGCACGATGGAATATCCGGAGGCCACTTGGGAGTGAATTAGACGTTAGAAAAGTTGCGAGAACGTTTTTACTGGGTGCATGCTAAGGACGATGTAGAAAATTGGTGCAGAATGTGTGTCACCTGCGCCGCCAGTAAAGGCCCGAGAGTTAAGACTCACGGCAGACTGCATCAATACAACGTTGGAGCGCCCTTCGAGAGAATCGCAGTTGACATCGCACGACCGTTTCCTGAAACCGAAAAGGTAAATCGCTACATTCTTGTTATTATGGATTACTTCAGTAAGTGGCCTGAGGCTTTCGCTATTCCTAACCAGGAAGCCAAAACCGTGATTGAACAGATCGTTTACAACTGGGTGAGCAGGTTCGGCGTACCGATGGAATTGCACTCGGATCAAGGGCGCAACTTCGAATCCAAGATTTTCCAAGGGGTGTGCGAGTTACTGGGTATCAAAAAGACGAGAACAACACCGCTCCACCCACAATCGGACGGGATGCTAGAACGCTTCAACAGAACCTTGAATGAACACCTATCAAAGGTCATTTTTGACAAGCAATGCGATTGGGATTGGCAAATTCCAATGTTTCTATTAGACTATCGGAGTGCAGTACACAACACGACAGGTCACACCCCATTGGAAATCCTTTTCGGTCGAACAGTCCGGTTACCTAGTGAATTGATGTTTGGATCACCGCCGTCTGAAGAGAACAGAAATGAAGACGACTATGACGCAGACTTCAAACAGATTATTAGGGACGTGCACCAAAGAACTAGGGATAAGATCAAGATAGCCAGTGACCGCATGAAGACGAGGTATGATGTCAAGGCGACCACGACGGGATTCCAGGAAGGAGATCTAGTGTGGCTATATAACCCTCATAGACGGAAAGGCGTATCACCTAAATTACAGCAAGACTGGGAAGGACCATGAGCAGAGGCACAGGGAATATGAAAATCATGTGCAAGGGGCTTGCGGGAAGGGGTATGAAGACTTGGCTGTTTGTTTTCATTCGACTGCAACAGGAAATTACATAATTTTTCATGAATTGGTATTTTGTTTGAGTGTATGGGTATGTATGTAAGAAAGAACAATTAAAAGGCGAGAAAAGTGGAATATTTCGTTACATTTTGTAATTGAAGTTTGACAAGCAAAATATTAGTCTTGTTATTACTCTGCAGTGCATATAAATAATAATAAGTATGTACATACGTAGTAATTGAATTGAATTGCTGTGCAACCGAAAATGAGTTTTCGGATAGGAAATTATTTCGTTTCCCTGTTTATTATTATTTCGTCACTGTTAAATATGATGAATGGTTAGCTTTGACGGACGAGTCTCGTGAACATATAAAATGCCTTTAAAAACCTTACATTTGCAGCAAACATTTTGAAAATGGCTTATTGGGAAAAAAATATTTAAAAACAAATGCTTATCCCTCTCTCTTCTTAAAACGAAGCGAGAGTGTTCCGAACTCTGAAGACGATTCTGTTTGCTTTGATCCAGTCAAAGCTAAGATTATGTACGAAAATAACAAAGATTTAAAAATGAGTTCGAATGAAGCTACAATAGGAGAACCGAACTTTGCTTCTAAAAATTTATCAAGGACAAAATTCAATGATCACATTGAGGCTCATGTATAAAGGCAATCTTTTTACATTAGGAGAATTGAAAAGCTAAAGAAATTGAACAATGTCTTAAGAATAACTATTAAAGAAAATAGAAAATCGAAACTAAATATATTAAAGAAAATTCGTCGTTTAAAAGAGGACAAGAAAAGGCTACAGGCGCTTGAAAAGCAAAACATTCAAGAGAAAATCGATTCATTGCCTGATATTCATCAAAATGCTATGACATTTTCGAAGCTCATCTTATCACAGGGTAAAAATGAATACACCGAAGAGGAGAAATGGATTTCGCAGTGCGTTTTTTTTGTTCAGCTGCCGGATACAACTTTTTGCGGGATCAACTTGAGGTGCACTTGCCGCATCCATCTTCACTGCACAGATGGATTAAAATTAAAAGTCTGTCACCTGGCTTAAATAGAAATGTTATGCAGGAAATTAAGGAAATAACCGCGAAATTACCACCAAAAGAAAAAGAAGTTGTGGTTATAATTGACGAGATGAGCCTTCAGACGGATCTAACCTATAATAAATTTAAAGATGAAATTGAAGGTTTTGTTGATTACGGAAGAAATCAAAGATATAATTCATACGCTAAGTCTGCATGCGTCTTTATGATTCGGAGCATATGTGGAAATTTTAAGCAAGCTTAACGTCGTTTGTCCGAGCAATATACACACCAAAGAACTTGAAGTTGAGGTATATAGCTGCCTTGATATAGGCGCAGATTATTAAATGTAAGAGCTATTTGCTGCGATTAATTTCAAAAGATGAACGTGAAGCTGGCCGCACATGTTCTACGCAGATCTGTATCCTGTGGAATTGAAACTTTAATAAAACTGAACAAATTCCCATGCCATATAGCCCAATTTGCGAAATCGACAGTTGAATTTATTAAAAAAATAGAAATGAAGTAATATATATTAAATATTAAACCCATTAACACAACAAATAGATCATTCTGTTTCAAAGGTTTGGCTCTAACTATAGGGAGCTTTTTAAGAATAAGGGAAACGTTATTCATGAATCATGATGATTTATATAACGTTTATGTAAATAAATTTTATCAAGATCCATTAGAAAACTTATTTGGGAAGATAAGAGCACGGAACATAAATAAAAGTAGCCCCAGTGTTGCTGAATTTAGCTCATTGATAGCCAAAGTTATATCGATTAAATTTCTATTTAAATCGGAATGATCGAATGCGAGGAAGACGATTCGGAATACTTGCAGGTGGATTGGAATGCCGTTTTGCAGAACGATACAGAGGAGCAAACTGTGCTTCAAGAGAATATTCTTCAGAATGAAAACTGTTTTGAAAATAACATGAATACTAATAATATAATTAACCCATTAGACGAAAACGCAGTATCAGTTAAGGTACCACAAGTCAACGACCTTGCTGTTAGATATTTTGCAGGATACTGCTTTTTCAAAACAATAAAAAAGATGAATAAAATCTATGAAAATTGTGCGGGAAAAATGTTAAAAGACAAGCACGATTTCAATCTAACAGAAATACTGATAAAATTAAAAAAATATGAGAATTCGAAAGAAAATACAGTTCTCTTGTGGCCGTCCGAAAAATATTTTCAGGTATGCCGTCTTCATACACAAATATTCTCTGCATACTTTGAAAAACTGCCTTTTGCATATAATTTAAGAGAAAACATAACCAAAGAATGTATAAAGGCAATAAATATGAATTTTCCGAAATGGTTTGATAACTCTAGTGTATGTTACGAGCACAAGATTAATTTAATAAATTTCCTAATAATTGTATTGCTCTGGAAGAATTGTAAATGGGTCCTTGATAAGAACAGAAATAAAAACACGATTCCCAGAAATAAAATAGAAAAACTGCAAAACGTAATGAACGCTTAAAAATGTAAGTAAGCCGACATGATAAATTGACAACGATTATTGACAACGAGGGTTGGGAGGATGGGGGTCGATGTCCTGCCACTTCCTCGCTCGTGTCCTCTGGAAACTACTTAAGTAAGGGTGCTTTAACTACAATATAATTTGTCAAAACATGTGATTTCTTAGAATTAGTTCTTCAATTTTTTACTTAAGCCGCCTTTACTTAAGTAGGCCAAGAGCAGTGATCGATTATTATACAGGTATATATACAGATAATACTATGTACATATATTAGAATATATGCGTGGTATGTCCCAAAATTTTCTACCGTGCCGAACCCTTATTCTTAACGTACGTTTTGAGTTTGGGCAACAAAAAAAAGTCGCACGTGGCCAAGCACGGACTCATTTGACAAAACCACTGATAAAAACATGTTTTTTCTGGGATTGATTTGATTGAACCCGCCGTAAATAACCTGATTGGACCCTCTCAGTGCGGTTTCACGCCAGGAAAGTCCACAATCGATCAGATTTCCACACTCCGGCAGATCCTGGAGAAAACCGAAGAAGTCAAGATCGATACCCACCATCTGCTTATCGATTTGAAGGCTGCCTTTGACAGCATTTATAGAGACGAGCTATATAGAGCGATGTTTATTCTTGACATCCCTGCCAAACTCGTCCGTCTGTTTGCCTAATGTCGGCTATATGATTCTATTCAGTGTACTGTGTAAACGTGTAAAACCCCTTCGGTCCACAAAAATACAAAACCTCAGTATTTTTCCAAACCTCCACCCGATTCCGACAAATAGATACGCTCTCATAATATGGTTTTTCAATCTCTTTCGCCAGCAGTTTCCAGCAGTGCTGCACTCCAAGTTGGTTTAGATCCCATTTCACTCGTTCGCACTCCATACTATATTCGGCCGTCCAAATATTTTGCGTATAGTTTTGAAAACTCCATTTTACATAACTTGAAAGAAAAGGGAGCAAATACGTTCTCGTAAATATACATTTTCCGAATAAGTTCGAACTTGTTCAATGCTTGGAAATTTGTAATGCATCAATAAATAATACCCCCATTTAATTTACATTGCATAACAAGTTACAAACAAAATAACAAGCACACGTACATAAACCCAAGCAAACCGTTTTACTGGGCAACGTCAACGTATGATGCCTTTGCAAATCGCATTCCATTCAAGTACAGATGGGCGAATGGTTTTTTTTATTTATTTCTTTCGTTACGTATTGTTTTTGCATTTGAGGTAAACGACTTTGCATGTGTGGGTGACAAGTGGCAAGAGCAAAAAGCGAAAAGAAAGAAAAAGATCTTTCTGCTCTTTGTGAGAACATGCAGCTTTTTAAAAAGCTTTTTTTTTGGCTTGATTTCATTTTCATAGGACACAACTTCCCATATGAATGGGACATCTGTATAGATTTATTATCTGTGCTATTAGTTTCATATACAACGGTAAAACACAGCAATAACGTCGCGATGTACGCTTATTCAATTTATATGCGCTATCAACTTAGCAAATATAAATAAAACAATGCTTTGAAATACTATATTCTACCTTTCGATGAATAGTTGCAATATACAGTAGTGACCGCTGAAAGCGAACTTTCGCATATAACGCGTTAAATGAAGAAAATGTTCGGTTATAACGATCCAATACATTACATTGTCATTTAGATTTCCCCAATTTTTCGGAGCTTCCCCGAGAACTGTATAGCTATACTTATGAACATACATACCAACATTCTCAAACAACAAAATGTTGTCCTTGAATATAATTTTTTCGGTACTTCCCTGGTTGGCATCAAGGGATAAATTTCAAAGACAGCACAAGTTGAGTTCCAAAGTGCAATAAATTAAATAAAAGTATAATGCTTGTGTACTGAAATAATGTTTTTAGTACTTTTATTTATTAGTATTCCTATTTTTTTTCTTTTTTGGTTTTCTAAACAAAAGTTGATGTTTATTTTTAGTAAATCACTTATAACGAACTTCAGTTATACCGAACAAATTTGGTTGGTCCCTTCGAGTTCGTTATAAGCGGGCACTTCTGTAGTTCTTAAGAATGTAAAACGTTTGATATATCTCGCCAACAACTGACAATTGCAGTTAAAAACAACATAAATTAAATTTGTTCACTAACCGACAGATAAACTGCAATTCAACTTCATAGATATCTGTATCTGTGCTACTAAGTAAACTCTAAAGTGGAGTTGGTGATTTTTCGTGACAATCACTAACGTGAGTGCAAAATTGACACAACTTTTGTTTCATGATTATGTTGTGCTCTTGTTATTTAAGAGTCGGATCTTATATCTTGGATTTCGCACTTAAAACAGTTAAAAATAACTTTAATAACACTTACAAAATCTTTAGATTACATATTCTATTACTTTTAGTTTCTCCTATTGATACACAGGGCGTTATAATTTGTTTTTTGAGATAATATAAATACATAAGCATTGCCTTTGCCTTGGGATACGAGATACATATAGCATTGGACAGAAGAAGATGCCCTTTTTTAAAAAATGAGTTGCACAAATGGTAATTAATTATAATCAAAAATATTTAAGAAGAATAAAGAAATACATATCAGTAATTTCGTAAACCAAGGGCAAATAAAACATAGAAGTACCTGCATGAGAACCTAATATTTTCCGCGGCATTTGACAAAAAACTTCTTGATGTAATCATGTTAAAATAGTGGAAATTGGTAAAGAATAAGTTTAACAATACGATATTTACTGTGATCTCGCCAATACCAAAATATTGCAAAACTAAAATGGTGTTAATCCATGAAGTCCATACATACAATAACATAAATAAGCAGATTACCACATAACAACAAACCTGTAATGCCTGTGCAAGTTTTTTCTCTAACTGTGCAATCATTCGCTTCTGTTCCTCAGCTAGGCTTTTAGCAGCATCCAATTCCTCTGCACTCTTTTCATATTTCTTTTCTAGATCTTTTGAAGTTTTCCTCGCGTCTTCAGCATCTTTTTTTAAGGATTTTACAAGAGCATCACCAGCAACAACTGTTGAAGCGGTAGGCGAGTCATCGTTATCAGTTCGTGTTTTATCACGTTGCAATTCTGCCTCCAGATTAGCAATTTTTGCTAAAAGTCTCTTATTTTCACGTTCTTGCGCCTCACGATTTCGCAGTTCTAGCGCTAGCATTTGCTTTGTGCTTTGAAGATCATCGCGCAGTTTATCGATATCGTCTAGTTCATCACCACTTGGCTCATCGGGAAGTTGTGCCTAGAATTAAAAAATCACAAGTAAGGACATAAATAAAAGCAGCTTTTTGGGACAGTTCATATAAGAGCAAATACTTACTACCTCGTTAAGTGCTGCCTTAGATTCTGACTTTTGTATCTGCTCTTCTATTGTCATTTGTCGCCGGAATTTTCGTAACCCGTCGAGGAATGGTCTGCTTCTATCGTTCGTTTTAACTGGTTTCAGGCGTATTCCACCTTGGATTTGCTTCAAAAGCTTATTGTGCGCATTATCCTTTTCTGTTTCGTATACAAATTTATCATCAACTTTTGTCATTGACTTACACGTGATAATTGGTTGAGATCTAAAAAAAAATATATGTATAACGATAAAAAATAGTTATTTTTTCTTTTAAGAATTGTGGAAAATATAAAAAGTTAATATCTTATGCAACTGATGCAAACTGATTATATAGTTTGGTTTCATTGATGCCAACATTTTCTTATAACATGTATCTCAATTGAGTATGTGATATGAATTTAAAGCTTAAGTCTTAATCGGGTCGTACCACTTGAAGCCATTATTCAGATTCTACATCTAAATGTAATTAAAATTATTTGAACTTTATTTTTAATTGGAATTCCTTGTAAAAAATAGCCGTGCATTCTATTGTAGTTGGATATCTTATAAAACAATAAAAAATTATGTATACTATATATTGATTTCATAGATTTCGTAAAGAATGATGCATTATTAAAACAGCATTAACAAAGGTCGCGAAGTGCTTTCATTACAAGGATACATACATATGTATTACGAGTACGTTCATAATAATCTCTCTTATTTAAATAACTCTATTTAAGAGATATGAGATTGTATTAATATGCTCATTACCAAGTTTTCTCAGTCTCTGATTCTTATTAAAAATAATAAATAAACTTAATTAAGGCTTATGTAATAAACAGAGAATTAAATTGGATTTGCTTTGTAATGGGGAATAATTTTGTATAGTATTTGTGATGAAAAAATACGAATTTTGTCTGAAACTTACACATATAGTATTTTAAAATTACCTGTCATTGCATTGCACATGTCGAAGTTTTTTACCATTTTCGACTTCTTTCATCATCTCCGACCAATCCGGACGTCTCCTAGGTCTGGTCCTATAATATATATTTGTTTAAAATAAATTTTGATTATAAATCGCTTTACTTTAGTTTCTCAAGCGTCGCCTTTTGCTGTTGAGAAAGTTCCTTTTTTTGAAAATCTGTTGGTGGACACGATGGTGGTGGAGGCGGTGGTGGTGCTTTAGGAACAAGTGACGGAAGAGGAGGCGGTGCAGGTACTACAAAATAATAAATGAGCGTTAGTGCTTATGTGAATACGAAGAAATAATGAAGTTCACGGATATAGTATGTATTTGGTAAAGAAAATCTTAAAAAAAAGCTAAACCACTTTGTTTGTTGACAACATTTTCCTGACGCAGTAATATAATAGAATATTATTTAAGGGATACAGTTTGTTTGTGTGGCTGTAGAATACCTCATTAGTATACATGCACATGATGCTAAATTGCGAAACAGAAAAAAAAATTACGCTGCTTTTTTTTCAAATCACAATAAACGTCAGTCGATGCCAGTCTTTTTTCGACTGTATTTCAAAATACATAAGAAACATGAGAGTCTGTTAAGAAATGTATAAATATATATATGTTTTTAAATTAATAAACTCTTTGTGCTACGTAAAATTCACTCCAAGGACTACCTTATCTATATATGTAATCACATAAAAGCAATTTATTCAATCATTGATTAGCGTTAAAACACTTTGCGAAGATGGGATTATAAATGTGGTTCTGTCGTACTCATTGTAAAACATGTTTTACTCGATTGTAAAAATTATATTTGGTCTTCTGAATTGAATTATCAATACAAATTTTAAGCTCGAACTTAATTTGAATTTCCTTTAAATAGTTGTAACTGGTGAACGTTATAAAGGGTTATTACAGTCGCTCGGAGGCGACTTAATAAGACAACAAAATTATAATAACTTTTTGTATAAAATATATGTATAGATATACAACCGACAAACATAAGATAAGGACGAGGAGAACAAAGAAGACAAACGTCACGACACGAGTCACGTAAGCCAGCAGCAGCCGGCAGGGTAATTTTAATTATTAAACAGTTCTTGCAAAGAAATGGAAGAGCGCGAATCGTGATTTATTATAATAAAGACTTGCAAAACAACGTGTGTTTTGTTTTATTGAAAAAAAGGAATTCTACATATACATTTGTGGGATGGAGCAAAACCAACTGACAATACCGACGACGCAATATGACAAACACATGTACTTGGACATAACAGAACCACGACGCAAAACTAAAACAAAGAACGAAGATAACCAACGGCACCCACAGTACATACGATCGCGACGCATATGGGACAGCTGTCGCCAAACAGCCGATATATCAACTACCGAACAGACACAAGAACAAAAGATACGAGATGACGAGAGAAAAAGGGTCGTTTTTAAGAGTAGAATGTTTTAGTCCGTGGAACAGAGCAGTTAATTAAAGTGAATTTAATGTGAAAGTATCTAAGATGAATTGTATCTGTAATTAAACTAAATATAAGCAAATAAAGTGAATTAAATGTAATGTAAAAGGAGAATTGTTTATAGCATGTGAAAACTGGTCGTTAAACCCCATCTCGAAGACAAATTTGGGGGCTCAACCGGGATAATAATTTTTGGGAGGATAATTAAATCCTCAACCAATTAATTTGTTCAGAGGATCATTAAATCCTCACCCGCTGAATTTTTTGATAGGATCATTAAATTCTTAATCGGGATTTGAACCGAGGTGAACCACATATGTAGTAGTGGAAAGAGATCAAATGTAGTGTTGTTTTCGTAAAAAAAAGAAGAAAAATTAAAAACTATCAAAGTGTAACGACGCACGTAGTACAAAATATATTCAATTTAGTTGTATACCCTAACGGCAAAAATTAGTGCTGTGTCTAGACGAGTGAGTAGCAGAAAAAAATCCTGTAGCAGACATCTTAACCGCAGTTGATGTGGAGGACAACGGAGCAAAAGAAGGAAAAGAAGACGAAGAAGATTAGCTATCTGTACCACGTAATTGTTGTTTTACTTTTATCCTTATAAATATTGTATTTGGGATTTTAAGAAAATTAATTGTATTAAAGATTTTAAAATTATAATTTTGGTATTAAAAAATTAAGATGGATTTAGAAGGGGTATTACCTCTCAACGTTGACGGACTTAAAACAAAACTGACCGAACTTAGCCTATTGACGACGGGACGTAAGGAAACTTTACAAGACAGGCTCCTACTGCATTTCGGTCTGCACCGTGACGAACAGAACGTAGCAAATAGTAGAAAAACCACGGAACCACTATCAGAAGTCGAGTTTCCAGGAAAAAGGGAATTTTTTACACTTCGTGACATTGAGGATTCTTGTGCTACTTTCGATGGTACGGGGTATCCAGACGTCATTCAATGGATACAGGAGTTCGATGAGAGTGCCATAACCGTACAATGGAATAGTTTGCAAAAGTTTGTGTACGCTAAACAGTTGCTGAAAGGAGCTGCCAAGCTCTTTGTCCGTAGTCAAACGGGAATAAGAGACTGAAGAACCCTATAGGAGGTACTCGTCGATGAGTTTGGAGTTAAGTTGTCGTCCGCCGAGGATCATAATCATGTCATAATCAACTGAGAAACCGCAGAAAGAGGACTTCGGAGACTTTGAGGGAATATCTCTACAGCCTGATGGAGATTGGGAAGTGTGTCAACGTCGATGATGAGAGCATTATAGAATACTTCGTGAGGGGAATACCGGATTCGATCCAAAATAAGATGATGTTGTACCAGACCAAGACGGTGGTCGAGTTAAAGCAGCATTTGGCAGTGTACGAGAATGTGCGAGGATCAACCCAGCAGTCGCCATACTCAAGGGGAAATCATAGAACACCGTCGAGTACGCAGCCAGTTTTGAACCAAGGGAAAGGGGACAGAAAATGTTTTAAATGCGGAGAGATAACACATATGGCGAAGGACTGTCAAGTGAGGACATTCAAATGCTTCAGGTGTGGAAAAGAGGGTCATCGCTCATTTGAATGTGGAGGCAATTCACAAACAGCGCGGGTAAAAGCAGAAACGAGCAATGTACATACTGCGACAACAGATGCAGAGCGTGTACCCCAGAGGCGCAAGTGTGTTTTGCAACAGGTTGTCACCGTGTTTTTAAAACAATTATGGTTAGGGGGTATAGGTCAAAATAAGATTAAGTCTTTGGGAAGCGTCTTGATAGATTTCGAGGTAGACGGGGTAGAGTTGCAGATGAGACTTCATGTGGTCAGGGAGCGGGATATGCAGTATTCGGCAGTCATCGGGAATGATGTCCTCAAAGATGTTGATGTCATAATTACGGCAGAAGGCGCAGAATTTAAGAGGAAATGAAGTAGGGAGGAGTTGGCTACTGTTGGTATGAGAGATGTCGAAACCGAAGATAGCAAAGGTATCGTTGAAGAACGCCAAGGTGGTGTTGAGTTGGATGAAAACCATAGGTACATAGCTGGTCGTGACAAACGTGGCCATGGACCAGGGGCACCAGGTGGGGGCATCATTGAAGAACACATGGTTGGTGTTGACGTGGGCAAAAGCCTTGTAGGCACACAGGGTTTTGCAAAGAGTCGTGATGAGATAGAGAAGGAAAAGATTTTCGAGTTAGCCAATGAATTCCAAGCAATTTGCGTCGTAGCTGGGGAGGGAGAACTGGAGTGTGAGCCGAGTATTGACCTGAACCACCTAAAAGATTGTGATAAGAAGACGGTGATGAAGATGATAAAAAAATATACCCCGAACAGAAGCAGAGAGTCGTCGGTGGCGATGAAGTCGGTGCTTAGTGACGGAATACCAATATCCCGGAGTCCAAGGCGGATGTCGTATGCAGACCAGAGGACGGTAGAAGAACAAGTTGGTGAATGGTTGCGAGACGGAATAGTTCAACCAAGCGCTTCGGATTATGCATCTCCTATTGTGCTCGTGAAGAAGAGAGATGGAACAACAAGACTCTGCTGCGATTACAGGAAGCTGAATGCGAAAATTATTAGAGACAATTTTCCAATGGTCTTAATAGACAGCGTTCTAGATAGGCTGCAAGAAGCTGGTGTTTTCACGACGTTAGACCTAGCGAATGGATTTTTTTATGTTCCGATCGAACGAAATTCGAGAAAATATACTTCATTCGTAACGCACAATGGTCATTCGAGTTTTTGTTGGTACCATTTGGACTATGTAATTCACCTGCTGTGTTTTGGTACATCTTCGCGGTACTCAAAAGTTTGATATACGATGGAACAATAGTGGTATACATAGACGACATTATAATTCCAACCAAGGATGAAGATGAAGGAGTACGGAAGTTAGAGTTGGTATTACGAGTAGCAGCCGGAAATGGGTTGCGCATCAAATGGAGAAAATGCCAGTTTCTGAAGCGAAGGGTAGAGTTCCTCGGATATATTATCCAAAACAGCAGAATCCGTCCGTCAGTAGAGAAAACAAGAGCAGTTCGCGAGTTCCCAGTACCAGGTGACAAGAAAGCGCTTCAACGCCTTCCTCGTCGTCTTACTTTCGGCGATTTGTGGAAGGATTCGCTGTCGTCGCTAAGCCACTGTCTGACCTGTTGCGTAAGGACATGAAGTTTAAGATGGACGTCGACCAGTTGTTGTTCGATCCAAAGGCGCCAACCGAGGTTCATTCAGACGCAAGCATGTGTGGGTATGGAGCAGTGTTACTGCAGAAGGACTCAGATGATCAACTTATCCATCCAGTTGAATATATGAGTCGCCAGACATCGCCAGCAGAACAAAAGTACCATTCCTACGAGTTAAAGGTATTAGCAATAATAGAAGCCCTAAAGAAATGGAGAACCTATTTGATGGGTATAAGGTTCGAGATTGTTTCGGACTATAATGCATTTGGCATAACAATTAAGAAGAAGGATGTGCCACGGAGAGTATTCAGGTGGGCAATATTTTTGCAGGACTTCGATTTTGAAATCGAACACCGGTCTGGAAGTACTCGTAAAATGAAGCATGTAGATGCGCTAAGCAAAGTGTCTTGTCTGATACTAGAAGAATCATTCGTACACCGCATAGGGGAGGCAGAATCGGAGGATGTGTGGATAAAAGCGGTGCGGACGATTTTGGCGAAGGAAGATTTTGAGGATTACTTTCTGAAGGCAGGTATACTGAACAAATACGCAGTGGAAGAATTAATGGTAGTCTCAACGCCGATGGAGCAGGAAATCATCAGAGTCGCACACCAGCAGGGACATTTTTCAGCCAAGAAAACCCAAGATTTAGTGGAGAAGACCTTTTACATTCCCGGTCTTACCAAAAAAGTGGTCAGTGTTGTGAAAAGCTGTGTTGAGTGCATTGTTTAGGAAGCTAAAGCAGGAAGAAAGGAAGGTTTGTTTACTCCAATCGACAAGGAGGATCGACCGTTGGGGACTCTTCATATTGATCATGTTGGTCCACTAGAACAGACTCGTAAACAGTATAACCAGAAGCTCGTTGTGGTGGATGCGTTCTCAAAGTTCGTCTGGCTCTATCCAACGAAGAGCACCGCATCCAATGAAGTCGTTGATAAGTTGAAGAAGCAATTTGTAACGTTTGGGAATCCGAAGAGAATTATATCTGATAGGGGAACAGCCTTCACGGCAGCTGTGTTTGAGGAATACTGCAAAGCTGAGGGAATACAGAATTTTTTGATTGCGACTGGTGTTCCAAGAGGTAATGGACAGGTAGAGAGGATCCACAAAGTCGTTATCCCATTGTTGATGAAAGCATGTCTGGGTAGTACGCAGAATCGGTCCAAGCACGTGGACCGAGTTCAGCAAATACTGATTAACACACCGTCAAGGGTCACAAAACTCAGTCCGTTTAAAATACTTACTGGGGTAGATATGCGTGTTCCTGATTACCCAGATCTGCGAGAACTTCTGAGTGAGGCAGTAGTAGAGGAGTTCAATGCTGAACGAGATACTATGAGGGATGAAGTACGAGAAAATATCTTAAAAGTGCAGCAGGAAAATGGTCGGACTTATAACAAAAAAAGAGTGCCAGAGCAGCAATATGATGTTAATGAATTGGTCGCCGTTAAGCGCACACAGTTTGGCACAGGGATGAAACTAAGACCTAAGTTTCTCGGTCCCTATAAAGTGGTTAAGAAATTAACCAAAGGGAGATACGAAGTTAGGAAGATTGGTAATCATGAAGGCCCCAATACGACAAATACGGTTGCAGAATATATGAAGAAATGGAACCCTTCATTCGAAGACGAATGAATATCAGGATGGCCGAATGTGGGATGGAGCAAAACCAACAGACAATACCGACGACGCAATATGACAAACACATGTACTTGGACATAACAGAAACCATGTACGACGCAAAACTAACACAAAAAACGAAGATAACCAACGGCACCCACAGTACATACGATCGCGACGCATATGGCAGAGCTATCGCCAAACAGCCGATATACCAACTACCGAACAGACACAAGAACAGAAGATACGAGATGACGAGAGAAAAGGGGTAGTTTTTAAGAATAGAATGTTTTAATCCGTGCCACAGAGCAGTTGATTAAAGTGAATTTAATGTGAAAGTATCTAAGATGAATTGTATCTGTAATTAAACTAAATATAAGCAAATAAAGTGAATTAAATGTAATGTAAAAGGAGAATTGTTTATTGCATGTGAAAATTGGTCGTCAAACCCCATCTCGAAGGCAAATCCTACACATATATCTATCTAATAAATTAAAATAGTAAGAAGGGATGGCATGAAGAAAACGAACAAGTTGAATTTTAATTATTTTTTACGTAACGCTTGTTTTTTTATTATGTCGAAATATAAATTTAAAGAAAATTTTCAATTAATACATGCATATGTATACATATACAGAAGGTGTTCTGCTTAGAGAGGCCAAGTAAAGTGAATTGCAAGTAACGCAAACGAGTAATTAAATTCGTTGAGAGCAAAAATCGAAGACGAACTCTCAGTCTTACAAAGGTCACACTGAAAAACTCAATTAAAGAACATAGAATGTCGGAAACAAAAACAAAGCAATTTTTATTATGGCGCGATTGAATCGAAGAGTTCAATGAGTAAAGCGTATGAAAGATCAAATCGACGTATTAGCTCGTACTTCTGAGTTATTGCTCAGAAGTTATTTAGCAAATTTAATAGGGTGGCCGACATTCTGGGAGTAGTTCAAAACTACTTTCAGTAGTAATCGCTGGTCGGGTGCGGACAAATTCAGTTAAGACCAGTAAATGGGAAAGCAGCACATAAACATAGAGATAAAAATATGAACGCTATAATGTTTTGTTTCCTGATTAGCTCCAAAAAACAAATTCTATTATATCTTAAGCAGCATTATGGGACCGCTTCTCAATCAGAAAATACTGAAGCTCAAATCCATAAATTCGTTGGGTAAAAGTAAGAGGAAAAAGCAACAAAAAAGGAATTTCACAGTTTATGGGTTGTTTACATCATCTACAACGCAAATCTCATGTTTCTACGTCACATGGCAGTTTAAATTGTCACAGTTCTCAGTCTTGATGGGTGGTATTGAAAATTGACAGAAAATATTGTATGCTCGCCAAAATGCATTGAACTAAATGGTGACATGTAGGCATTCTGTTTAACTGATTTTGTATAACTAAGTTTACGTATCTATTTTTGTTTTCTATTTATTTCACTTTGTTTCCATCTTTTTTGATTGGATGCTGTAGAAATAAAGCAGGCACTGAGAGGTGTCAACCTGGCGGTACCAAGTGTTTCTACCAGAGCTGTAAGCTTGAGCAGTACTTCCAAGTACTTGAGCAGTACTTCCATGTACTTGAGCAGTACTTCCAAGTACTTGAGCAGTACTTCCAAGTACTTGAGCAGTACTTCCAAGTACTTGAGCAGTACTTCCAAGTACTTGAGCAGTACTTCCTACTACTCGACCAGTACTTTCAAGTACTTCTTCAATTCTTCACTTCAAAGTACTTTATTTTGGACTTGCGCAATTTAAAGATTAATTCTTCTGAGAAAAGTAAAGTAAGCCTTTAACAAAACTAATTTCTGAAAGTGTTGACCAGTAAAGGCATGAAGTCCTGTAGAATAAATAGTAAATAAATGCATTTATATATACATAAATGGCTAGAAATTAACCAATCACCAGAAAAGGTGTTTGGAATCAGAAATCGGGTAATCTTCACTTCCCCCGCCGGCTCAAGGGTTTTAGAATTTCAAATAGATTACATCTACTACATCGGAAGTCCGCTCGCTTATGATCGCTATAATAATAACTGGACTTAAAGTTTCCAGTCTGCTGATCAAAGAAACACTTTCTCCTGATGAAATACGTAATAATTTTTCTTTATAAATTGACGTTGTAACAAATCTTACTCAATCTTATAGGAAGTACTTGAAAGTACTTGAAAGTACTGGTCAAGTACTTGAAGTACTGGTACTTAAGTACTCGATACTTGGTACTTGAGACGAAGTACTTGAGACGAAGTACTTGGAAAATACTGGTACTTGGCTTTACCAGTACCAGGGTACTGAAGTACAAGTACCAGTACCTAGCATTTCTACTAGGAGGATAGCTGCCTCCAGTTTCGCACGCTAAGTTGGCTGAGGTCCTCTTCCACTTGCGTGCACCACCTGGGTCTTGGCCTTCCTTTACTGCGCTGTCCCTCGGGAGCGAATTCGAAGACTTTTCGGACCGGAGCATTGGTGTTCATACGCTCTACATGACCTAGCCATCTCAGTCTTTGGATCTTCACTCATCTGGCTAGGTCCATGTCGCTGTACAATCCGTACAGTTTGTCGTTTTATCTCCTCTTCCGCTCACCATCAATGCAGACGGGACCGAAGATCCCTCATCCATTTTTGATAACTTCCATGCCCCTGCCTTTTATTAATCCTTTCTGGATATCAAAGGTCTCGGTGAGATCTTTACCGACCTTGATGGAGCAGCGTGCATTCTCCATCGTCATCCTGCACAGACGGACGAGTTTGGCAGGGATGCCGAAACTTGACATTGCTCTGTGTAGCTCGTCTCTATAGATGCTGTCCTACGCGGCCTTAAAGTCGATGAATAGGTGGTGTGTATCGATCTGAACATAATGGGTCTTCTCCAAGATCTGTCGTAGTGTGAGTATTTGGTCGATGGGGGACACTTTCCTGGCCTGAAGCCACAATGATATGGACCTATCAGGTTGTTGACGAACGTCTTCAGGCGTTCACACAACACGGCAGATAAGATCTAATATGCAATGTTAAGGAGACTGATGCCTCTGTAGTTGGCGCAGTTCAGAGGGTCTCCTTTCTTGAGAATCGAACAAACAATGCTGAGGTTGCATTCATCGGGCATACTTTCGTCCGACCATATTTTACAGATTTGTTTGTGTATGCTCCTTACCAAGTCATCGCCTACCGCAGTGATATAGGTAACTATCTTCACTTCATCCAGGTCGGGTGGACGGAAGTGTTGGTCATCATCGTCCAGGTTGAAAGGTTGATTCGGTTGATTCTGCCTGACAGCGGTATTTGGTTCGTCATCGCCGTTATACAGTCTGCAGAAATGCTCTTCCCAAATCCTCAGCATCGACTGCGATTCTATTACGATCTTCCCTTGTTCATCTCTACAGGCTTCGGTTCGGGGTTTGTTTCCATGGCATGTTATTTTTACCTTTTGGTAAAACTTCCGAACCTCATTCCTGGAGAAGCATCTCTCAATTTCTTCGATCGTTCGCTTTTCATGCTCTTTCTTCTTCCTCCTGAGAAACCGATGTTCGTCTCTCCTCTTCCGCTCATAGAGCTTATGAGCAGCTCTGGTCCTTCTAAGCAGCGCCGCTTTTTATGCATCTTACTTAGCTGCATGCGCTTGCCGGCATCCATCATCGAACCAGGGGTTCCGTTGTTGTGGACGGGTGAAACCCAGCACATCAGACATCCAATGGTCTTCGATGCTTGATGCTGGCGGTAATGGACCTCTTTAGAGATTAAGAGACACTCGATTGGAAAAGGACTTGGCGATCTCTTGCGATTGTAGCCGTCTGACGTCGAATTTTCTCACAGCATTAGTTTCTCTTGGCGTAGTTTGGGATATCCGCAACCGCACCTTGGCTACAAGGTAATGGTCCGAGTCGATGTTGGCTCCTCGGAACGTATGGACATCCATAATACTGGAGGAGTGTGTTGCGTCGATCGCAGTGTGATCAATCTGGTTGGCTGTTGATTGATCAGGAGTTCTCCAAGTCCCCTTATGAATGTCGAGATGTGGGAACCGCGTGCTAACGACGACAATCTTTCGCCCCGCCGCAAAGTCGCTTAGCCTGAACCCGTTATCGGAGGTGGTGTTGTGTATGCTACATTTTCCGACTGTTTCTCGAAAGTTACCCTCTCTTCCTAGCTTTGCATTAAAATCAACGAGGGCAATTTGAATGTCATAGCTAGGGCATTGCTCGTTGGTCTTGTTAAGGAATTCATAGAAGGCATCCTTGGTGTCGTCATCTTTCTCCTCTGTGGTGGCATGCGCGCATATAAGGCTAATATTGACGAATTTAGCTTTGATGCGGATTGCTAAGAGGCGCTCGCTCGCATGCCGGAAGTTCAGGACTTCTTGTCTTAATTTGCCTCCGACAACAAATCCGCATCCAAATAAGCGCTGCTTTTGCCGTCGATAACAATTGCCGTGGTAGATGTCGCAATTTTTCATCTTCGTTTTGTCCAGCTCATCCCATTGCATTTCTTGAATGGCAGTTATGTCTGCTTTGCAGCAGTCTAGGGCCTCCGCTAGTTGCTCGGCTGCACGTGGTCTATTAAGGGAACTAACATTCCACTTGCATATCCGAAGCTCATTGTCTTTAAATCGTTTGCGTGGGTTGTCAACAGTAGATCCGTCCATATCTGAGGCTTGTTGATGCTTCGTAACTTCTTTTTTTTTTTAAATGGCCAGGCAGTTACCCCGGCGGCACAACTCCCAACCTGGAGGACCAGTTCCATTTTTAATGCCCCTAGGACGAGGGGTCGGTTGCACCGAAGCCAGTAACCCGTTCCGGGATGTGAGCGCTGCCGTTGGCCCATATAGGGCTCGTCCCCCACCATCTCTTTTCCAAGGCCCTGACTAAGTCCTGGAAAACCTTACCGGCCTGAGATCCAAATATTTCGGAGTACTAATCCTGATTTATGGCGCAGAAAACTCGCCATTTGTGCCCTTCACTTCGCAATCTCTAGTGAGGTTCCCAGATGGCGCCACGGTGAGGCGTGAAGTAGGGCTTAATAGCAGAGCTGTAAGATGTTCGGCTGCAGAAGCTCATTCTCGTTATTTAAAGAACCAGCACCTGTCGGAAGATGCTACTTCTACGCGGCCTTATACTAATCGTTGCCATCCGAGTGCTGACCAGGAGGCATAAATAGCTGCAAGTAGACAGTAGATGAAGTTCCCAGATGAAATCAACGGTGGAATAAAATACCGGAACCACACATGTGAGACGTTATCCTGACTATTCTGACATAATTGTAGCTCAGGTTGGTAAGGATTTCCGAGACTAAGTCAGGGTCTTGGAAAAGAAATGATGGTGGATGAGCCCTTAATGGACTTTACATCCCCGAACTGGTAAACAGACTCCTTGTGCTGGGGGTATCTGGAATAGAATTGGCCCTACAGGTTGAGGGTTGCGGCGCCGACGGAAACACTTCTTTGACTACTGCGAAACAGACATTATTTCTACCCAAAAACTGCGACGGGATGGGCGGAAAAAAGAGGATGAAAACCGCAACATCTTCTACAGCGGTTGTTATTGCCGCCAAAAGCTTCGCCTATTTGGGTACGGTTTTATTGTTAAAGGCAGACTTAGGCAAGCAGTCTTGAGTCTCCGGCATGTGAAAGGGACTAACATAAGCCTTATATGCGCGCACACCACCAAAGACACCCAAGATAGCCAAGAATTATTGGCAGCATAATTTGCCGTATGGAAAAGAACGTTAAAAAAGATTCGGTTTCCAATAATTCTCGCATGGACTTTGAACTCTATTAGGGATAATATTTGAGAACAGCTATTACGATTTGGTATTATATCGCGAAGCAACATACACCCTCCTGGCAGCAGAGGTAAAATTCCGAGTAATTTACACCTCGTTCCATATGGAGGCATATTTATATACATACGAGTATTAAGTCTCTTTATTGCAGTTTTAGTGAAGCGTTTTTGGAATTTTTCCAATCCTTAAAAATGAGCGCCAAAAGAGGGCCGTACAGACCGTACAGCAGTTCTCCAAAATAGAATCTACATTGGTTAAAAAAAATGCATTTGAAAGTATGTGGATCTGAAAAGTCTTTAGAAATTCTCGCAATAAAATCTAGCATTGAGTTACCTTTAGCCAATATGAAATCAAAATGATTTATGAAGTTTAATTTATTCTCAAAAACAACACTTAAGTCCTCTTTTGAAGTAACAATAGACAATGCTTTATCGTCAATTTTATATATAAAGTCAAAAGTTGATCTATTGCGACAAAACGTAAGCTTTTGACATTTGGAAATATTTAGATGTAAGCATTATATATATATATAGTTTCATATGCAGTGGTTAGGTCGACGAGTTATTCACATTGCAAAGTATCTACATTTCTCGACCCAGCACGATGGTTGAGTGGAGTGGGTTTGTGCATAGAGAGTTTCTGGCATAGGATTGGTTAGATTAGAGCGGAATTGTGTTATGCTATATTGCAATGCCTCATGAGTGCACTTGCATATGGAGATTGTTGAGGCAAAAGAGCGTAAAGTTTTTGTGGTACTCAGTGAAGGGTATATACTTAGGCCGATAGAGGCACCACCGTCGATTTCCTCAAGTGATAGTACTACTAATTTCATATACAATGATGTAAGGCATTTTATTTAGACCAAATCGATAATCTATAGAGATCGTATTGTAGAGGCATGTAATCTTGTTCAGATCTTATACAACGAAAAACGTTTAAACCATCGGCATACATCAGGCATTGTGAATATAAAAATATGTCAAATCAAAATTATTACACATTGGGCGATGATTTGAAACTCCTTGCTTGCATCTGTATTTACATATTGCTGATATTGTAGAACACTTCTACGTATTTAATAACTCACCCATCTCCAACGAGTGGCTAAAAATAAGGTGCAATGCTTCAGAAAATATAATATTTTTTTTATTTATTTATAATATTTTCGAAAAACAATTTGGGGAACACCATCCTTATTTGGAGTCTTATCAGGCTTAAGCTTAGATAGAGCTAATTCAATTTCTAAATTAGAAAGATTTAAATTGCGAATGTTTAAAAAAAAACGTGAAAAAACTTCATCCATTGAAAGTGGTAAGCAAACAAGTTATGGATAATTGTAAGATATTACATCACCATAACGCATTTATTTAGGAATACCGTTCAATTGTGCAGGCGTAAACTAATCAAAAAATTCTAAGCGCAAACTAAATGCAACATAATTGATTGTGTTTGGAAATTGGAGGAGTCATTGAGTTGCTGACATTCATACTCAATTCTGAATCAACAAAGACTTGATTTAGTCACGTTATTGAACGAATTCTTGAAATGGTTGATTTGCTTTAAATCAAATTATACAGAAGTATCACAATTATATAAATTATACAGAAGTATCACAATCATGATAAACTGTTACATTAAAAGGAAGTAACATCTTCTCATTAGGGTCATAAACCCATTTTGCATTTGGCATGAGAAGAGATATAGGAAATTCTTAGAAGTTACTTCAGGATAGCGATTTCGAAATAATTTACCAAAAAGTAAAAGCAACATGTCACAAATACAAACTGCAAATTGAATCCAGTAGACACAAACAAGGGAAGATCGTGCCTGAGTCAATAAATTGATAACTACAAAGAATACATATACATATATAATAATAAATAAATAAGTAAATATATAAATATAAATCTACATATAATCAACATATATATTTTTTTGAAATTGCACGTAAGTTTTTTACTTCTTACATATAACGACTCAACATTCGCTCTTCTATGGAGATTTGGAGTAGGATGTTGTCATGGAATGTTAAGCATCATCTTGAGTAGCTTATTTTGTGCCACTTGTTTTTTAATGTGCCACTGCGCACAATTTCCCCACACCGGGGACCCATTAAGAAGTAACGATTCGAGAATTACTTTGTGCATGATAACTTTGTCTTCCTTAGACAGAGCAGGTTTTCTGTTAAAAAAAGAATTTTTATAATTTGCGCGCACAAGGGATTATGTACCCTTAAAATGTTTGCACATAGCGCAGGCGAAGGAAACTTAGGGAGGGAGAAAAAAGAGGTACCGATGTACATTGGTTTTAAATGTTTGAAGGTTGTAATGGCTAGGAAATAAAGAGCTCGGCAGGGCATTCCATGAGCGAGTTGTTCGGCTTAGGAAAGTATCACGATATTTCAGGGTGCGTCCAAAAGTGGGCTTGAGGGTGTACTGATGGGCATTCATAGCGAGATGGGTGTTACGGTTGGAGGTTTGAAGGATCAGAATGCTACTGGTAATTTCAGAAGAGCACTGGTAGTGAAAATATCGATAGAACAGGGTGAGACCGGAGACATTACGTCGGTGATCGAGGGTGTCAATCGACTGTGTAATATTAGCATCACCCATTAGTTTTATTGCACGGTTTTGAGTCTTATCTATCAGACAGCATTGTGTTTTGGAAGCATTTAATTACACTCTGTTGGTAGTTCCCCCATTGGTTATGATGTTTATATCGAAATTTAATGAGCTTATCAATGAGCAGGGACGTGATTTCGGGAACGAATATAAAAAGCAGAGAGTACTGTCGTCAGCAAAGGAGTAAATTGGATTAGAAGTAGCAGAAAAGAGATCATTGATAAAAATTAAAAAGAGTGTCGGATACAGAACGGAGCTTCGGGGCACGCCAGCATTTATTTTGTGAATATCGGACTTGAAACCATCCAAAACAACCATCCATTGAAGAAGAGAGTCGTCGATCCCAAAATCACGCATTTTCGACAAAAGAGCCTGACGTCAAACTCTGTCAAATGCCTTAGAAATATCAAGTGCAACTATCTTGCTTTCGCAAGATTGATGTAGACCTTGGTTCCACTTTTCGGTGAGGCATGCCATCAAATCACCAGTGGGCCTACGAAAACCGTACTGCCGGTCATTAAAAAGATTTCGTGTTTCGAGATATTTCATGAGCTGACGATTTATCAGCGTTTCCATGACCTAGGAAAGAAGGGGCGTATGTGCAATTGGTCTGTAAGAGGAGCGAGAAGAAGATTCACCTTTTTTAGGGAACTGGCTTGAAAAATTCTGTTTTCCATCTGCTCGGAAAGAGTCCTAAAGAGTGGGATTGATGGATAAGCTTAAGCAGTGGTTCCGCCAGCGTAGAAGAACACCTCTTCAGAAGAAGGGGAGATATACCATCTGGATTCGTCCCATTGAAGATTCAACGCACTCCAGTGTAGGCGGAGACAAAGCACAATCTGGAAGCGTTGGGGTGGCCGCAAAGTGTGCAGCAAGCAGATTGACTTTGTCCAGAGAGCTAACAGCTGGAATGTCACTGTAAATGAGCGTTGGGATGGAGGATGAGGCAGAAGTTCTAAAGTTTTTGACGAACGACCAAAAATGTTTACTACCTTTGGGTCATTGTATTATTTTTTGCCTCAGTTTTTGGTTACGCTTATGAAAGGCGTTGCAGTCATTCCTGGTTCGTTTGAATTTTTTCCGGTTTGCCTTTGTGGGGTTGGTCTTATAGGACCGGAAAACATTTCTCTCAAACTGACAGCCTCTTTACAGCTGGAGTCGTACTACGCCTTTTCATTTGGTCTGGTACTCTTTATCCGGTGAGGGATAAAGGATCTCATTCCAAAGAGAATAGTGTCTGTGATTATATCAGCAGCGGCATCCACGTCGTTATCGAGGAAACATAATGACCAGTTACAATTCCTAAAGAAGGTGTTGAGTTCGCTCCAATTGGCTTTCTCGTATTGCCATACTGTTCTTTTCAGAAATTTTTCTCTAACTGTGTGGTCAATGTACGGGGATTTAGCTGATATGACACAATGGTCCGACGAGCCTAGAGGTGAGAGCACATCAATTGTGTACTTATCAGGGTGATAGGTTCGAAACAAGTCCAGGGTGTTGGCGGTATGACTATCAACGTCTGAGATTCGCGTGGGTTCATTTACAAGCTGGGTCAAGTTGTTTTCCGCAGTGAAGATCTCAACACACCGTCCTTCGGGTATTGTCTGTGCAGAATGTTGAAGCCACCCAGAATTGCGTATATTGAAATCGCCCGTAAGCCATCCGTTCTTTTCAGAATTTTTTTCTCTAACTGTGTGGTCAATGTACGTTAATTAAGCTGATATGACAAAATGGTCCGACGAGCCTAGAGGTGACAGCACATCAATTGTGTACTTATCAGGGTGATAGGTTCGAAACAAGTCCAGGGTGTTGGCGGTATGACTATCAACGTCTGAGATTCGCGTGGGCTCATTTACAAGCTGGGTCAAGTTGTTTTCCACAGCGAAGATTTCAACAAACCGCCCTTCGGGTATTGTCTGTGCAGAATGTCGAAGCCACCCGGAATTGTGTATATTGAAATCGTCTGTAATAACGATTTCAGTATGGAGATACAGGGACACAATTCTTTGGATGGAGTCAGACTGCGCATCAAACTCGTTAAAGGTCGAATTGCTGACTAGCTTGGGGCCTCTGTAAATAAAGCAGTAGTGGATAAGTTGCTTACGGAGATGGAATTTTAATCACATGAAATTGAATTCTGGATTGGAACAAGGACTATATTGTGGTGGAGTTTGGTAAGCTACATCACTACGCACGTAGATGGCGGAGCCGCAGTGAGAGAAGAATAATGGCACTAGTTCGTAGCCAGGTAGCTTTAGATCAGAGTAATCTGAGAGGTGTGTATATAATATCTATATTGCCATATTGACCTTGTAGGGTTCTCGAAACATGCTCAGGTTAGATTTCCCAAACTATCGAACTTTTCGGTTTGCGGAGTGGCTTCCTGTCCCTTTCTTACAATGGCATCTTAGTTCTGAGTGGAAAGTATTGGGATGAAGAATTATCTCCAGATATTTTTAAGTTGTGGTTTCCTCACCTAACCAAGTTGATAAACTTTAGTAAATAGTAGCCCCACGATGTGCTTTCCAACAAATAGATGATGGAAAGAAATGACTTCATGTATTTGCTACCCCTTTTGGGCAGGCGTCAAATATTCTCGAGTAAGGCATGTCTGTCGTAAGAGGCGACTAAAATCGACCCTCAATATATCGAGTGTGTTGTATACAAACCATGCAAAGGACAAAATAAAAGGTGTTATTACCCCAGGTGACAGACTAGCTTTGCAGAAAAATCCCCCGCTGCTCCGAAGCGGCTCTACCAATTCTGGAGAGAGCCATTTAATGCATTTAATAAACCCGCTTAAAAAGTTCACGGGTATCGAGATCTCCACACCTAGATCTCGTATAACTAAGCACGAAATAGGAAATCCGATGGCACCGAAAGACAGAGCTGGAAAGTCTTAAAGCCAAAGATGAAAGTAATAAGGGTATAACCGAAACTAAAAATGTGTCTGCAGTAAGTTATAACTCATCAGGCAAAGCAACCTTTGAAACGTACGAATAGGACTTAAGTCGTGAAAAGGACTGGAAAGAAACGGAAAGTCGATTCTCGCCCAAAATCATAACTCATACAGAAGCGAAGGGAAATGAGCTAGAAAAAAATGAGAAATCAATACACATGCTACACAAAAGCGAATTCCAAATATCGACCACCGCCGCTTATCAAAGTGATCGGGATTGCAGATAACAAAAAAACTTCAAAGCATCTTGAAGACGTTGTTGCTATCTGATTACACTGTTTCATCCCGTAACAACAAAATATCGTCAGTTACTTGCAAAATAGGCATTTTAAAATTATCGATGGCGTTAGTAAAGAAAAACAAATTACACTAAAACGCAACCTTCCTCTTTTCGTGCGTCCCTTCCATAAGACCGAAAACCTTAAAAAATCTTAAACATGATAATCAAAATCGAGATTCCTCGTCAAAACATAGAACTATTCTCTCAGTGCAGCTACTGTCGAGGGCTCAATCACACTCAAACGTATTGCCAGAAAGACCCCTTTGTGTTAAATACTCGTATGAAGGAAATCATCTTTCCCAAAGAGGGAGACCTCTTCAACATTTATAATTTATAAAGGAGAACACCCAGCTGGTTAACGAGGTTGCGAGGCAGCCAGAGAGTTGCAAAAAAGCGAGATACATTTCTTAAGCTAGAAAATGGGGAATCAAAAAGGGGAAGGAGAGAAAAGCCTAAGCCCAACAAATTAAAAAAAACTAAAAAAAAAGCCATCCGTTCCCCGTCACAAAAATATAAAACAAAACGTGATGGAAGAAAGATCATTAAAAAATTACATATTAACAGGACCGAAAACTTGGCGGACGTTGCTTCCAATGTTTTCTCAGTTATACATACTCGAGAAACTAGAGGAGTAAATTAAAATACATAAATTCATTTTCGAAATCTAAGCTAAAAAAAATAACTGCTAAAATAAACGAACTAAATCGAGAACATTAATACGCATGGCATGCTCAAAATACTGACTTGGAATCCTAATGGGCTTTTATAGGTATATAAGAATATTCACATTTGCCTTATATCTGAAAACGATATGATCGTGTGCAAAGTTAAGAGGCTTAAAGGACTATCACGCTTATCATCCATCTCATAAAGCGAGAGGCGGATCCTCCTTATGTATTAAAGAGTCAATCAAACATACTGAAGACCTTAAAATAGAGCTTGAATCCGGGCATTCAAAAACATATTTAAATCACTCTCATCTAGTTGTATTATTGGCGGCGATATTAATGCAAATCACACCTTTTGGTGCTCAAGATGCATCACACAGAAAGGCTACATGCTATATACCTATTAGTGAGAGAGCTCGTGAACCATCTGACTAACCCGTTTCCCTTAAAGCTATAAAATTTAAAAATGATGTTGTATTATCGGTCAATGAAGAAAGTACCGTTCTAGTAGGTATCTCGAGGTTGCGTCATCATCCCTCAAATTTTTAAAAATGCCAAATAATTTTTTTTTTAAATCTACTCCCACAAGGCTACAATTTTAATACATTGTTATTAACATATGTTTAAGTGTAACGAAAAATTGACAGCCTATTTTGAGGGTTGCAAGTATGTGCCAGAAAATAGCAAAGTTGTCATCGGGATGGTAATTCATAACCTGCTCCCACAAGGCTCAAAATTTGTCAATTGCTTAAAAAGTATATGTAAACAGCCAGAATATTCTAGCGGTCGCAATCATCTGCCAGACGTGTATATAATACTTATGACGCTCGATGGGAGTGTGAGCGCAACAGACTTGTACGAGCTAACATTCTTTCTAACATTCGAAGAAAGAGAGAATACACCTCTTGTATTGGAGGCTGTAGACGGATTCTAACGGCATTTTAGCAGAAAAAGTGAGCGTGCATGAGGTGCTGAGGTACTGTGCCAAATATTTCTTTAAATACTGTGAATTAAAAAATCTTACTCTAAGGCAAAACTTCTTAAGTGTTTTCTTTTTGTTTATGGATAAATGTTAGAAAAACTTGAAATGAATGATCAGACTGAAACAGTTGCTTATATTTTACACAGTACCTCAGTACCTCATGCACGCTCACTTTTTCTGTTGAAATACCGTTAGAGTCTCTCTACGGCCTACAACAGAGTAGATGTATTCTCTCTTTCTACCATTCGAGCTCGTACAAGTCTGTTGCCCTCGTACTCTCATCGAGCGTACATAAACAACGTTTCGGCATATGATATCGCAAGGAAATAGCAAGGTCTTCAGTTCGAGATATATATAATTAATTTATTCAAGACCGGAAATCTGAGACCACTGAAAAAAACTGGAAGGCCATCAATTGCTACCGATTGTGACAGAAGGGCTTTGCGAAAAATCTTTAAGAAAGATCGTCGTGCAACAACGGAAAATATCACCTTAAAGTGGAAAAAATCAATTAAAAAGCAAATTTCAAGAGACACCTGCATTCGTAATGTCATTGTATGTGAAACTAGTACATAATAGGTACTATCACTTGAGGAAATCGATGGTGGTGCCTCTATCGGCCAAAGTAAATACCCTTTGCTGAGTCCCACAAAAATATTACGCTATTTTGCCTCAACAATCTCCATATGCAAATGCGCTCATAAGGCATTGCATAACACATTTCCGCTCTAATCTAACCAATCCCATGCCAGTAACTCCCTATGCACAAACCCACCCCACTCAAACATCGTGCTGTGTCGAGTAAGAAAGATACTTTGCAATGTGAATAACTCGTCAGCCTAATCCAACGCAGTGCTACTCTGTCAGTTGCTTTTGTTGGTGAACGGTCGTTCTGCTCGTCATTTTGAATGATAATGAAAACGAAGTGAAAGGAATGTGTTCAACAAAATACACACACACACATAGCACTTTCCTTTTTGCTTATTTTACAGAAAAATAAATAGCCCGATTCTAAATATTCCCGGGGAATTCATTTCTCTCTCTCTCGCGGAATACTATATTTGTTCTCGAGAAAAAAAATCTGGTATTCTTATTTCCGCGGGAGAAGAATTTCGAATTTTGAAAATCAGCTGTTATGCCGCTTTTTGGCACTTCAAAGTGATTTGCAAATGAAGGAGAAAGTTGAAAATTTAAGTAAAATTTAATAAAAACAGGAAATTTTAGAGAATGAAGCACGGCATACCTGGCGACGGTACTGTTAGTGCCACAAGGTATCAAGACCTATTAGAGCATCGGCTTTTACCTTCAATTTTAAGGCTACAAACAGAAGATTATAATTTTACATTTCAGCAAGATGGCGCATCATATCCTACAGCCAAGCGAAATGTAAACAGGCTTAGAGAACTCAATATTCCAATTTTAACGTAGCCTCCGAATAGCCCTGACCTGTCTCCAATAGAAATTTTTGGGGAAAAATGAAAAAACGATTGAGAGCAAATCCGGCTAAAAACATGAGCGAATTAAAGGAAAAAAGCTGGTTACTTATACTGGGCCAACTTTTTTGCGTCATTGGGTTTGAAATAATTTTGTTTTTTACTTATTAAATGAACATTGTTTTTTTAAGAAGTACGGTTTTTAAATAAGTATGTCTAATACTCACGTTATATTGAAATAAATTTTGTATTGGTTTGTTTATTTTGGACTGCTAATTAGTTTTTCGAATCGAATACGAATAAATGTTTATGGGCCAACTATTTTGCGTTAGGGTCGTAGAAATCGAGGACAATCACATCATTGAAATCGTTCAATATGCTGCGTGGCATAACACGCCATCAAAGGAAGACTCTAACAAACTACGGTCTACTTTATCCGCTGGAGATAAAGGAAATGGTAAGGCCCGTAAGAATCTGAAATTCTGCCTAGAAAAGCATTGGCTAAGCTTTTTATGTGGATTAATAACACCGAACTGATATAAGTATACGTTCCAAGTCGGTGGAAAGTTGTTGAGATCATAATTGTCTTAAAGCCAGACAAGCCTCCGATCCAATTTCATTGAAAATCTTTTAGAGGACAATTTTGAGAGGTTAATTATTGACCGACAAAATTGCATGCCTAATTACCAGTTTAGGTTTAGGGATAAGCATTCCACTATTGACTAGGTGCATAGAATCATCGAGGTAATTGAGAAAGTTTTGAAAGAAAAAGCGATTTACTCAAGCGTATTTCTTGATGTCTCGCAAGCGTTTGATAAGGTTTTGCATAAAGAATTAAAGTTCAAATTACGACGGATATTCCCAATGACCTATTATATTGTAATACACTGACAAAGCATCTTGAGAGTAAAATTGTTGGTGTAGACTTGGAAAAGAATTATCGCTATTAAAGAGATTTTAGCCGGCTTTCCACAGGTAAGTGTTCTCGGCCCATTTCTGTATCTCCTATACACTCGAAACACACCACAAGTGGACAGTTCTAGCTACATTTGCCGATGCCACTGCTATATTTGCAGTAGGTACAATGATTAAAGAAACAACGGTTGAAACTGCAAAGCGCCATCGTTGATACGTTCAGGCTGATTCGATAGAATCAGAACAATTCTGCCACAAACACAAGGGCCCATGAAGGATCCGGTATTATTCTCGAATTTACTGCAGGATGAGCTGTATGTCTCCATGACTATGTGCTTGATGAGCAATACGGCATGAAAACAGACTTTTATTGGGAAGGATAATTGGATGATTGCCGTATTCATTCTGCCTTGTGTTGTCAAGTCAATCAGATGCACGAAAAATAAAAGGTGGAATAGGTGTACCTTTGATAGGTGCCACCTTTGTCTTAGAGGTAACCAGTGTCGCACAGCGGTTTACGTCCGTGCCAATCAAACTGAGTAAAATGACAGTCGCATGTGGCTTCATACTTAAAACTCAGTAGCCATGTTAGTATGGAATCGAATCCCGGCTCATGCTAAGCGAACGTGATACGAGTATTTTTTCCAAGCGGTGCAAGCCCTTATGAAATGTGAGCCATTCATCAAGCATTTGATTATGTAATGAGGCGTCTAATGAAAAACGTGCTCCCCAAAGTCGCTAATGGATATCTTGGCCCCAATAACGACAGGTGCCGACATGCCAGTGGGATCATAGAGACTCGCAGCGTCACTTAGGACTTGGCGTCGACGTTGTATCAGCCAATTTAATTTTGAAGAATAGCTCGTCTCCAGTAGGATCCTAGCCAAGAACAGTCGTGGTGCCTGACTGCTACTTAATTTCATCCGTCGTTGTTTTGCTTATAAGCTGTGCCAACGTTTCTTCGAAGTTAGATCGCCATTTACGAAGATGGAAGTGTCTCTGCCTAAGCACAAACCGATATACCTGGGAAAGCCAACGCTCTGTTAAGTAGACGCAGTGTTTGTAAGATAATCGTCGGCGTAAAAGTCTCGCAATATGGTATATTCAACTCCCGCTGCCCGGCTGCGGCTTGATATCTTGTTGCAGTAGTCTAAAGCACATTGTTGCATTGCGTGAGTTGCCAGAAAGGGACCACTCGGAGTGCCATAGGTGACGGTTGCCAACTGAAATCTGCGTCGTGGTTCCAAAGGTTCTTGCCACATTATTCTCTGCCTGTGCCCACTGTCGATGAGCACTTGATGGAATATTTTCTCCACATCTGCGAATAGAGCACAGGCAAAACACCTGAAACCGAAGATTATATATACTAAAAGTTCTTGAGGGAGATACCTGTTGATGTTTGGGCTACGGCATTAAATACCACCTGAATGATTAACCACTGGATTCATGATTGGGTGCATTTTGCCAAGATCAACGTATTCCGTCATATTAGATAAAGATGTAAGCGAGGTGATCCGATCAATGATGTGCACTTCAATCTTATGCCAAACAGTGAGTATAAGTCAATATAAAACATCCTACACCTTCAACTTGAAGTTCACGTTTATTTCTGGAGAGAGACAAATTGTTACAAAAAAACGCGATGTCATAAAACTGACTTGTAAGCTATAAGTGATTCGTCCATATACCGTTGCCAAAAGAAATAACGGTAAATGTCTTGTTAGAGCCATCTAGTTCTGTGTAGTTTCGAGGGGGCTGACCTGTTGCAATAGTCTGTTTAGTTCCTGTTTTTGTATGTTTAATGAGCTAGCTGTAGCATTCGTGTCCCTGGGAGTGTAATGCGCAAAGTAATGTATGATGCCTTGAATTGGACTGACGTCAGTTTGTTGATCCTCATGACTAAGTTGCGTAACCTGACTTCAAGAAATTAAGGCAACGATTAGGTTTTTTAAGTCCCTGTTAACGTTCTGCCACTGGTAATGACTTATGCTATGCGATTTCTCGTTGCAAGGTTCTCAATTCCTAGGTGTAGTTACAAGCAAATTTCATTTTATCAATCGAAGGTACCGATTGTGAATTGTGCAATTCTTCCTCACACCTTGTTGGTTGTTGCAGCCGACTGCATTCAAAGGCATCCTTAAATGCAAGACAATTTTTCAGAGTGCAAACAATGAATATAACGTTGCGATAATGCATCCTCAAAGTAGTGCATGTTACGTTTCGCTTTTGTAACAGAAAGCAAGCGATGTAGCTTATCCATTGCAGAATTATAATATGATCTACATTATCCCAGAGCTTAGTGTGGGCTTCAATCTCAGTTGGTGGGGCTACCCCAAGAGCCCCAAAAAACGGTTAAAGTGCATCCTTACAGATTTGCTTTCTTGTGCGTCCTCAGAGAATTCAACTTTAGCAATCTTCACAGAGTAACGCTGGATTGCCGTAACTGCGGTGGTGCACTATGACTGTGAATTTGAAAACAAATACCGAGAAATGTTTTGGTTGCTTGGTTAATATTCCAAGCTGATTATTGACTACAAGCTGCTCTTTAGCAACCGCTAAAGCCGATGTGGAACTAAAGTATGCAACTCTAGGGTTCCACCAAGAAAAGGAATGCTAATATTTCACAAGCATTACAAAATAAAGTGCTAAAAGTAATTGTCCATGTACCGTCGTACATAAGAAATGACGAAAGGATCATATTGCGCTGTCTCCAAAGGACAAAACGGATCCTGCAGGAACTTTCATTTTAAAGTCACCTGCCAAACAAATTTATTTTATGAAAGAAAACTGTTGCTTATTTGCGATAGTAAACGCATTAAAATCATAGGTAGGTATTTTAAGTGATCAAGGGTCTCACACTACTATGACCACGCGTCTGCCATTCTCATAGTGTCTAATGAAAGATTTTCATTTGCCCTCATCGGGGAAATAAAATGGATTTGCTGATGCCTGTCAAAGGAGCTATGCTACACAAGAACTGAAAGTTGGGAGACATCAGTCCAATTTGTATGTGCTAAAAACAGGGTAGCTCTTTAAAGGTATCTAAGAGGTTGAATGAAATGATCTGTCTTATACTTGAGTTTACCGCAGCTATTATTGCAGTTAGGATAAGCTTATTTTTAGTTAAAAATCTCAACTTAAGTTTTTCTTTAGACCGACTGGAACATACCTCTTTGCTACGAGTTGTATAAATTAGAAAATGAACTGAGTATCTCAAATGAAATCATTGCCCAGCGAAAAAAATCCAGCTCATATCTTAACCATCATATTTTTTAATTTTATTTAAGAAATCTGTATATACTAATATTGTCTATACAACTACATGTAGTAAAAAATTAAACCTTCGTTCTTAAAAACAAATTTCACTTTTATTTTAAACAGAAAAAGATATTTAACTCAAATTTTTAGGTTGGAGCGCAAACAACAGCACCAGCACTCAGTTCGAGAGTTAAAAAAGGAAAAAAGTATAAATTAAATGTCAAAGATTATGCAATGGGGGCGTTCAGTTATTCTGGGGAAAGTTCAGAAACAGAAAAATTGTAAGGGCGCGTGATAAGTTCGATTGCTCGCGTTCGCGTAAACAATTATTTCATCATTTTGATATGCGATATGTGTTTTTACTTCTTACTAATGAATGAAGATCCACCACATGACCCTCCTCCAATCGAAGAGGGGGACTTCGAGATTTAAATACCTTAAACTCTGGTTTATTCAAAATGAATCACTAGATACAATGTGCTGGCTTAAGCCGATCTATGGAAATTGATACACATTTGTCTTTTATTCGAACTACGAAATGTTTCCTCAGACGTCGAATAACATTGTATGGTCCTTCGTATGAAGGCATAAGACCCGTTTTGACCTTGTCGATTCTGACAAAAACTTGTTTAAACTCGTTTACATGTTTTGGTATGAACATTTCTTACTTCGTTTGCCTAGTTTCTGATGGTATGAGGTTTTTCATTGTATTGCGTAGTTTTTCGATCAGGACGTCTGGGGAGCTTTACTTATTACCGTTGCCGACAAAAACTTCTCCAGGCAGTCTTAGATTTTGTCCATAAACCATTTCTGCTGCAGAAGAATTTAAGTCTTCTTTGACTGCGCAGCGAATTCCTAACAGGATGATCGGGAGTTCTGAATTCCAATTCACTGTGTTGCATCTAGCTTTTAACGAACGTTTTAGTTGTCTATGGAACCGCTCAACCATGCCATTAGCTTGTGGGTGATATGGCGTTGTGTGCGTCTTGTGTATGTCTAATAGTTTGGACAGTTCGGTGAAAAGCTTTGACTCGAATTGACTTCCTTGGTCCGTGGTGACTTTTAAAGGAGTGCCAAAACGATCAATGAAGTTTTCGACAAATGCATTCGCGACCGAGCTAGCTGTTATGTCCACTAGAGGATAAGCTTCTTGCCAACGTGTAAATATGTCTACGGCCGTGAGGATGTAAGAAAAACCATTTGATAAAGGTAGAGGTCCTACCAAAACTAGATGTATGTGATCGAATTGACCTGTTGGTACTTCGAATCTACCGTGTTCTGATTTGGTATGCCTATGAACCTTGGTCTTTTGACATCCTACACACGATCTGGCCCAAGTTTTTATATTCTCGATCATATTTGGCCAGAAGTATCGATCTGAAATGAGTTTTCGTGTTGCCCGTATGCTTGGATGGGAGATCCCATGAAGGATTGTGAAAAAATTGAATCGTAGAGCACAAGGAATGTAAGGCCGATTTTTGTTGGTTGAAGTTTCATAGATAATTTTTACGCTGGGAAATGTAAACTAGGTTAGTAAGAAAGAAGATCTCTTCGAATTTTCATTTTTGAGAAGTTCTTGTAACTCTTCGTTGGTGGATTGTAGCTTAGCAATTGTTTCTAAGTCAAGCTCGAGACTTTTGTTAGCGTCGATTTCGTCAATGCGAGAAAGGGCATCAGTGACGACATTGTCTTTGCCCTTGATGTGCTGTATATCAGAGGTAAATTGAGAAATGAAGTCTAGGTGACGTGTTTGCCGTGGACTTCGTTCTGTTTTGTTCGTTAATGCAAGCGAAAGTGGCTTGTGATCTATAAAAACTGTTAATTCTCGCCCTTCGATGAAAAAACAGAAATGCTTGATTGCCAAATATACAGCTTGTTAGCTTCGCGGTCGAAAGCTGAATATTTTCTTTCTGAGTCCTTGAGTTTTTTTGAGAAAAATGCTAAAGGCTCCCAAGATTGTGAAACTTGTTGCTGAAGAACTGCAACGGCTATGTCGGATGCATCAGTGGCAATGCTGAAAGTTCTGTCGTGTGCGGGATGAGCTAGGAGAGTAACTTCTGAAAGAACTTCTTTTGCATTGTTGAAAACGCAGTCGAGACTTTCAGGCCATGAAAACACTTTTTTTGTTTTATTATTTTTTTGTAGCAAGGCTAAATTGTCGTGTAGAGGAGCGATTATTTGAGCTTGTTTAGGAATAAAGCGATGATTATATTTTATCATTCCCATAAACGTTGAATTTGCTTGACTGAGGAAGGTTTTGGAAAATTTAAGATTGGTTCAATGCGATCTTTTGAAGGGAAAATTCCTTCAGCGTGGATTGTGTGTGACTTAAAAATTCTAAGGTGGAAACGCCAAAAACACATTTTGAAGGGTTGATGTTTACACCGTACTCTTCCAGCCTTTTGAAAAGAAGCTCAAGGTGCTCTTTGTGTTGTTCTTCAGTTTCACTGGCAATGAGAAGATCGTCAATGTACGCGAAAACGAAATCAAATCCCAAGCAAAACTCATTCATTCACTCGCATTCGGAGCCATTCAAAAAGACCAAAAGGTGTTGTTATGGCAGTTTTATGGATGTCCTCGGATGCAACTGGGATCAGATGATAAGCTCTCACAATGTCAAGCTTTGAAAAAATTTTGCAGCCATGGATATTCATGGAAAAATCTTGAATGTGGTGGATCGGATGGCGATCCGGTACTGTGGCAACATTTAGTCTGTGGTAGTCACCACACGGTCCCCAATCTGGATTGTAAAGGAGAACATGCGCCCGAACACGAGGGTTGACAAATAACTAGTTGCGTCACATGCTGGAACTCAGTTTCAGTGGCTTTATGCCTAGAAGCGTCAAGCCGTCTAGGCCTCGAAACTGAAAATTGACCTTTTGTAATAATATGATGAACTGTTGTGTGTTTGATTGGTGCAAAATAGTCTGGCTCTCCCGTTAAACTTGGAAACTTTTTAAGTACTTCATCGTAATCGCTTGACTTTTGAAAATGTTTAGGAGTTGGATCGTCAGTTCTTATAGTTGTTGCGTAAGAATGGAGCTTAGTAAAAGGGTCAATTAATCTTTTGTGTTTTGTATCTACTAGTAGATTGAATTACCTTTTAAAAAATCGGCTCCTAATATTGGTCTATTTACTAAGGCTAATATGAAGGAGTGAAGAAAATTACGCCTTAGACTAATATTAAGATTCAATAATTTTGAACCAAATGTTGGAATCGAAGTTACATTAGCAGCCAAAGTTAAAACGAAGGATCTTGGGATGTTGGTCCCCTCTTAGAGTTATACGGAAGTACTGACAGATCCATCCCTGTGTCAACGAGAAAAGTGAAATTGGAATTTTTATCCCTAATAAATAAGCGGCGACTTAATGAGCACTGCATCTTTGCCGCTGCAACAGCAGGTTTATTTAGTTTGGGTTATTCGTGCGATTTTGAAATTTATTTGCATTGAAGTTGCTTGTCGCACTTCCCTGCATCTTTTTTATAACGCATACCAGCAAATACCTCTTCCCGAATTCGTATTTGCACCATTGTGTGACCGACTTCTTCTATTTTTATTGTTTCGAAAAGATCTATTTTCATTGCGTGAACGTGAATCGAAGGAAAACGCTTCAATCATTGACTCAATTCTAGCAAGCCTTTGTTCTAGTTCGTTGTTATTGTTGGCAGATTACTATTTTGCTGAGCAGTGGAAACACTGTAAATATTTGCGCCCTGAGATGCCTTGTATAGACTATCAGCAAGGGTAGCTATTGTAATTCCTCAAGATGTTTTTGACCGACCGATAACAATGTGATGTTTATTGGCTGTGGCAATCGACGCATTCATAAATTTTTAATGATATCGTAATTAAAAGAAGTACCGACCAGCATCTTCATCGATCGCAAAACCTCCGATGGCTTTCGATCGCCAATGTCCGCTTTATCGATAAGAGTTTCCAAGCGTTTTATTTTGGAAACCGAATGGCGTTCTATAAGAGATGTTTTTACGGCGAGATACTTGTCGGTGCTTGGTGGATTTGTAAGGATATCTATCACTGAGTCACAGGTGTCTGGTTGAAGAGAAGCAACCGTGAGAAAGTATTTTGTCTCGGAACTGGTTATTCTGTGCACTGTAAATTATGCTTCTGCTTGAATGAACCATGTGACCGGATTGGAATTCCAAAATGTTGAAAGCCGAACTCTAATTGAATCTATGGTGATCGTTTTCGTTACTTGAATTATTCCCGTTCGTTCCTACTGGACCCGTCATTTCGGTTTTCGTTTTAGGCAACAATTTATGTTATGATTAGTTTAAGATATATAATATTATTATTGAGTGTTTATAAATTTTAAAATGTTTTGTTTTTCTTTTTATAAAGTGTTGTGTTGTGTTTTAAGTGGACAACGTTGAGTGTTCAGTGAAAACTTCTTTGTTTTGCACTGGAATTTTGGAACTCTGCAACGTTGTCTGGTGTGAATGCCTTGTCCGTGACATAGAGTGGACTGTATGTATGTGTGTTGTGTTGCGTAAGGAATCTAGAATAAGTAATCATTATTAATTTGTATCATTATATTTTATTAATTTAATAAATTGTTTTCAAAAAAAGAAATGTCTTTAATTTTTCATGTGAGTTTATTTAAAGTGTTTGTTTTATAAATGTTTTGTTGTGTCGTTTAAATGCTGTGTCGTGCTGTTTAAAATGTTGTGTTGTGGAAAGAAATTTCATTATATTTTGTGTATATTTATTTAGAAACAAATTTTCAATGATTGATGGAGAGAAAACAGGGTGAAAATTATTTGTGTTGTGTTGTGTAGAAATAAATGAAGAAAAAAAGAAAAATATGTATATCGTTACTTTGTGTTGTTGAGTATTTTGCATTTCCTTAGTGTTGCTTGGTAAACAGCAGATTTTCCCAATTTTTCGTGTAAGTTCTCCGGTACTTGTTTTCAAAGTGACCAAAGTGACGATTCGTACGAATCGCCATTCCAACGGTGGTAGTCTCTCGTCTTTAATGAGAACTAAGTCGCCGCATTTTGGTCCCGGCTCCCGTGTCATCCACTTTGGGTGCTGTTGCATTCTGGACAGGTATTCCGTACTCCACTTGCGCGAGAAAAAGTTGGTCATTGAGGGGATCGGCTTCCATCGCTCAAGGTAACTTACCCTCTCGAAGGCAGTGTCTCCTTGAGGAATTGCGACGAGTCTTTCGCCGATTAAAAAATGTGCTGGTGTCAGCTTTCAGATTTCACCCCTGCCTCCCAAAGCCCTTCGAAATTGGGAGATGCAGGGGGAGTAAAAGTCCATTTTGTGTGCAGCTGAGTCAGTTGTTCATTAAACGACCCTCAGACAACCTTTGCCTTTTGCAGCATCCTCCCTAACTCCGTTTCCGCCCCTACAAAACTAGTGCCACGATCACTGTACAGTTCGGCGCACTTTCCGAGCTATAAATTGTTTGAAAGTCGCTAAGAACGCCTGTGTCGTAAGGTCTGCAATGACCTCCAAATGCACTGCCTTGACTGCTAGGCAGATGAATATTGAAAAATATCCCTTTAATGTTTTTGCACCTCGTCCTTTCCAGGTTTTGATGCCAAAGGGTCCTGCAAAGTCTACACCCGATCTGGAGAAAGGCCTTGCCATGCGAACTCTTGGCTCAGGTAAGTTCTCCATGAGTTCTTGCATTGACTTCGCTTTGTGACGGAAACAAGTGATATAGTCATGCACCATCTTCTTCCCCTTTCTCCTTAACGAAAAATCCAGAACGCTGTGCGGATTACGCCATCATTAGAGAAACACCACCATTGATTGTGTTTTTCTGTGCATCTCTTATGATAAGGTGTGTGAGATGATGATCTGGTGCCGAAATAGATAGATGTCTCTGTTCGTCGTCCATGTTTGAGTTCTGCAATCTTCCTCCAACACGTAGAATGTCGTCAGCAATTATAAAAGGATTCAAGTTTAAGGTACGTTTAGGATATACCCTTTTTGCAACATCCATTTCTGGGATCATTTGTTTTTGTGAGGTTTTTATCAACAATTTCATATCCTTGTCAATTTCGTTGACCTTCAATGAACCTTTATACCTTGTTTCAGGTTTTGCCCGGCAGTTAAACACAAAACGAATGCAATAGGCTAGAACGTGACGAAGCATTATTAACGAAGATTGCTTAAGCATAAGATTGATGACATGGAAAATGTTGGTCGTGTTCTCCTTCGTTGCTCCAAGTCAGGGTTAATCGTTTTGGGTTGAATGGGAATCTTAAAGTTCCAATTCGCTCGTAGGAAACTTGGGCCCTTCCACCACAACTCGTTTCGTTTAATTGCTGATGGCAATATACCCCTCGAGGCGAAGTCAGCTGGGTTGTGTTGTGTCGGAATGTGTTTCCAAAAGCTGCAGTTTGTCAGGCGTTGAATTTCTGCTACACGCTTGGCAACGAAGGTTTTCCATCGGCTTGGCGGTGATGTGACCCAAGCGAGGGCAATCGTAGAATCTGTCCATGCGTGTATCTCCAAATTCGTCAGATCCAGTGCCTTCTTGGTATGGTCGAGCAAAGTGGCTAACATTACCGCTCCACAGAGGTCAAGCCCTGGTAGACAAACTGTCTTGAGTGGTGCTACTTTCGTCTTGGCAAACATCAAGTGCTGGTGGACGTTGCCTTCCTCATCTTCGACACGCAAGTAAACGGCCGCCCCATATGCTTTCTCTGAAGCATCACAAAACCCATGTAGTTGCAGCTTTGTTGTGCCTCGTTTGCTCACTACATGTACCCACCGTGGAATCCTGATGTCCTGTATCTGCGGAAGTTCCTGCTGAAACGTCCACCATCGCTCTTCTAGCTCTTGTGGTATTGGTTCATCCCACGTCACTCCTTGACACCATAATTCCTGCAGCATGATTTTTGCCTTGATCATACATAGAGCAATCCAACCCAATGGGACAAAAAGTTTTGCGATTGAAGATAGCATGCTTCTTTTTGTCACGACTTTATATTCTGAAAAAAAAGTTTTAAAAGAAATCGAATCTTCTTTTGGCAACCAGAGAATTCCTAACGCCTTTTTTCCATGAACCGCTTCGATTGGTAATGTAAATCCCACTTCCCGTTGATCCGCAGGAATATCACGAAGAATATCTTCCGAATTGCTAGTCCATTTCCTTAGATGGAACCCAGCTGACTTTAGAACGCTTCTAGCTTCATTTCTCTTCGATAAGGCATCTTCGTTTGAGTCGGCTCCTGATATGAGGTCATCAACATCACGTTCGGCTTTGGCGCCTAGAGGAAAATGCCGAGCCTCATCCGCCGCCGCCTGATGCAACGTTCGAATAGCCAAGTATGGAGCACTGGCCGTGCAAAACGTTAGGGTCTCAAGTCTAAAAATCCTTTATTTCTCCGTATGATGATTACACTAAAATATAAGCTGGTAATTTGAGTCGTCGATTGGAACTCGAATTTGGCGATACATTTTTTCGACGTCAGCTGTAAATATAATTTTGTGTAATCGCCACCTTAAAATTAATTTGAAAATATCTGTTTGAATTTTAGGTCCAGTCATTAAGTGTGAATTCACCGAGGATCCTTCTATTTTGCTGCAGCGTCAAAAACAACTCGCAGCTTCGTAGTTGTGCTCGGCTCGTTGAATACCGCATGGTGTGGTGTATCCAGTATGGTATTCGTTTCGTCAACCTCTGTCATCTGTTGAAGCTCCTTACATTCATTTAAGCACTTAGAGTACTCCTTGTGCAGTGTGGGGTTTTCTTGGAATCTTCTTTCCAGTTGATAAAACCTACGTAAGGCACCTAACTTCGAGGCACCAAACCCAGGCTAACATCCGGTTTCAAATGGCAGCGATACCTTATATCGCCCATTAGCCAGTCTTGTAGTTGTCTTGAGATAATGCTCTTCACATGCTCTGTCTTCGGCAGTCTCTCTAGTGTCGAATGGCAACTCCTCCAGTTCCGAGAACCTTCGAAGCTGAGTATCTATGTCGAAAACCTGTAAAAAGCTGTGGACAGGTTATATACCTGCCTTGTCTTCCCAAGGAGAAGCCAACCTAGCTCTGATTCTTGTGCAATTGGGGATCTTACATCATTACCGCGTACAATGGATGCTAAAATAAATTCAGGATAAACATAGCTTCCCAGGAGAATGTCAACAGTTGCAGGCTTATCGAATTGTGGATCAGCTAATCTTAAGCCCTCGATGTGTTCCCAGTTTTGTTGAGCTAGAGGCTTGGACGGCAAGAGACCAGTCAGCGACTTGAACACGTAGGCCCGGGTATTTGTTTCGAATGGTGTCATCAGTGACCCAAAGGGTAGATTTACATACCGCTGACATGAACCACTACTGATTTTTCCCAAACTGGACAGCGGATTCAGTAATGAATGTTGCTTCAGATCCAGGATCGACTAGCGCCCTAAGATGATAATAGTTGCCCTTTGAAGACCTCACTTTCACAACGGCTGTGGCAAGAAGCACACTTGGTTGATCTACCCCAAGAGAGACAGGTTGGTTAATTCTTGATTTTATGTGGAAAGTTTGTGTACCTATTGTAGTGTTAGTACTAACCTTTGCAATATTCGACCCTCCACAGTTGACATGCAGTAGAGAGTAGTATTTCTGCTAGCAGAAATATTTTCCAAAATAAAACGCTTGGAAACTCTTATCGATAAAGCGGACATTGGCGATCGAAAGCCATCGGAGGTTTTGCGATCGATGAAGATGCTGGTCGGTACTTCTTTTAATTACGATATCATTAAAAATTTATGAATGCGTCGATTGCCACAGCCAATAAACATCACATTGTTATCGGTCGGTCAAAAACATCTTGAGGAATTACAATAGCTACCCTTGCTGATAGTCTATACAAGGCATCTCAGGGCGCAAATATTTACAGTGTTTCCACTGCTCAGCAAAATAGTAATCTGCCAACAATAACAACGAACTAGAACAAAGGCTTGCTAGAATTGAGTCAATGATTGAAGCGTTTTCCTTCGATTCACGTTCACGCAATGAAAATAGATCTTTTCGAAACAATAAAAATAGAAGAAGTCGGTCACACAATGGTGCAAATACGAATTCGGGAAGAGGTATTTGCTGGTATGCGTTATAAAAAAGATGCAGGGAAGTGCGACAAGCAACTTCAATGCAAATAAATTTCAAAATCGCACGAATAACCCAAACTAAATAAACCTGCTGTTGCAGCGGCAAAGATGCAGTGCTCATTAAGTCGCCGCTTATTTATTAGGGATAAAAATTCCAATTTCACTTTTCTCGTTGACACAGGGATGGATCTGTCAATACTTCCGTATAACTCTAAGAGGGGACCAACATCCCAAGATCCTTCGTTTTAACTTTGGCTGCTAATGTAACTTCGATTCCAACATTTGGTTCAAAATTATTGAATCTTAATATTAGTCTAAGGCGTAATTTTCTTCACTCCTTCATATTAGCCTTAGTAAATAGACCAATATTAGGAGCCGATTTTTTAAAAGGTAATTCAATCTACTAGTAGATACAAAAAACAAAAGATTAATTGACCCTTTTACTAAGCTCCATTCTTACGCAACAACTATAAGAACTGACGATCCAACTCCTAAACATTTTCAAAAGTCAAGCGATTACGATGAAGTACTTAAAAAGTTTCCAAGTTTAACGGGAGAGCCAGACTATTTTGCACCAATCAAACACACAACAGTTCATCATATTATTACAAAAGGTCAATTTTCAGTTTCGAGGCCTAGACGGCTTGACGCTTCTAGGCATAAAGCCACTGAAACTGAGTTCCAGCATGTGACGCAACTAGTTATTTGTCAACCCTCGTGTTCGGGCGCATGTTCTCCTTTACAATCCAGATTGGGGACCGTGTGGTGACTACCACAGACTAAATGTTGCCACAGTACCGGATCGCCATCCGATCCACCACATTCAAGATTTTTCCATGAATATCCATGGCTGCAAAATTTTTTCAAAGCTTGACATTGTGAGAGCTTATCATCTGATCCCAGTTGCATCCGAGGACATCCATAAAACTGCCATAACAACACCTTTTGGTCTTTTTGAATGGCTCCGAATGCGAGTGAATGAATGAGTTTTGCTTGGGATTTGATTTCGTTTTCGCGTACATTGACGATCTTCTCATTGCCAGTGAAACTGAAGAAAATATCTGTTTGAATTTTAGGTCCAGTCATTAAGTGTGAATTCACCGAGGATCCTTCTATTTTGCTGCAGCGTCAAAAACAACTCGCAGCTTCGTAGTTGTGCTCGGCTCGTTGAATACCGCATGGTGTGGTGTATCCAGTATGGTATTCGTTTCGTCAACCTCTGTCATCTGTTGAAGCTCCTTACATTCATTTAAGCACTTAGAGTACTCCTTGTGCAGTGTGGGGTTTTCTTGGAATCTTCTTTCCAGTTGATAAAACCTACGTAAGGCACCTAACTTCGAGGCACCAAACCCAGGCTTACATCCGGTTTCAAATGGCAGCGATACCTTATATCGCCCATTAGCCAGTCTTGTAGTTGTCTTGAGATAATGCTCTTCACATGCTCTGTCTTCGGCAGTCTCTCTAGTGTCGAATGGCAACTCCTCCAGTTCCGAGAACCTTCGAAGCTGAGTATCTATGTCGAATCCTGTAAAAAGCTGTGGACAGGTTATATACCTGCCTTGTCTTCCCAAGGAGAAGCCAACCTAGCTCTGATTCTTGTGCAATTGGGGATCTTACATCATTACCGCGTACAATGGATGCTAAAATAAATTCAGGATAAACATAGCTTCCCAGGAGAATGTCAACAGTTGCAGGCTTATCGAATTGTGGATCAGCTAATCTTAAGCCCTCGATGTGTTCCCAGTTTTGTTGAGCTAGAGGCTTGGACGGCAAGAGACCAGTCAGCGACTTGAACACGTAGGCCCGGGTATTTGTTCCGAATGGTGTCATCAGTGACCCAAAGGGTAGATTTACATACCGCTGACATGAACCACTACTGATTTTTCCCAAACTGGACAGCGGATTCAGTAATGAATGTTGCTTCAGATCCAGGATCGACTAGCGCCCTAAGATGATAATAGTTGCCCTTTGAAGACCTCACTTTCACAACGGCTGTGGCAAGAAGCACACTTGGTTGATCTACCCCAAGAGAGACAGGTTGGTTAATTCTTGATTTTATGTGGAAAGTTTGTGTACCTATTGTAGTGTTAGTACTAACCTTTGCAATATTCGACCCTCCACAGTTGACATGCAGTAGAGAGTAGTATTTCTGCTAGCAGTAATAGCAGCGCACACTGCTTTGACATTGACTAGTCTAGTAACTGTATGCAAGACAGTTCCGGCAAACCCCGATTCTGTCCACTGTATATCGTTCACAGATCTCCATGGCAATAAACTTCTGACAGGTTCGAAGGGAGTGCTGACCTCTACCACATACCTGGCATGCAAACTGCTTCTTCCCGACGTGCAACACCGTTTTCTTCTCGACCGCAACAGCCTTGTGTGCGGAAGAACCGCTGACCTATATGCCACTCGTTCCAGCTACTGCTTCCAAGGTTCGAAAACGTGTCTCCAGGAACTCTGTAAATTGTCTCAGTGTTGGCAACTCCTTCGAACTACCCAACTTCTCCTCCCACAAACGCTGAGTAAAAGCAGGTAATTTTTGCACCAGAGTACAAATTAGTATGTCATCCCAAGAACTAACCGGGAATCCTAAATTGTCTAGAGCATGGGAATATTCCTGGGACGTGTCCAGTAGAGACTGATGTTGTTCGCAGTCTCCTTTGTCAACTGTTGCTGTTCAATGAAAATGAGCGTTTACCAACATTCGCTTGTGGTCGTATCTGGCGACAAGCAGTTCCTATGCTTTGTCATAATTGCCAGAATACGAGTACAAACCTAAATGCTGCAACAAACGAGCAGCTCCACCTGTAAGAGACGACTTCTGCTCCAGAACACCTTTCTGATCTGCACCTGTGGACAATTTCGACATTTTTAAATGGTTTTTATTTGAAAATTAAGTAATTATAAACCAATATGTGTGTATCAAGTATTTATTAAATTTTATTAAATACAGTTGTTTCCTAAATGATATTAAAATAATTAATATTTTATTTCAGTAACTTTCGACCTTTGGTTAGCTTTGCCCAGCTGGTGACAGTTGAGGTTAAAGTTGATAATATTTAATTTTTGCACGGCGCCTGAAAAGTGATTTATGCACAACCACCGAAAGAGTCTGTAAGTCTTTAAAAGGAGCAAGACAAGGGGCAACACACCGACCGCGAGGGAATATATGTATGAACTTTATGTTTTAAATATACGAGTATCTATGTATATATTTCTTATTTTTTGTACATTTTCAGTTTGCACTTACACTTTGTTCTTGCACTTGCACTTTGTTCTTGCACTTGCACTTTTTGATTAATTTTAAAATCTTTAATGTTTGAATTTATTTAATGTTTTGTGGAGTCTTTATCCGGCTCGAAAAGGACCAAATGTTGGGGTGTGTAGGGTTTAAAACTTTTTATACTTTTAACTATGTGTGGGTAAATGGGTTGAAAAATGCGGTTTAAATCAAACACGTCTTTTCGGCTTCATGGGTTACAGCAAAAAGAGCGTTTTTATTCTTTTCCGGAAATTACTTCCATATTTAACTTTACAAACTGTCATACATTTGTACTACATAACATATTTACAATTCGTTACGTTATGTTTCCTTGTTACATTAGATTAAGTTTCAATTAATTTAGCTTAGTTTTAATATAGATTACAATTTTAATATTGAAAAACAATAATTATATAAACTAAAATATATGTATATTATTTATACATTTTGTTAACGAACAGGTCCCACTCAAACTATAGCCGAAAAACGGACGCGTGACGAAAGTTTTCGTAGGTTAAAAAAAAATTAATGGATGAAAAAAATTTTGATTAAAAAACTGAAAGTGAGATGCTTGTACGAGTATTTAAGTGAAATAATTAATATTGAAAAAAGGTATTCTATTGAAACATCATGTGTGCTGTTGCTATAATATGCGCTTACCTGTACAGTTATATTATTTCTTTTATATAAATATGTTTTCTTTTTTTAAAAAACGCTGCTGGTCTTCTGGTGGTGGTTCCTCTTTGGTAGCGGCTGGAGCTACTGCTGATATCTTATATGGCAATTGTTATGTTGAACTTGATGAAAATGCGGAGGTGGATGATGATGGTGGAGATGAAGATGGAAAAAGTTGTGATAAAATGTTGGTGACACAATGGCGATGAATGTATTAGTGGCGCTTGGAAGGATTATTGTCTACTGTGATGATGGCGATGGAGTTTGGGTGCTGCATGATCGTTATGGTTATTAATGTTGGCGGTGGTGATAGCGCTTTAACGGATTTTTGGCTACCCGTGGCGATGATGTTTGACGAAGTCTGTGGTGGAAGCGCTTCGAAAATTATTAGGCTACATCGTGGCGTTAATGATGTCGGTTGCTGTGGTGTTAGCGCTCCCAAAAATGTTGGACACACGTTGATGATGTTAGCGGTGGTGATGGTTGTACCGTTACTTAGCAGCGGCGGCGTGGCAACGAATTTTTGACAAAAGCTTTTTTGCCGCAAATAGCGTCTTCCGTCGGGGTCACCAATTATAGTCTATACGACTATAGTAAAAAATTAAGCCTTCGATCTTAAAAAGAAACTTCACTTTTATTTTAAACAGAAAACCAGCACTCAGTTCGAGAGTTAAAAAGGGAAGAAGTAAATTAAATGTCAAAGATTAGGCATTGGCGGCGTTCAGTTATTCTGGGGAAAGTTCAGAAACAGAGAAATTGTAAGGGCGCGTGATAAGTTCGATTGGTCGCGTTCGCGTAAACAATTATTTCATCGCGAATTTTACACGATGCAATATGTGTTTTTACTTCTTACTGATGACTAAAGATCCACCACACTAATGTGCGTGCAATAAAAATGAGTCTGAAATAGATTTTTCGACTAAATTAAGTTCTCATCTTTTACAGGTAAAAATAATTACACCGCTATGAGGTGGGGTTAGGTCGTTACGTTCTTGCGATGCTTGAACACCCACCAACGGCCCAAGTTGTCATATTGAACCTCTGGAGTCGGGACTTCTTTGGTTTGGAGGGTGATGGTATTGGTAATGTCATTGGTAGGCCTCTAGGTCTTTTTGTTTCGGTCGGAATGAGGCGCAATGGCAAACACCAACTTCAGGCCAAAAATTGGGACCAACGGGTTTACATCTATACGCGGCAGTTGTGCACATAATCCAGGATTAAACTATTGATATTATGTTTTTTTATGTAGTGACGCGCTAGAAACATGTTAATGTCGATCAATTACGAATAATTAACGAAAAAAAAAAAAAAAATCTTAATTTCATCAATAAGCGGTGTTGCTCGAGCTAGCAGATACCTTCCGTATCTAGCAGAATGTGTATCTGAGCATATATTTTTGCCTATACTATAATTGGTTTTCCTATCGGTTCGGATATGTAAGCGCTTGTACTATTATTACAATATTGTAAGTTTTAGTTTAATCACACATTTGAGAACTGACCCTGTTACTAGGGTAAACTGTTTTTTTGTTATCTGTAGCCCTGCTATTGGTTACCACCCCGGCCCCTCCACTACAAATTTTGTAATTTACTTTTATACCCATCTTAACATTTATTTTTTTCAAGATAATAATAAGATATCCTGTGTCTATCAGATAGGCTGATCGATAATCGATGTGCACAGGGGTTTTACATAACAAGCGCATTCATTTATGCTGTTTTCTTGTCCAAATGAGTGACTTAAGGAGATATAAAACGGACGCAAAGGATCTCCAGCGGGCGAAGGATGGATGCATGTTGGTGATGCACCACATAAGTAAGCATAACGGGACTGTTTTTCGAGATACCTGGTATATATGTATATTATATAATATATAAAGTCGAGTCATACCTATCTTTGGCGAGACATTCAGGGTAGGTTGATGAATGTGTGATAAGCCCATTTCAAAAGGGAAGGAACGTAAAAGCCTAACAAAATTAAAATTGAACTTAAATGAAATTTAAATTGTATGAAAAATCAACCTGTGGAAGGACTGTAAGGTAATACTTGGAGAATCGCTAGTAAGCCAACACCGTCTGCTCATTACAGAATTCTTCACGGCAGAACCACCGAAAACACGGGCATCGTTTGGAAAGCCAAAAATCCGGTGGTATAATCTATCGAAGGAACGAAGCGCAGGATTTATCGCACTGGCTAGAGAAGTACTTCAAAATATAAATGGTATAGCAGACTCACTCAGCCCGCAAGAAATGTGGAACAGCATGCACGAGAAATGCATAACACTCGCAAAGTCCCATCTGGGGACTATATCGAAATACCATCATGTCGGCAAAGAAACATGGTGGTGGAATGACGAAACCAAACGAGCTGTGGCCGACAAGAAGAGTGCATTCCAAGCGTGGACAAAATGCGATCGGAGCGACGATATCGAAAAAGCTCGACTGGCTCTTGAATACGAGCGTCTTAAAAAGATCGCAAAGAAAGTCCTGGCTCGAACTCGAGCGGCAGCAGCGGAAAACCTGTACGAGGAGTTGGAACAAATATCCTCACGATCGGCAGATAAAAGACAAGCTTTCCAAGAAGTTCAAACGTCGTACAATACTAAAATGCCAAATATTTTTAAGCTCGCGACACTCGAGAATGCAACAACTACCGTTCAATCAAGCTGATGTCGCACACGATGAAAATCGTCGAAAGAGTCTTAAACGAACGTCTTCGGCAAACAATAAAGCTCGATAATAGCCAGTGTGGATTTGTTGAAGGAAGATTGAAAGTGGACGCTATCCAAAGCCTACGAATAGTAATGGAAAAGCACCGAGATTCGTCTAAGGATTTACACATGGTATTTATTGACCTCGAGAAAGCATTCGATCGAGTGCCTAGGGATCTCATATGGGCCGCTCTGAGGTCTCAAAACGTACCGGAGACGTATGTTAGAATATTACAAGACATATACGGAAACGTGAAAACTGCGGTTAAAAGCTCTGCCGGACTAACGAGAGAATTTCCAGTTAATGTCGGAGTGCATCAAGGAAGCGTACTTAGCCCTTTCCTCTTTAACGTAGTATTCGACTATCTTTTAAAAGACTGCATGCGCGAAGCAAATGTAATGCCAATTCTCTTCGCTGACGACGCAGTTATACTTAGCGATAACGTCGAAGATTTACAGAACGCCTTAGATTCATGGAGAAATACGCTAGAGAGAAACGGGTTTAAAATAAGTCGTTCAAAGACGGAGCATTTGACGTGCCCATTTGCGCTTCCGTTGCGACCTGTTCCGGATATAATGTTAGACGGAATAGTTCTTCCGAAAAGCACTATCTTTAAGTAGTTAGGATCAATCGTTAACATGGAAGCGAAATGTGACGACGACGTAAACCACAGAGTTAGTGTGGGATGGATGAAATGGCGGGAAAATTCGGGAATCTTTTGCGACCGAAAATTTCCACTTAAATTAAAAGGGAAACTCTACACCACGGTTATTAGACCAGCTCTTATATACGGTTCACAGTGCTGGACAATGTACGAAGCGTTTAAAAACAAAATGACGGCAGCGGAAATGAAAATGTTAAGGATGTCTAGTGGAGTCACTAAACGCGATTGTATTAGATCTACGCGTATAAGAGGAAGTCTACATATAAAGAATTCGGTAACCGAACAGCTTAAGGCGAATAGAATAAGCTGGTATTGCCATGTTCAAAGAACATCTGTGGAAAATCCGGTTAAAAAGGCACTAGCAACAACGGTCACTCCAACTATAAGAAAATGAGGTCGGAAAAAGAATTCCTGGATTACTCAGATGCGCAACAACGCCTGAGGCTAACCACTGAAGCGATCCATGACCGAGCATTATGTAGACGTGTTCTGCAGTCTGCGACATTAGCCAACCCCATAAGCGGAGCAGCAGCGATGCAGTAAAATTGGGAAACTCGTTACGCATAAGTTCGTATAACGAGGAAAGGGTTAATAAAAGGATAAGAAGAAGAAGAAAAATCAACCGTGTATTACACAGTTACTTATGCAGTATCTATAACAGGTCACATGTATCAAATAACCTTATTGTATAGGACAATGAGCTTCGGATATGCACGTGGAATGTTAGATCCCTTAATAGACCACGTGCAGCTGAGCAACTAGCGGAGGCCCTAGACTGCTGCAAAGCAGACATAACCGCCATTCAAGAAATGCGATGGGATGGGCCGGACAAAAAGAAGATGAAAATCTGCGATATCTATTACGGCATTTGCTATCGACAGCAAAAGCAGCGCTTATTTGGATGCGGATTTGTTGTCGGAGGCAGACAAAGACAAGAAGTCCTCAGCTCCCGACATGTGAGCGGGCGCCTCGTAGCGATCCGCATCAAGGCTAAGTTCGCCAACATTAGCCTTATATGCGCGCATGCCCCCACAGAGGAGAAAGATGACGACACCAAGGATGCCTTCTATGAGCTCCTCAAAAAGACCTACGAGCAATGCCCTAGCTTTGATATTAAAATTGTCCTCGATGATTTTAATGCAAAGCTAGGGTATCTTTGGTGGAACAAACGGAAAGTATAGCCTGCACAACACCACCTCCGATAACGGATTCGACTTTGCGGCAGGGCGAAACATTGTCGTGGCTAGCTCGCGGTTCCCACATCTCGACACACAAGAGGGGACTTGGAGAAATCCTGATCAATCAACAGCCAACCAGATTGATCACATTGCGATCGACGCAAGACACTCCTCCAGTATTATGGATGTCCGTACGTTCCGAGGAGCCAACATCGACTCGGACCATTACTTTGTTGTAGTCTAGGTACGGTTGCGGATATCCCAAACTACGCCAAGACAAGCTAATGCTGTGGGTAAATTCGACGTCAGACGGCTACAACCGCAAGAGATCGCCAAGTGTCCGCTCGAGTGTCTTTTAATCTCTTAAGAGGTACAATGCCGCCAGCATCAAGCATCGAAGACCATTGGAAACACTGCCAAACCCCATCAGAGATTCCGCTTCTGATGTGCTGGGTTTCACTCGTCCACCACAACGAAACCCCTGGTTCGATGATGAATGCCGGCAAGCACAACCGGCTAAGCAAGAAGCATATAAAGCGGCGCTGCTTAGAAGAACCAGAGCTGGTCATGATCTCTATGAGCGGAAGAGGAGAGACGACCACTGGCTTCTCAGGAGGAAGAAGAAAGAGCATGAGAATAGCGCGATCGAGGAAATTGAGAGATGCTACTCCAGGAATGAGGTTCGGAAGTTTTACCAAAAGGTAAAAATAACATGCCGCGGAAACAAACCCCGAACCGAAGTCTGTAGAGATGAACAAGGGAAGATCGTAGTAGAATCGCAGTCGATGCTGAGGATTTGGGAAGAGCATTTCTGCAGACTGTATAACGGCGATGACGGACCAAATACCACTGTCAGGTAGAATCAACCTTTCAACTTGGACGATGATGTCCAACAATTCCGTCCACCCGACGCGGATGAAGTTAAGATAGCTTTTTGGACGTTTAAGTTCAACAAAGCTACTGGAGCGGATGGGCTGACTGCGGAGCTCTTCAAAGCGGCAGGCGATGACTTGGTAAGGAGCATATACCAACTCATCTGTAAAATATGGTCGGGCGAAAGTATGCCCGATGAATGGAACCTCAGCATTGTTTGTCTGATTCTCAAGAAAGGAGACCCTCTGAACTGCGCCAACTACAGAGGCATCAGTCTCCTTAACATCGCATATAAGATCTTATCCTGCGTATTGGGTGAATGCCTGAAGCCGTTCGTCAACAACCGGATAGGTCCATATCAGTGTGGCTTCAGGCCAGGAAAGTCCACCATCGACCAGATATTCACACTACGGCAGATCTTGGAGAAGACCCATGAGCTTCAGATCGATGCACACCACCTATTCATCTATTTTAAAGCCGCGTATGACAGCATCTATAGAAACGAGCTATAAAGAGCAATGTCTAGTTTTGGCATCCCTGCCAAACTCGTCCGTCTGTGCAGGATGACGATGGAGAATGCACGCTGCTCCATCAAGGTCGATAAAGATCTCACCGAGACCTTTGATGTCCAGAAAGGATTTAGACAAGCCGATGCGCTGTCGTGCGATTTTTTTAACATCGTACTTGAAAGAATAGTTCAAAACTCACAAGCAAACACAAGAGGCACTATCTTTCAAAAGTCCGTCCAACTCCTAGCATACGCCGACGATATTGACATAATCGGGAGAAAGCAGCGTGATGTCAGTGGCGCTTTCGCGAGTATTGAGACGGAAGCGACGAAAATGGGTTTAGCGGTCAATGAGGGCAAGATCAAGTATATGCTGTCAAGCAAAAAGGACAACCAACACCAACCTCTCGGGCAGAACGTCAGCCTCGACAGATATAACTTTGAGGTAGTTAAGGACTTTGTCTACCCAGGCTCTGCTATGAATACAGACAACGACAACAGCGCTGAGATCAAGCGAAGAATAACTCTTGCCAACCGCTATTTCTTTGTGTTAAGAAGGCAATTGAGTAGCAAAGCCCTCCCTCGTAATTGTCTGAGTTTTTATTATTTTTCAAGATATCTATGTTTTTATCACCTACAACCAACTACAACCAAATTTGTTGTCTTTACATCTTTAAGTAGAGAATTCAATTGTTCTATAAAAACATTTTTATGTAAGTTTTTCTCATGCAGGCGACTGTAGCGCCACTTAAAATAAGTAAGTAAGTATTCATCGTTTAGAGAGAGCGATTAAGCTCCCAAACATTTAATATGGTGTTGAAAATTAAAAAGTTATAAGTAATTCTTATCAGTTGGGGCATTTTATAGGGAATAAGAAGAGATACCCTCACAATCCATAAATAGGAGACAAGAGAAGAAAAAGTGTAATGTAAAAGCACAGTTAATATTCTATTATTATTAATTAAAACTCCGAAGAGATTCAATTGCAGAAATATTGGGTTGGTCAATAAGTTGAATGAAGCGATTTATACATGTTGCCTTGCACAGGGAAACTTGCGGTGTGAGCTATGACAACTTTGTTAACCCCATCATACCAATAAAACTGCGATCACGTCATCGCATATGGAGTTAGCGTGTCGATATTAAAGAAAACTTTCCGAAGTCTTGTAACAGAAAAATGCAGTTTAAACTGCATGATTGTTTTTCGTTCAATTTAAACATAGATACATATCGCAATATTATATGATGTCTGAGAAATATGAGAGTCAAATAACAGAGACAGAAAAGGTGTTTTAACTGTCAGCAAATATGCACAACAATATTTAGTAGAAATTTTGCGCAGTCACGGAAGTATCCACATCAAGAGATCGATTAACGAAATCTTGGCCTTTTAACGAGGCTATCCAAAATGGAGCGATATGTAGAATGATTCTAATTTATGTAACTTTAGCCTACCCAACAAGCGGCGCAGGAGAAATGCGTTGTTGAAATATGTCACATAAAATATAATTATACGTGCTTCAAATTTGTAATTAAAAGGAGTACGAGTATATAAGCATTAGCAATATAGTCAATCATTCCACCTTTTCGTTTTTCATAGAAACCTTAGGTATGGTTCTCCATGAATTTCATGTGTATGGTAATGCACCATGCATATATCAAATTACTTTAGAATATATCATAATTTCCTTCTATATGAAATATATTAATTTAGTTTATATTTGTAAATTGGGTCTAAGTGGGAAATAATTAAGCTTTTCCAATGACCCAAGACTGACTCATTATGTGTTGCATTTTACACCATTTTTCTAATTATTAAAAGCAACCTGAAGGGCTGTCAATCTGTTGCTGTACATGGCGCTAATGAAGGCGAATAGGAGACAAGTCGTTTCTGACTTCTCTAAATATTTCTTCAATAGAAAATTTTGCTCGGTATTAGAAAGGAACGGATTTTGTATTTTGCTTTGGTGTGCGAATATACTCGCTTGATGTGACATATTAATGTATACACATACATATACCCGTATATATATACACTAGCCAAAGAGGCAATCTGAAAATTCTCATGCTTGTGAAGGCAGCGTACGCAGTGGTATGTGCAAAAACATCATGACCAGTTTCATCTACATCGCGAATCGGCTCAGCTTCATCCTTTAGTGAAATAAATCAAAAATCAAAGAACAACAATTTGAAGTTTCAAAATGGATGTTCTGTAGAGATTCAAATTTTTGTAGACGTTTGTGTGTTAGGGTGTGCTGCAATGGCTTACCTTACAGTCAAATTGGAGTCTCATACTAAGTGTTGGTTTGTATACTACAGAACAAACGTATGGTGGCCATACTGAGCGTAAGACTGACTTATACAGCGATAAAAGGATACTCGGTCAAAATTGATAAGCACTTTTCCTGGTCGACTTCGTAGCCGGTTCTGTTGAATCAAAAACGACAATTTCTAAAGAAAAAAAATTTGAGAGCTTTGTAATAATATAAATGTTGAAATGGAAGAATGTTTGAGTAACAGAAAATACCAAAGCTATGTTCACTACGGCGTTTTATCCATATGATTCTAAGAATATGTTTCTGAGTTACAATCAAGGGTTGTAGATTATTGGAAAAGGTGCCACTCCAACACTTCAGTCCATACTATAACTTCGATTGCACTAAGCCATAGTACACAGTTTCTAAAAGCCTACGAGAGCAAATTGGTCGAAGGTGGTACATAATGAAGGTTGTTGATAATAGGTATTTCCTTAATATGGACGTGTGAATACCCCGGTTAATTTTACTATCTATGTTTAATCCCAGATATTTGTGGACTTTAACATTTTCAAAAAAAAAAGTATTGGGAAGAACAGCACTATCAAAACAGAAATTAGGGACAAAAGATGCTGTGTGGATAGTTTAAAAAAACATAATCTTTGTTTTATTGCTATTGACCAGGTTGTGCATACAAAACCAATGCCTTAAGACCTCCAAGTTGTGGTTAATGTCTGCAAATATGTCCAGAACCGTATTACAGGAAAAAGAACATCATATATCATCAGTAAATCCAGGTTTCTTGCTTTATATATCCATACTGAGCCCTGTGAAACACCTTTTAAATACAGAGGCACTTTTTAAAGGACCATTTGTTTCCTGTCTTAAAGGTATGTTGCAAACCAATCAAGCATAAAGCATCGAAAACCAGCCTTTTCTAGTTTACTCAAGCATTAATAGGCAATATATCAAATCCAGCATTAGCTGGCATTATTTGTTTATTTTTAGTGATAAGATGATAAGGGATTTAGATTTAGAAGGTTACATTCTATCTGGATATTGTCTTGTCTTATATTATTTTGATGTTGATAATTGTATTTGAGTAACATAGAATATCGCGATGATCCCAAAAGAGGTTTGACTCTGAAGTTACTTAAAGCACTGTTAAATTATGATTTAAGTGATGAAATAAAAATTGCCCGAAATGGATTCGATGTCGACCGATGGGTCATGCCAATAACTTACTGATAAAGATGTTGCGGTAAATTTTCCCGCAACAAGGTTTTCCCTCTTCCTTTTTAGATATTCTTTCGGTCTACCGAACACAGACCTCGGAAAAGAACTTACCTTACATAGGTTAACAACCATTTTATTCCTTAGAGAAGAATGAGGGGGGTTAGTTCGATGAAGCCCTAAGATTGGTTGGGAGCCTCATGACGAACCAGGAACCCAGGGTGTGACATGAGATCCACCAGGAACACCGTTGTCGAAGCTCGCAAGCTAGACGGGAAACTCTCAACGGGCAGCATCAAACAGGATGTCTGAAAGTCGTCGACGGATGGGGACGGATGGCCAGACACATTAATTCGATGATAACGGTTGGGGGAGGACGATCCCTGCAGCCCCAAGAAAAGCCAGGAAAAGGCTTAAGGCTATGTCCTGCAACCGTTGTGGTTTAGATAACAACATCACATCCCACCTTTGATGTGAATGTAGCTGGCTAGGTGGGCAGCAGAGGACAAATATATATGGATGAAGAGATGACGATCTCTTTAATAGTCACCCTTCAACGAGAGAGCAACGGAGGGGCGACAGTGGTGTGCAGACAGACCAGCCAAAGATATCAAACACCAGCAAGGATGCTCCAGCTTTAAAAGTCAGGTTTGAAGGGACAACGACCCCTTTGAAGCCAGTAACCTACCGATGGAGCAGCCGAGGCATATCGGTAATAACATTAACATAAAACAACCACAAAAATAATATCAAAATAAACAACAAAAGCAAAATCATTGCAAAAAAATAAAATATCAGGACGGCAGAAGGGACTACAACAAAAAGAAGAAATCAAACAAGTAAATAATTGTGAGGTGTGACACGCTATTGGTCAGTCTCTATTCCCCCTAAATCTGAACGCCGATCATCCGGAGTAGTTAAGAACCCACGGGGAAAGGTTGCACAAAGGCATTGTTCCATTGCTCCACCTATATTCGATCAGACCTTCTTTCTCTTTCTCCTTCGCTTTTGTTTTAATTTGCAATTTTCAATAATCCATTGGAGGAAGAATACCTGGGCAGCAGCAAAAGGAGAAACATTGCTTTTTGTTGTTTCCACTAATGTTCAATGGCTAGGGAAATAGTTAGGCACAGGAAGCATCCATAACCTCACACAAACTCACTCAGTCGAGTTCCCAGTTATCACTGGAAGCGGGAGAGAACTATGTGACTAAGGAGTTTAGTATAAGTATGTACTATTGGAATGATTGAGGGGTCTAGTTGGACACGGGTGCACACACTAGCAAAGTCTGTTGACTGTAGCTAATACTCGTAAATGTGTGTAAGTGTCTGTGGGTGAGTCTGGCGGGAGTTTTAAGTTATCACAGTATATGAATTAAAGAGTAGGTTCACTGCGCAATATTTTCCTTACCTTTTTGTGACCTTGGTACTGTTATTCTTCCTGTGTATTGGAATTATGCTAGAAATTGATAGCAATACCTGCCAATAAGCAAGAAAAGGATACAAGACAGGGTAAAACACATCTTGGAATCTGAAACATTTCAACAGGGTGTAATCATATACAATACAATGGCAAACACTTACACGCATTTACTGATAGTTAAAAATTTCAGGGGCAGCCAATCACGAACTCATAAACAAAAGGTGAAAACCAGTCTGTTTTCACTTTGTCCGTATACATTACACAGCGTTTCGCACTCTGAGGAGGGAGAAAAATTACGCACAGAAAATTTCTGCGGGCAAATAAATATCCACAAGGAATAAATGACGGGCAGACTATTTGCATTCTTACTCAGGAAAAATTAAATGGGATTTGGAGTTTGAAATAAGGCAATAGGTCTACGCTATTTGATTTAATGAGACGTTATTGTTGGTTTTTTGTACGACGGGTGGATTTTTTCATTCAAAGGGCTAGTGATTCTTCTTGTTATTTCTATTCTTTGGTAGTTTTTTTTGAAACTGCGAAAAACAAATAAGTAGATAGAGTAGCTTAGTAAAATCGAGGAGTTTTCTTGACAGAAGCGGAAAGTAAGATCAAGAGGAGAAAGCAAGGGATCAGGTTACAGGAGTAGCAGGACGAAGGAAGAAAACTATGCCAGAAAGAGGCCTAAAACCGCAAGGAATACGGATAAGTAGAGCGTATTGCAGAGTAGTGACCAAATGGTTTTTTTTTATTCGGAAAAGTGAAACTCCGGTAATCCGTGCGTGCGTTATTAATTCGAGAAAAGGCGAAACATGCGACACGTTAGTTTATTTTTTTTTGTGAGTTCGGGACTGTTAAAATAGCTGGTCACTCTAACGACGAGTGCTCCGATTTTTTAATCTCAATTGGTCGTCGAGCTTCAACGGAGCTTTTTAGCGTTGTGTAAAATCGCGTCTTTCATTTTTTGTTGTTGTTTTAGTTTTAGCGGGAGAAAGATATCTTTTTTATTTTCTTCTATTTTTCTTCTTCATTACGGTTAAGATTTGGCTCCTAATATTCCCTTTTTGCCTTAGATTTAGCCGCCGCCAAAGAGCTACCTGGGGGAACTCACCCCTGGAATAGCTTGATTCCAAACACAATGTGATGTCCGACAGCATAAGGTGGAAAAATATTGCACCTACCAAAACGCGATTTGGTCTAGAGGGGTAAGTTTTCGTACGTCCTTTGAAATTTATAGAAAATAGAAAATGCCCCAAGTTCCTAAGATATATCTTGATAGATTTGTTGGTTCATTCGAAATATAGAACTCTGAATAAAAAATAGAATTCTGAAATATCTACTAGAGATGAGAAAATAAATGCGCAAAAAAATGTGTGGTACAATGGGATTCCTAGTATGACCACGAGATTGTAAGAATTTGAACAAAATATCATTGTACATATTTAAAACAATATATTGTAATTTAAGAAAAGGGGAGAGATCTCGATACCAAAACCATATATGATTGCAATGTGCAATAAATATATGGGGTGTTGGGGCAAAGTGGCAAAACTGCTACCTATTTTTGAGAAAATGAGAAAAACTTGTTACATCATTATTCAATGTGCCCCAATACAAAACTTTTGTTTGATAATGAGGAATGTGGAATGCATTAATGTATAAGTGGTAGGACTTGCTCCCTTTTAAATATCCTTAGCCATGGCGTTATGGTGGTTTTACATAAACCTATACATTTTTAATTTCAACTCTTCAATTCAATAAACTCTAAAGAATTAAACTGGAAGCTGCATAAAATTGTGTACAATGGAAAACCAATCTTGAAGCTGCACTTTAGATCTGCATTAGATCGGAGTCTCGTAAGTGCCAATAAGTGCAAAACACAATCCCTTTCAGGACACGGTTCAATTTCGCGAGAAGATAACGCTGGGCACATTGGACACGGTGTAAAACTCAGAAGTTTTTAAAGCACAACTGTACATTTTTATGTGTAACAAATACGCAATTCCGTTACATTCCCAAAGATTTTTTTAAAAGTATTGTCTCCATATTGCCTTGACGTAGTACCCCAAAAGTGGTAGTGGTTGCATATTAAAATCAGTAAAAAGAATGTAAACACTCAATAAAATGGTTATAAATTCAGATATGAACATATGCGAGTATATTAGTGGTCCTTAATGTAACCCATTTATAAGAATTTAAAGAAAACAATGATTTTATATAGGGGTCATCTATATATGAATTATTTAACGCACTAATAAGTGTGAGCTAAAATAACAAGTGTGGGAAAAGGGGAAAGAATCACAAATATTACAAAGCCACATGGACTTCGGAAATTAATTGCTTTTTTTTAAATTATATATACAAAACGATAATGGACTCCGCTTCAAATATATGTTGAACATTTTTTCAAATATATATATATAGTATGATAAATTATTACCAAATAATGTAAACGAATTCATCCTTTCATTCCGATAATTTTCTATGATGCTCGCAAAATAATTAAAAAAACAACAATTCAAAAATCATCGCTTTTTTTCTTGCAAAGAATTTCATACAGAAAATTCAGATTTTCTCTTTTAGTTGAGCTGAATGAAGGATATATTTTTCGTATAAGAATAAAGAAAACGAATCAAACTATATTTAGAATTTTATTCTCGCAAAAATTTATAAATATGTTTCTCTTATTTACTATATACCTATATTATAATACTTTTACTTTTCTTTCTTGCAATACCCGAAATTCATATTAATTAACAAACGTGTAAAATCGAAGATTATCATACTAGATTTATTGTACCTATATTATAATATATCAAAACAAGGGCACGCTGCAGCGTATAACCACAAGTCAATAATTTCAGTTAAATCAATAAGTTTGAAGGTCTTTGGCAAGAAAAAATTGAATAAATGTAAATCCACCCACCTTACAAACGAGTTGGCGTTGATCCATTGATATATTAGAGAAAGTTATTAATGGATAGCAGTTTTACAAAAGGAATTGAAAATGGCAAATTCTCAAATGATGAGCGAAATTACGATTTGACAAAGTAATGGTAAGAGCTGTTTCCTAATAAAAATAAAGCTATAACCTTTAACTATGACTTACTACAGGCATTTAAAATAAATTTAGGAAAAAGGGAGGCGATTAACTTTAAAGAATGGAAATTCTCAACAAGGATTTAAAGGGTGAAAGCATTACAGCGAGTTTTTTTTTGTCAATGGGCTTATATAATTATATTTGCTCATGATGAACACAAGAATGAGACGTATATTTTATTTTTTGCGTAATATACCATACTTTTATATCAATTGTTGCATCACTGCCGTTAGCAAAATCATGTTTTAAATTTATAATATCCCACGCATTTGGCAACTGTAGATTTTCCTTGGTCAACGTGAAGGATAAATGGATGTGTACATTTGTATGTAAATACATTATGATTTAAGTACGAGTCTGTGATATAAATATTTGCGAATTTAATTTCTTGAAAATTAGCGGTCATAATGTAAATTAACAAAACTAAAAGTCTAATTTATCTCTTTTCATGTTATGTTTTTATTTTAAAGACCTAAAAAAGATGTACAAAATACCTCCACAATTATGAACCTATACTATGTATAATTTCTAATTACCGAAATGTTATTCAATAAAAACTATTCGTCATAAACAAAGCACATATTATATATACATAGCAATTTTATTCTTATATTTTTATTTTATAGACCTAAAAGAGATGTACAAATACTTCCACAATTATGTATAATGTAGAATTTTTAATTACCAAAATGTTATTTAATAAAAGCTATTTGTTATAAACTATATAAACATGTATATCCATAGGAATAAAGTAAAAGTTTTCTATTGAGCAATTATCTTTTTTGAATATGCATTCAATAAGCGTAATATAAATAATTTTTTTATAAGTTCGAAAACTTACTGGTGTATAAACACTTGTACAATAGTACTCGTATATATTCATATGTAACAAAATACAATTTATTATTTCTTTTTTCAATTACCCTAAAATTTTAATCAAGAGAGATGGTTCCTTCTTCTTTTTAATCGCGATGGCGATGGCGCGAAAGTTAGCTCATTGGACTATTACGCAGAGAGTCTGGGTTCGATTCCTGGCTTGGCCACCAACAATTTTTCAAATCGTCATCACCCTTTGGGCAGGCAATGGCAACTACCGAAAGCAAAATTGCCTACGAAAAAGCTTCTAAGGAGTGCCGTTCGGACTCGGCGATAAACCGTAGGCACCGCTTAGATGACAACATGAGCAACACAAATGAGTGTCAAGAAGCTAGGCCATGGCCCATACCGGGCTGCCAGCAGCGCCACAGTATTTTTTTTTGTGTTTTTTATTGTTAAAAATACTGTCAATAACAGATCTGATGTTTTAAAAATCATAAAAGCATGAATCATTCTCTCAAATGGTCTTAGGTGAAGTTCTTTAGCTTAGTTGCAAGGCGGGAAAGATCTGGTTGTAGTATCTTTCCACTTTCCCACCCACAAAATGTAACACTATGCACTGTGCACTAACAAAAAGAGAAATTCTAACAAAAAAGAGAAATAGCGCATAGCATTATACGAGGAAATTGGTCCTGTTTAACTATACGTTTATCGCTTTTGGAAAATGAGTTTTCATGTTTCTATATTAATTACTCTGCTTAGTTAAGGTTGAAATTAATGAAATTCATTCTACGCTTTTTAAACTTAATTGTTCTTCAAGCGACATAAGCGTGCATGTTGCTCTTTTAAAGTACATTCTAGTATATAGTATATATAATATATTTTATGTGTATTTACGAATTTATTTGTATTTTATCGTGAAATAATATTGTACTTGCAATGCAATGTATTTGCCACTCTCAGCGTTATTCGCTTAGTTGTTTCCTACCCTTTTCTAAATATATCTAGGCGTTTTGCTTGTGTGTCTGAACATTTTTTTTAAGACTTAATATGAAGAATAATTGTCAATCTTCTGGTTGGGCTGCATTTGACACAAGTTCTGTTTTTAAAAGTAAACTCGAATTAAAAATAAATCTGGGAAGATACAGTGTTCCGCAAAATAAAAGAAACAAATGTGGTTCAAATTTTGTGTAAGGGTATTAATTTTTTCTAACAAGATATAAAAAAAACATAATGATATTTATTTGTTATGCATTATAACAGCAATATAAAACTATATTAAGAAATTTGAAAATAGTTAAATTATTAAAAATAAATACAAAAAACAACAAATATAGTAAAACATTAGAGTGCGAAACAAAAGAAATAAATTGAGTATTTTTTCAATTGCTGCACATCTTCGAGGTACCTCAATTCCTCCAATCAGTAAAAATAGCTTCTGGTATTTCTTTCCACTCAATTTTAAAATTCTAGAATTGTTCTATTCTGTTCGTAGTTTGTAACCAACCTGAATGCACCATTACAACATTTACATAGCTTTTTTTGAAATTTTGTAAATTGCCAATCTATACACCGCTTTATAATGCATTTCCTAGTAACAAAACTTTGTGACATTCCGCTAAGGAAATCTTTTATTAAATCTGATTTCAATTCGTTGCTATATTTATAACGGGCCATTGTTTTAAGACTAATGTTAATGTTTTAATCTTGAAGTTAACAGATCGTTTCGTCACTACTCTTCGTTGCAGATGCGGAAATAATCGACATTCGAAGTCCACAAGAGAAAAATTAACGTGGAAAATGAAAACGAAAACGAATCAAACCAAATGAGGATATTCAGTAAAACATAGGTAAAGCCTGAGTTATTCCAAAAGAAAACAAGACTAAAAAGTGAAATAGAGAGGGTAAGAATGAAGATTAGAAGGCTTATATCCTTTAGAAACGGACTAAGATCTAAAATACTTTGTAGATATGTCCCGCGAATAATCAAGCCACTCCGAAGCTCAAGCTTAAGTATGGATCAGCTCACGGATATCCTGGAAGAGGAAGATCAAGATACTGGCAGCATTGAATAAGCGCTAGGAATGCTACATGGAAGTGCAGCAAAAAGAAGGGAGACAACATCTTGTTCTTCCAAAATCAAATGGCTTTCTTCAGAAATATCACATCCCCACTCCAACCATCAAAGGATAACGACCAACAATCAATGGATAGAGCAGAACATTTCTGTGAGAACATCTAATAGTGTTGCTAAACATCTTAATAACTCTGCCTAATGGATTGTCAATGAATGCCAATGCTGGCTCGACAAATAAGCAATAAGGAAGTTGGTGAGGCCATTTTTAAAACAAGCAATTGGAAGACACCCGCCATAGATAAAGTCCAGAACATCCACATTCCATGAAAAACTTAAGAATTGTTTCACCAGTATGCTGTTGCTGACCAGTAAACCACCTGAGTTTTCAACAAACAGACTAACTTTTCTGGTTCTGAAAGGAGAAGTAAGTACAGATCCCTCGGATTACATGCTGGTGCACAACATAAAAGCTGTTTATGAAAATTCTCTCTAATAGAATTTTTCGCCATTGTCAGTCTAAAAACATCATTTTGGTTCGTTCGAATGATGGGATGCAAGGAATCTGAAGTTACAGGTTTGGCTTTGAGCAAAAAAGGAAACTTAAGCGTGGCAGAATTTTGAATTGTGAAATAAAGCCGAATTCAGAGAGAAGGCAATAGAATTTGCAAAGCCAACTGTACTTGTTAGAAAAACAAGGGAACTTTACCGTTATCGATGTTTGTTGGTTGTAACTCGATGTGCAGTCATCTCATTTGTTAACAAACTTTGAGTGATACACATCAATAAAATGGCAAGTTATGGTGAATCAGTTTTTGTGTATGAAATCTGCGAGGGTTTAAGGAAGGGAAGCGAACTTTTATATAGGTACTTACCTGAAACAAAACAACTTTATAAAATAAAATCTTAATCTAGATTGTGTAAGCGATGTACAAGCTATGCGAATGCGTGCGGTGCTAGTGCAGTTGTAGAATTTAATAACGAACATTTAGTGAGAATTTCAAAGGCTAGTGCTTCACCAGTGCTCAACCATTCGACGCAGGAAGACCTTCGCGGTAAATTAACTTTATTAAGTAAAATAAAAAATGAGTGAACAAACGTTACAGAAGTTACCGGACGGAAGCGAGAAAAACTACCTTCTGGGCGGTACTTTTAGCGTTGTCCCATCTTGCGGATATAAGCAACTCTACATAATAAATTTTGCTCACGACGATCACTTAATACTTTATTACATTTACATTTATGTGCATTAATGAAACTTTACTTCTTAGGTTTACCCGTTCATTTACATATTTATGAGCAACAAATCTGAAAAAACTTGCCTACATGCATTTCGGTGCTCATATAAACAATAGGAAGGAAGCAAAACGCCTTTACCGCAAATTTTTAGTTCTCCCTCTGTTAAAACCGATGGATATGAAATTAGCGCTTTAAATTCTTAATAACGAGGCGAAAGGTGTACAGTGTAGATTAAAAGATTTTCTGATATATTTCACAAAACAGTGAATAGAAAGGGTAAGAAATAGAATTCAGTTTCTATTAAAGATTTAAGAAAATAATAGTTATGTTTTCGCAAAAATATAATAAAAGTTTTCGGCCCTTCTATTTATTTCACCATTTAGAAAATTCGCGCTAATTTCGAACTATTATTTTCTCAAATTTTCTAGACTTTAAATGTAACATCAAATGAATTTCTTAATTGGATGCAAACTCCTTCAGCTGTTTCTGTATTCAGGGCTCCTATGAGAACAACAAGCGCTGTTGAGGGATTCAATAGTCGATTAAACCGGGAGTTGGTAAAATTTGGAAATTTTTTCAAGTTCGTAGACTGCCTACTGGATGAAGATCTTATAAAATCCAAAGAATTTATAATGTCAGTGGCTGGCACCATTCAAATCTTTGACCCACCAAAGAAAAAATACAAAGACAGGGGAAAGCGGCTTTAATTAAACTGGACAAATGACAAATCACCCACCCCATTCTTTAAATACACGAGACTTTCTTTTTGGTCTTAAAACTAATTTGCCCTTATTTCCATTTTCAAATCGAAATAAGGCCAAATTTGATTTGGAAAGAAGGCCAAAAAGCAAGTCTGATGTATTTAAAGAATGGGGTGGATGGCTCGCTTCGCTTCGATTTTAACCCTTTTCCCGCAGAGTTTAGCCGCTCACGTGACTTCGTCGCTCCGCTAAGGGTATGTTAACAAGTGTCAGGCAGGCGCCTGGAACTAAAGTTCAAATATATTTACTCTGAGGTATTTAGAAGTGTGATATTTTCAGTCAATTGAAAAAACAGAAAATATCAAAAAAGACAAAATTAACTCGTTTTCTAAAGCGAAAGAAAGCCAAATCAGATTAGCACTTATTTCCATTTCCAATGCAAAATAAGGCCAAATTTTAAATTTATTTAACTTTTAGCGCAAGTATTTACTCGTAAATATATTAATTAATTGGTCAACACATCCGCTGAAATATCCTCCGAAGCTATTTATACATCAGCCTTTATGTCTCTTGCTTTTATCGCATCTCGTACATAGTGGTTTCGTAAATCTATTTGTTTTTTCCTCGAATTCGTGATTGGATGAATTGCAATGTTCTGACCCCAATTATGTCAGTCTATAGTGTAATTTTCTGCACCACAGTAGACCCGATTGCCGTAAACTATATTCTCTTCCTCAGTAAACAAACTTTTTATTCTTCTTTCATTACATGCATCAATTCATAAAACATCTCCGGAATAGACGTATACATTTCCTCTTCTATTTCTCTATTGAGGTATGCCGTTTCTACGTCAAACTGGCTGAATTTTAATCTCCACTCCGTCGCTATTCCATTACAATTCTAATCGACTCTTGTTACTGGCGCGTATGCTTCGGTGTAATCAACGCCAACGATGTGAACATCTTTCTGCCACCAACCGCGCCTTTTTGCCGTTATCTGAGCGTATGGCCTTTCTCTTGCTTCCAGTAAATGTTTTAGCATGTACAATATTTGAAATTCAATAAATTTTTAAGAGCCTCACGTTTTTCTTTTATTATAAAAACAGTGCACTACGAATGTTACAAGGTAGCACACTCCTCAATTCGTTGTTGTGTTCATTGAGGTGCATACGAGGGCGGGTCAATAAGTCCGTGACTTTTTGAATTTCTGACCTCTTAACTGAAACAGCAACACTGCTCCTGTCAACAGGCATCTGTCAGTTGACTCCTGTCAAAATTTAAACTTGCTGCGTCAGTTAGTTTGTGTTTGACAGCTATTTTTATCAGACTACTCACTAATTTGAGGAGAAAATGGAAAAAAGTGAATTTCGTGTGCTTATTAAGCATTATTTCTTGCGAAAAAAAACCATTACCGAGACCAAGGCTAAGCTTGATAAATACTATGGGGACTCTGCACCATCGGTTTCAATGGTAAAAAAGTGGTTGACTGAATTTCGTTGTGGCCGTACAAGCACTGAAGATGCCGAACGTCCTGGACGCCCAGTTGAGGTCTCTACACCCGAAACAATCGAAAAAATTCACGATATGGTGTTGGCCGACCGAAGATTGAAAGTGCGAGAGAATGGAAGCCGTAGGGATCTCGCATGGCTCAGTGGTTTCAATTTTGAATGATCACTTGGGCATGAGAAAGCTTTCCGCAAGATGGGTGCCGCGTTTGCTCACAGTCGACCACAAACGCAATCGTGTAACAAATGGCAAAAATCCATGAATTGGGCTATGAATCGCTCCCTCATCCACCCTATTCTCCAGATTTGGCTCCGAGCGACTACTTCTTGTTCCCAAACCTGAAGAAATGGCTTGGTGGAAAAAGCTTTGACTCCAATGATGAAGTCATCTCGCAAACAAAGGCCTATTTTGAGGACCTCGACAAATCATTTTTTTTGGAAGGGATAAAAAAATTGGAGAAGCGTTGGACAAAGTGTATAGAGCTCAAGGGAGACTACGTTGAAAAATAAAATTATTTTTTTATCAAAAAATCTGTGTTTTAATCCAAAAGTCACGGACTTATTGACCCGCCCTCGTACATCCGAATGTACCAGTTCCAGTGTTTTCTGTTTACGTGTACCACTTTCCTTTTGGAAGGGTGTTCTTACTTGTTTTCCTCTTATGCAATAATCACATACTATATTTCTGTGCTACTGAAGTGTTTTAAAATTTCTGGACGTATAGCATACCTTTCAACGTTTTGTTTTTAGAATTCTGTATGTAATGCAAATTCATAATTTTTTGATATGGAGGTCTTGTCATTGCTCTCACTAACATAATGAACCCCATTAATTCTCTTGGCCTTAATGACAGTCGCATTTTTTCAATTTTTTATTGTAGCTTGAATCCGGTTCAAAACTATGGCAACTGAAAGCAATTAGTGCGTAAACTGCACAAACAAAGCGGTGCATCAACAATGTGCACAGTTAGTCCTCGTGGATATTAATTTGCATATACTTTGACTTTTCGAGACGTGCGTCTCCATGTTGTCATTTGCAATTCCTCTATATTGGATCAGCCTTTGTAACAAAGTTGCCTTTTTAGCTGGTCCTTTAGATTAATAGATACTATGTAATTTTTCCCAAACCTGACTTGAAAAAACACAATACCTAATTTCTTTCAAAATCGAAGGGCTTACCGCGAGAGTAATGTGCTTTGTTGTTTTGTATTTTCCATATGTTGAATGTTATCTTGGCTTCTTAACTTCCTGCTTCTGTCTTCGCGCTGGTTTTTGTCCGGAGACAAACTCCCAGAAATCAATTATTATCAGCAAAGCCTCCATTTGAATTTTACATTTATCAAAATTGTCACTTGTGAGAGATTTAATTTTTAAATACACATTGACTTAGTCCCATGATTAATTAAACAATGTTTTTTGGATGAAAACTCACTTTATTTTTCACCGATAAATTATGATTTATGATTTCAATGGAATAAGTGTATAAGAAGAATATACTAGAATAACTACCTATGTACAGTATCAAAGAGTTATATTTTAAAGAGTTATAATTTATAAAGTTCTAATTAGAAGATAATTCGTAAATATGCATGATGTCCTTCCTAGTCCGAGATCGGTTCTTCCGAATCATGAACGAAGAATAAGCGGGTATTTTATCGTGATGTTTGCCCACTGCCATTTACTCATATCCCCGTTCGTTTGCGCCCTACGGCATAACGAAGGTGATGCAGAACCTATCGGCAGTACCCCTTGATATACTGTGTGATGATAAATCACACCAACGGGATATGTATGAAACTTACACTGCTGCGGACCTACCTTGCTTTTTAAGCCTCGGGGATGTTGCTTTCTTTTATTGTGATGACCGGAACTTGGGAAAGAGAAAAAAAAAACCGTATTCTAGTGCAAGGTTCTTAAGAAAACACAACAACTTTAATAAAGAAAAAGAAGTAGGTACGTGGCAATTAGTGATCAAAAATCTTATGAAGACACCATAATCAAAGTTTTAGGAAATTTTGACCCTCGGATTCACCGTTAACCATAAAACATTAAATCTATGCATTAATAAATGATGGAGACAGCCGCTCGTTGTCATCGTATGGCAACAATTAGTATAAGGCCTCGTAGAAGTAGCATCTTCCGGCAGCTGCTGGTTCCTTAAATAACGAGAATGAGCCCCTGCAGCCTTACATCTGGCAATTCTGTTAATAAGCCTTACTTCACGGCTCCCCGTGGCGCCATCTGGGAATATCACTGGCGATTGCGAAGTGAAGGGGATAAATTGCGAGTTTCCTGCGCCATAAATCAGGATTAGTGTCGGAAAAACAAAACAAGACCTTATCCGGGCTACTCCGACATATTTGGAGCTCAGGCCGGTAAGGATTTCAAAGACTTAGTCAGGGTCTTGGAAAAGAGATGGTGGCGGACGAGCCCTATATGGGCCAACGGCAGCGCTCACATCACGGAACGGGTTACTGGTTTCGGTGTAACCAACCCCTCGTCCTAGGGGCATTAAAAATGGAACTGGTCCTCTAAGTTGAAGGCTGTGCCGCCGGGGTAACTGCCCGGCCATTTAAAAGAAAACTTAAGTTACGAAGCATTAGCAAGCCTCGGATATGAACGGATCTATCGTTGACAACCCACGCTAACGATTTAAGGACAATTAGCTTCCGATATGCGCGTGGAATGTTAGACCCCTTGATACACCACGTGCAGGCGAGCAACTAGCGGGTCCCTAGACTGCTGCAAAACAGACATAACCGCCATTCGAGAAGTGCGATGGGATGGGCCGTACAAAAAGAGGATAAAAAACTGCGATATCTACTATGGCGATTGCTATCGACAGCAAAAGCTCGCTTATTTGGATGCGGATTTTGTCGAAGGCAGACGAAGACAAAAAGTCCTGAGCTTCCGGCATGTGAGCGAGCGCCTCGTAGCAATCCGCATCAAGGCTAAATTCGCTCACATTAGCCTTGTATGCGCACATGCCCCTACAGAGGAGAAAATGGAATTCCTGGGACATGTCTTAACAGCTGAAGGCATGAAACCAAACCCAGTTAAAGTAAAATGTATCCAAGAATATCCACTACCGAAATCAGAAAGGCAATTAAAAGGCTTTTTGGGAGTGACTGGCTTCTACCGCAAATTTGTAAAGGACTATGCTAAAATAGCTAGTCCAATGATAAAGTATTTAAAGAAAGATAAAACTATAAACGTAAACGATCCCGAATATATCCAGGCATTTGAAACCCTCAAAATGAATATTATTAAGCACCCAATCCTGAAATTTCCAAATTTTAATAAAACATTTGTAGTAAATACTGATGCAAGTAATTACGCGATCGGGGCAGTCCTAATGCAAGAAGGACAACCCGTGTGTTATGCCTCACGATCTCTGAACGATCACGAAAAGAATTACTCTGTCACCGACAAAGAATTCTTGGCGATTGTTTGGGCCGTTAATTATTTTAGGCCATATCTATGGGGTAAAAGATTTAAAATAGTAACTGACCATATGCCCATAAAATACTTAAAAAAAAAATATACCGGAAAGGAATTTAGCCAAAGAAACCAACGGTGGTTACTAAAGCTTCAAGAGTACCAATTTGACATCGAATATCTGAAAGGAAAAGAAAACAAAATAGCAGACTTTCTAAGCCGAATTCCGGAGATTAACAACAAAGCTAATTTTAACGATCAAATAGACTGTCAATCAATGGATAATATTTCAGAAGATGCCACAATTCATTCATTCAATTCATTCTCAATAAAAGAAACAATAGTAAATATTTATAAAACACAATTAATACTCACTAACGACACTAACACAGAAATAGAAGTGGTACACAATAGAAGAATTATTTACGTAGACATGACTAGAGAAATAGGTTATTGGACCGATTTATTGCGGAGATACATTAAACCAGGTGTTATAGGAATATACACTGAACTATCTGATCATGCGTTTAATAAGATACAACAACTTTTAATTGAACTTTTTAGTCATGACAAGAAAATTAAATTCGTAAAGGCAACTCTGAGGGCTAGGGAAATAGAGACTTTGGAAGAAGTTCAGAAACAAATTTCAATTTACCACACAAAAGAAAGCTTACATAGCGGTATCGTTGAAACATACCACAGTCTGAAAAATTAAATATATTATCCGAAATTAGTAAAAGAAATAACAAAAATAATTAATAACTGCAAGACATGTCTAGAAGTCAAGTATGAAAGGAAACCGTATAAACCTAAATTTGAAATAAGCGAAACACCTTCTAGGCCAAACGAAATTTTACATATGGAGATCTATTACTTCATGAAACAATCATTTTTAACCTTAATAGATAAATTAACAAAAAAAGCATATGTCTATTTTTTAGCTAATAAAAATTGGATTAAGAAAATTGAAACTTTAGAAGAACACTTTTCGAAGTTCGGTAAACCTAAAAAATTAATAACAGATAACGAATTTAGATCCGAAAACTTCAAAGCATTTTTAACCGAACAACAGGTTGAGTTACACCTAACCAAAGCAAACACACACACGGGAAATAGTGATATCGAAAGATTTCATTCGACCCTCCAAGAGAAATTAGTAACAATTAGAAACGAAGACTTAACTCTAGTTCAAAAAGTCCATAGGGCAGTCAATAACTATAACAATAGGTATCACTCAACAATAGAAATGACCCCAGAAGAAGCAATGTTTGCTGACTTTGCAACACTTGCTAACAGGATAAAACTGAAAAAAGAAAAAACATTAATAAACTAAACCAAGATAGGCAAGAATATAGAGAGAATAGGAAAATAGTACCAGTTAAGAATTATAGGAGAAACTATTACAAAAATGAACCTAGGTATAGACTTAGGAGAATGGATAAAGAGCATCCAATAAATATTAAGCCACCACGTTAATTTGCAGACGACGACATTTACATATCTAATACTGACCTTACTAGTAGCACAACCAGCAATAGCTACACTACAAATAACCCCACTAACAACTGACAACGGATACGCTTTAATCAACATGGGACAAACAGAAATAATAAAAGATACAAAAACAATACTTCACATAATTGTTACTAACGAATTTCAACGAACCCTGAATATGATAACAGAAAGTTTAAGGACACTACAAATAGCAGACGACATGACAATTAGAAAATTAGCAACCAACATTGAAGCAAAACTAAAAGCAATAGAACCCGGAAAGACAAGACAAAAAAGAGGACTTATAAACCTAATAGGTACAGCACAAAAGTGGCTATTTGGAACTATGGACGATAATGACAGACAGGACATAACAGAACATATTAGAAATATAGAAGAAAATGACAGTAATGCAGTTTTTAACCTAAATAAACAAATCGAAATCAATTCCCATTTTCATGACACAATCAGTGACCTTAAGAGCATCATAGAAATAGATAGGAACCAATTAATCCAGACATATAAAGAACTTACAGATAACGAGAAGCGGATTATTCGACAACAGCTCAAAATCGACCAAACCTTGAAACTACGAATTCTAGAAGATAAATTAAATCAAATAATAGATAGTATTGCTCTAGTTAAACAAGGACTTGTCCACCCAAGTCTGATGACGGCGACAGAAATAACCGAGACAGAACTAGATTTATATAAGTTAAAGAATATAAGAATAGGTTTGTTAAAATATAGCACAGGGAAATTAATCATTGCAATTAAAATACCACATACTTATAAACTAGTAGATTTTAAGCTTATCACAGCAGTACCCACAGAAAGAAATCAGGAAATAATAATTGAAGACCAATATGTTATAGAAATTAATCGAACTAAATATCAATACGACAATAAAATTTTATATGAAAAAGATTTAATACCAATAAACAATTGTATTACAAAATAAAACTGTGAAATGAAAGAAAATAAATTAATGGAAATTGTATCACTAGATGAATATACTATACTGTGTAAAAACATGAATAACGAAACAATTATAAACCATTGCGATGATCGAAACATAAAATTAAGTGGAAACTATTTAATTGTAATCAATAATTGCTCAATAGAAATACTTAGTCAAACGTTTGGCAATAAAAATATACAATTTGTGGACAGATTCTTCTACAATGAAGAAGAAAAAATCAATTTTACTAGGAAGCTAGACTTTAAGGAAATTATGTTATAAACGTTTGTAAACTTAGAAAATATTAAAATATTAAGATTTCATAAAAATGTACATTACATCGCTATCTCAACTTTATTAATAATCATGATCATAATCAGCATTTCAATAATAACCATTACTAGAAGCAATAAAAAACTGAAACTTATAATTAAGAACCAAATTCAAAAAAATATAAAAATTCAGGAGAATTTTCAGACTAACGGGGGAGAGGTTATGTACCCAACAAATTCCGATACCCGATCCATGTTTTCATTTCCCTTTAAGAGTCAAATACAATATGTTCCCACACTTTTCACGATAACGGCAAGTCAATGTTTGCAACAAAGTTGCAAAGGAAGTGTCAAGTATCGGAAAAGTCACACGCGCAACATAAAAAATAAAGCTGAGATAGCAAAGTAAAAAGTAATTTAAGGGAATGCCAAGTGGGCACCAGTAGTCAGTAAGTTAAACGTGTTAGATTAGATTGGAGAAATAAAGAATAAAATTTTTTTTCGACAAATCCGAAATTAAGTTTTTAAATTGCACATCCTAGAAAAAATATACTTATGCTGTTATTCAGTGTTGATCATTCTTTACACAACAAGTACAAGTTGACATACAAGTTGGCTTGATAAAAAAGGTCTTAATGTAAGAAAAGCACAAGAAGACTTGACAAATAAGAATCTCTGAACTGAAAAAAGGAAAAAAGACATACTTCCACTTGTTCATATAAGATATTGAAATCGCTAATATGAAAAACGACATAAGTGCACTTAAACAATATAGGTATTGAATTTGAAAAAGGGAATAAAAGCATAAGTCAGATTTTTGCTAAAAAATGTCATTATTTAAAGGAAAATATGAAAAATTAAGTGATTAATTTACTATCTTTCAGTTCCAAAATTGTTTGCTTAACCTTTATAGTTTTTTTACCACATCAGTCCAAAGTTTTAAAGTTGCCTCCTGAAAAGTTGCAAAAAATGACTTATGCTGTTATTCCTTTTTGCCACAGATATATTGAAGTCCACTGATATACACTGGTTATCTTCTTACTTGTATTAATTACATATAGATATATAGATAAATATTTTATATTAATTCTATTGTTACTTTAATTATACTTTTACAAATGTTAGATTTAAGTACGGTAGTTCTTGCCCTCCCCCACCCCAAGACTGTATTTTTAAACATTTTTTTTTCTGTTTGAATTAAATAAAATGTTAGAATTGAATTGTACATCTGAACCACCTACAAGTATTCTCTTTGTTTTCGTCTATTGGGTCTTTTTTTTCAGGGACACGGGCCTTAACATGGGGATGTAAAGTTTGTTTGTATAGGACGAGAAACAAGAGAGGAGAGATGAAAGATGACGAGGTGAAAAAAAAAGTATTTAAGTATTAATAGCACATAGGGGTAGTTTTTAATACACCTACGGATCTAGTAGCTACCAAGCTTTTTCAAAGCTAATCTATGTTAGACAGACACTTAGGGGAGGGTTGTTCCGTGGTTGAGCATTACACCTAGCTCACATCTTTTTTGATTTGCGAAGAAGTATTATGGAAGTTAAGCTGATGGGTAGAATCTTGATGTGGGACTGAGGAAGGTGATAGGTCGAAGATATCTAGTGACAAGTTCGGGTCCCCATTTTCAACCATATTTGCTCGAATTCCATCAGGAGCCAGGCATGGAAAAATAAATGTAACTGCGGTTGGTCAATGTTCGTGGGAAGATCCCCCTCTTTCCGGCGAGCGAAAGACGAAGCTAAAGAAAGCCTGCCTGCCGCAACCACCTGATCAACCCCATTCTACTTCTTGTGTGGACTGGCCTCACTGGTTGCCTGTGCCCGGAGGTCATATGGGTAAATGAATGGTAGTTGGGAGGGTCCTTAAAGAGTTTTTTTTTAAAGTCCAGACATGGTCTCCGAACTGTTGTTATTTCAATGTGAAACAAAGGACCCTGGGTAGAAGTACATAACATCGAGGCACGTCCCCCTTTATTACCCATATAATAGCCCAGTTCATAGATATAGTATAATAATTACAGATCATAAATGTGTGGGTGAATTACAATATAATAAATAATTTAAAAATTAATTACCTTTACAAGCTCCTTAACAAGACCTACGAGCAATGCCCTAGCTATAACATTAAAATTGGCCTCGGTGATTTTAATGCAAAGCTAGGAAGAGAGGTGGAACGATCGGAAAATATAGCCTGGACGACGGGAGATATCGCCCCCGATAACGGTTAATCGACTTTGCGGCGGGGCCAAACATTGTCGTAGCTAACACGCGGTTCCCACATCTCCATATACACATGGGGACTTGGAGAACTCCTGATCAATCAACAGTCAACCAGATTGATCAAATTGCGATCGACGCAAGACACTCCCCCAGTCTTATGGATGTCAGTACGTTCCGAAGAGCCAACATCGACACGGACCATTGCCTTGTTGTAGCCAAGATACGGTTGCAGATATCCCAAACTACGCCAAAACTAATGCTGGAGAAAATTCAATGTCAGACGGCTACAATCGCAAGAGATCGCCAAGTCTTTTTCCGATCGAGTGTCTTAATCTCTTAATCTCTTAAGAGTTCCAATACCGCCAGCATAAAGCATCGAAGATCATTGGAAACACTGCCAAAACGCTATCAGAGATACCGCTCGATGATGAATGCCGGCAAGCACATGCAGCTAAGCAAGATGCATATAAAGTGACGCTGCATAGAAAGAACAGAGCTGCTCATGCGCTCTATGAGCTAAAGAGGAAAGACACTCAGGAGGAAGAAGAAAGTGCATGAGAAGAGCACGATCGAGGAAATTGAGAGATGCTACTCCAGGAATGAGGTTCGGAAGTTTTACCAAAAGGTAAAAATAACATGCCATGGAAAAAAATCCCGAACTGGAGCCTGTAGAGATGAACAAGGGAACATCGTAGTAGAATCGCAGTCGATGCTGAGGAGTTGGAAAGACCATTTCTGAAAACTGTATAACGGCAATGGCGAACCAGATATCGCTGTCAGGCAAAACAAACCTTTCAACTTGGAGGACGTAGACCAACAATTCCCTCCACCCGCCCTGGATGAAGTGAAGATAGCTATATCTAAGTTTAAGTCCAACAAAGCTGCAGGAGTGGACGGCCTGACTGCCGAGCTCTTCAAAGCGGCAGGCGATGACTTGGTGAGGAGCATACACCAACTCATCTATAAGATATGGTCGGACGAAAGTATGCCCGATGAATGGAACCTCAGCATTGTTTGTCCGATTCTCAACAAAGGAGACCCTCTGAACTGCACCAACTATAGAGGCATCAGTCTCCTTAACATCGCATATAACATGTTATCCGCCGTATTGTGTGAAGGCCTGAAGCCGTTCGTCAACCAACTGATAGGTCCATATCAGTGTGGCTTCAGGCCAGGAAAGTCCACCATCGACCAGATATTTACACTACGGCAGATCTTGGAGAAGACCCATGAGCTTCAGATCGATACCCACCACCTATTCATCGATTTTAAGGCCGCGTATGACAGCATCTATAGAAACGAGCTATAAAGAGCAATGTCTAGTTTTGGCATCCCTGCCAAACTCGTCCGTCTGTGCAGGATGACGATGGAGAATGCACGCTGCTCCATCAAGGTCGATAAAGATCTCACCGAGACCTTTGATGTCCAGAAAGGATTTTGACAAGCCGATGCGCTGTCGTGCGATTTTTTTAACATCGTACTTGAAAGAATAGTGCAAAACTCACAAGCAAACACAAGAGGCACTATCTTTCAAAAGTCCGTCCAACTTCTCGCACACGCCGATGATATTGACATAATCGGGAGAAAGCAGCGTGATGTCAGTGGCGCTTTCGCGAGTATTGAGACGGAAGCGACGAAAATGGGTTTAGCGGTCAATGAGGGCAAGATCAAGTATATGCTGTCAAGCAAAAAGGACAACCAACACCGACATCTCGGGCAGAACGTCACCCCCGAGAGATATAACTTTGAGGTAGTTAAGGACTTTGTCTACCTAGGCTCCGCTATAAATACAGACAACGACACCAGCGCTGAGATCAAGCGAAGAATAACTCTTGCCAACCGCTGTTTCTTTGGGCCAGCAAGGCGCTTGAGTAGCAAAAAAAAGACCTTAATAATCCCGGTCCTGCTCTATGTCGCAGAGGCATGGACATTATCAAAAATTGATGAGGGTGTTCTTTGTAGCTTCGAGAAAAAAAATTCTTCGGGCGATCTTCGCAGACAGGGCTGCATTGACGGTGGGTGGAGAAGGAGATACATCGACGAACTGTGCGGACTGTACAGCGACATGGACCTAGCCAGAAGAGTGAAGATCCAAGGACTGAGATGGCTGGGTCATGTAGAGCATATGGATACCAATACTCCGGTCCAAAAAGTCTTCGAATCCGCTCCCGAGGGACAGCGCAGTAGAGGAAGGCCAAGACTCAGGTGGCGCACGCAAGTGGAGGAGTACCTCAGCCAGCTAAGCGTGAGAAACTGGAGGCAGCTAGCCAGGGATCAAGCTGGCTGGAGAAGCTTGTTGACTGAGGCCCAGGTCCACCCCGGACTGTAGCGCCACTTGAAAGTGAGGAGAGAGCCGCTCGCCACAAAAAAATGAAAAAAGAAACGCAAAACCACTGGGCATACATATGTACTCGTATGTACTTATATCACTTAAGACGTAACGATTAAGTGTAACCCGATCGATTTGGGTACTAAATATTGGATCATTGCCCAATCTTCATAAGTGGCAGAAGGTTTGCTGTATGGCACAATTATTGTTTGTTTTATGAACCTGTTGTTGTATACCAGTGGACAGGGCGTGGCATCAGAAATCATTTCATCGCTAGACATCTTTGAGTTAAGTCAAATTGAATGTGAAAAAAAGGCTTTAAAATAGATAAAGGAAAGTTACACCTTTCCCATGTAATGATGTCTTGAAATTTGTGAGTGTTGCAGCTGAAACAAAAAACACTTATTTAATCGGATTCGGAAAACCCGTTTTTATTTATATCGTGCTCCTGCCTTAAAAAGTGGTAAAAAGTGGTTTGGCACATTTCAGAATGGTGATATGACCTTTGACAGTCAATATCGTTCTCGACGGAAGGTGCAGAACCCGTGGCAAAGCCTGGCTTCCATCCAATTAAGATACGTTTTTCCTTCTTTCAATAGGCGAAACAACAATGGCGATCAAGTACTGTGAGCAATTCTCTAAGCTTAATAAGAAAGTTTAAGAAAATCATCGGATTTGGCTAATCAAAAAGGCGTCATCTTCCATTATCAGAGCGCTGGGCCATATGCCATCGACAAAAGTTGCAAAAATTGGAATTCTTTCAGTACCCACCGTATTTCCCGGATCTTGCTGCTTCAGATTTATCTGTTTCGGTCCCTTCAGAACCTTTGAATGGAAAGAAATTTGGTTCCTCTGAAGCTATCAAAAAATACTCTATGACCTTCAATGACTTGACCCCGTAAGTTTGTAAAAAGTTGGGATACAGTCGTAGACGGTGACTATATAATTGATAAATGAAATAGTTTTTCTTAAAAGTGTAATCGATTTTTCATTTTCATATCGGGCACGAACTGATTCAATACAAAGTTGATATGTCTAATAATATTTTGCATCAGATGCTTAGTAAACATGAAATCCAGTTTTGGAAATGAGCGATAAAATCCACAACAAAGCATTGATATGAATTGGGAACATGTGCTTAATTATACCGAACAAGCTATTAACTCAACCCAGGAATGGCAGACAGTTCGAACCAACGTTCCGCTGTTGAATCGGCGATAAAATACGATAAGATAAGATACATATGTTCGAAATCGAAGTGGTTTTCTTCCGGTGGAAAAAGAAAAACTTGTTTTATCGCATTGTTTTATCAAATTTGGCTCACAAAATGGAATTATTCTTGCACTTGCTTTATCAAGAATTGCAGTTACGTTTTTGGAAGGTGGTATAAAAGCTCATTGCCATTGAATATGCAAATCAATAAAACCTTTAAATTTGACCTTTCGAAGAACTGCGATTGTCAAAGTTTTGCGGTAATGCAAATTGATCATTTGGTATAAATATGCGATGGCGAGTAAGAGCTCTTTGGTGTCACTAGATCCAACGATGCAAGATCCATGAGGCAACCAGATCTGATTTGGTTGTTTAATGATGACAGATGCGTTTTCCAAATATTTCAATTAACCGTCAACGTCAGTACTTAATGCGTGTTTGAATTGAAGTCGTCAGTTTTGTATAAACCTTTAAATTAAGTACAATACAAACAGAACGACCAATCTGCAACTCGACAAATTTTCAAAGCTTGCTGCAGATTCGCAATGGCAAAATCCCTATTGAAATTTCGACTGGCTGCATTACATCCCCCCCTCGTTTTTTGCCACTACACCGAATCAAAGATCAAACTCATCCGAAAGGTGTTCCCAAACATTGTACAAAATAACATGTTTGGTTGGGTGAACGCGCTATATTGGCTGTGAATAATATTGAAGTCGACGAATCAATGATGTACAATCTATGGGTTCCGTTACTAGTCAAAATTAATTGTTTAACTCATTGGAATTGCCCGGATTGCTGCCTCACAAACTCCGATTAAAAGTAGGAAAATCAATAACAACGTTGTGAAATATCAACCAACCACGTATCCGGTCGGTAAAGAAATAAATGAACAATATCACCGAAGCCATAATTTTTTATGGAAAGCACAAATGAAAGGCCTTTTTGATACCACGCATCATGATGATTCCGACCGACATGCTATTCGGAAACGCTTGCAGTTTCCAGTGCTGCTTGCATTCACAATTAAAATAAACAAATCATAATGGTAGTCATTAAGTGTCTGCGGCATTTACCTTGCAAATCCATGGTTATCGCATAGTCATTTGTATGTCGCCTGTTCCTGTATCGGGAAAACCATAAGCCTACGCGCCAGAGGACAAAACAAACAATATCGTGTATAACATAAAGCATTGCAATGAACGAAATGATAATATTCAAGCAAGTTCTCAAAACAATGACGAAGTGTAAATAAAACCCCTTACGATTCACTGCATTTGGCTTAACGATTACAAAAAATTTATAGAAATTTGGTCTTATGTATATTAAAAAATTGTTTCAAAAAAAGTGAGGGACACTGTGATTCATTTAAGTATGAGTAAGAAGAAACTATAAAAACATTCTGAAGTTTTAAGAGAATATCCGTAGCTAACATAGGTATATATTTATAAATAAACAATATTTTTGTAATATATTTGAGTACGAAATAAAAATCTATCTATCTATCTACATAGGTATATATTTATAAATAAAATAACTAGAGGGATCTGCAGCAAAAGGAATGGATATACCATATACCAGGAGATTGGATATATCATGCACCAGCGGAATTATGTATAGTAAGATTCAAAAGCATTATTGCTGTTTTACAAGAAAACGGATTCATTCCAATCGACATTTGATAGGCTTTAATGTGGGCGGAGCGGTTACATGACACAATCGATTTTAAGGGCTCTCATTACAACATTTATGGAGACAAGCTATATCTTATATAACAGTTCTCAGCTGTTTGTTGTGGGGCATGCACGCGTCGGGAGCTACCTATAAAGTTACCTATTTTCATTTAAAACATTTGTAAATAAATATTCTATAACATAACTTCTAAAATGTCTTGCTTATCGTGCGCAAATAAGGTGGAGCGAAATCAACTGAAGGTGATGTGTCGGGAGTGCAATGGTCTTTTCCATGCAGCCTGTGTAAATGTCTTACCTGCCGACATCGAATTTCTGAAAAAGGCAAATAAACTCTAGCAGTGCAATGTATGTACCGCGAAAAAACGACGTGAATCGCTATCAGGGGAAGCGCCAGCATTCGTCTCTAGTCCTCCAACTAAATATAATAAAGCTGACAGTAAAACACCTGTGAGTGATCCACCTGTCGCAACACAAAAGCCCAACGTTACACTGGAGTTGATCTACGATGAAATATAAGAACTGAAACAAATCCATAAAAAGAAAATTGAGGAACTTCAAATGAGGAACAACGTATGTGAACTAAAAATACAGCAACTCGAGAAGAAAGTAAACCACCTAGAACAACAACTCATCGGAAATGCTTTGGAAATCTACAATGAAAGTGATGAAAGCAAAGAAAGAAAAAAAAGTGCAACTAACAACAACACTTTTCAACGGCAACAGGAACGCTCATTGTGGCAGATCGGAGAAGGTGTACGTAAATTACGGCATTACAACAAATTGTGTTAATTTTAATTATGTTCTTTTTTTTCGATTCGGTTATTATAATTTAAAAAAAAATTAATTGAGTGAACTATTTAGCATTTAAATGCCTTTTTGGCATTTAAAAGTGGTAAAACCAACGCTAGTAAGTCATAGCAAAATCATCAAACAGTTCTTATGTATAATAGTATAAAAAAATTACAATATTCGTAGTGTGCATAAATCTTCGAGCAATCACATATAAATTGATGTAATCGCATATTTTTCTAAGCCGCTGTAAATTTCACTTCATGTCTACGATAAATATTTTCGAAGCACAACTGTTATCATCGCAAGTTATTTTCTGTTGAAAAAATATCCTATTAATCATATTTGCGTATTTTAAACCAACTTATTTTTATAAGTAATGCCAAAATATACTTAAACACATTTTTAGTATCACTTTAATTAATAAGATCACATTTCATATACGATGAATGTTAATATGCATATTTGTAAACATATGTGTACATATGTTAATTATGTATATGAGAAACTGATTTATTTCTCCATTATGTGTATTATTTTTATTATTAATTCAAATTATAAGTGAGCTGGATAGCCAGAGCATCGAAGGCCTTCGGCTTAGCCGTTACGTGTATAAATGCTTTATTCTAAAGGTTTCCATATGAATAAAATGTTGTACTTTTGGTTTGAGATCTTTTGTAAAGATTTATCGATTTTTACTATATAAATTAAATGCATGAATGCGAAATATTTTTTATGTCTAGACTCAACTTTTTTTGTGATCGAAGGTTTTGTCGGGTATATAATGTTGGTAGGTTTTGCCTCCTTTTAAGAATTTACACTACATTACTCAGGTTTACTTTCAAAAAATACATAAATAACTGAAATAAATACATATACATATATATTAAATAGGCCTACGTCATTGTAAGTACTTAATAAGGTCAGCAAATCTACAATATAAATGATTTACAATAAATAATAAAAGTATACTTAGTAAGTTAAAATATTATTATTTTTCTTCACTTTAACTCACCACATGGTTTGCTTGGATCCTTCTTGATAGGTATTATTTTCTTAAGAACCTTATCCTTGAATTCTGGTATTAGTTCCGTAGAAGATTCCTTAATCGCATCATCAACTTTTTGAACTTTTTTCAAAACCGGTCGAATTTTGTCAAAGTCATCTGTACTTTTATTGAATGACTTTTGCTTATTTATAACAATGTGTCGTAGCTTTGGTCGCTCCAGTTTGAAACGTCTTTGTCGTTCACGGTCTTCTTCTGTTTCACCCTCTTCTGCTTCATTTTCGTTATCTTCGTGCCTTTTTTGAACAGTACTTAGTGATTTGTCACGTTTTACAACAACGGGTCGCAATTTCGGTTTTTCTACTTTAAATTTACGTTCTAACTCGGTTTCAGCTTCTTTTTTTGATGGCGGTATTTGATCCTCCTCTGATTCAGATTCAGTTTCAGATTCCGTTTCCTCTTCTTCGTCCTCATCTTCGTCTTCTTCACTTTCAGACGGGGTTGGCGGTTTTTTTGGTTTTGGTTTCACGATTGGTTCTTGTACTGGTTTACGCCTTTCGGTCATAATAGGCACTTTGACTTCTCTCGATTGCAACTTTGTTTCTTTTCTGTGTGAAGAATCTGGTGGCGGTTTTATTGGCATTATTGCTTTGCTTGCACTTGCTAATTTATTGGTGACTGGGATTGGTTTTGGTGTTTCCCCATTGTTTTTGATAGCATCTTTGGAAGATTCATTTGGTGTTGTCTTCTTTACCCAAGGAGCACTTGTTTTTATCGAAGTTTTCGGTTTTGATTCCGGAACATCGGCTTTTACCCACGGTGGGCGAAATGTGGTTCTCCCACCACCTCCTGGACCGCTGGAGGTCGGATCAGTAGTTTTATTACTATTGGATGCCTTAGTTTTTGTACTGCCTATAGGCATTTTAGATTTGGTTTTTGAATACTAATTTACTTTATAATTTTTATATTATCGAACTTTAATTGAATAAGTTTATTCCACAGTTTTTTTTTAATTTTTTAGTATCACACGAGATACATTTTCATTTTATTCACAATAAATGTTTGCTATGTTTCTTCTTCCAGTTTCGATTTATTTTTAGCACAATGAACTAAACCAACAAAAAATCAGGAAAAGTATATAATATGAAAAAAACACTCTCAATATTTCTTATTTCAGGTAACAGCTGTGACCAGATAATAAACTTTGAATTAAATTTAGAAAACAACATCAAATCGAGTTACGAAAAATTTGATAAATTTCAAAGTTGTAATAAAAATATTTTTCGATAGTGTGATTTATTCCACCGTTTGCGAAAGACCACAAATACGTTTTGATATACCGAAAATAATCTGTAATTATAGAATTTTTTTTCGACATGGCTTAAAAAAAAAATATTTTGTATGTAGCTGGATGTGAACCAAAAAGCTGGGATATTAGCACATACATATGTATGTACTTATTGAAGAAATATTTTCTAAGCGATTTTGCATTTTTAACAAAAATATTGCTGAACAAAATAAGTTAATTTTTTTTTTTTATGATCCAACACATAAGACATATTTAAGAATAAAGTAGCCCACATACAGGAGAAAATATTAATGCAATGAGGCAAAGTGTTTTGTGTACGTCTGGGTACCTCTTATTGAATATCTCTGGGAATATCTCTATTTAAACTTCTGTTTTCTTAAATCATTAAAATAACTGTTTAAAGGTATATAATTTATCAATAAAATATACACCATAATATTGTGTTGTAATTATTCGTTATAAAAAAACACATCTGTCTACTTTAAAAGCAAATTGTATAAAAAGTTTTTAAATTAAAAAAACATAATATATTCTTGTATATATGTTGTATACCTATTCTATACACACTTGTACAATATAAACCCGTATGAGAGAAAAATGGCTGGAATGCAAAATAATGAAAATAGAACTTATGGTATTTTATCTTCATATTTGCTGAGAACAAAAACAATACTATTTCCTTGAGTACAAAATATACGAGTATATCAATAATTATTTCAGAGTATAATGCACTTTGACAAAATATAAAAATAAAACATGGGCAGGAATATTGAAATAAAAGTGTGCAGATCTCTTTTCTATTAATATAACATATCGTGATAATATTTAAGGAATTAATATTAAAACAATAAACATAGCTAGAAGTAGAATGATTTTGAATCGGTTTTAGCAAATTTGATATTTTATGTGTTAAATTGAGATTTGTTCTGTAAGCTTGTAATTTTATGTAAAGTTCGCACATTTTTAGTTTTTCAAATTAATTAAAATATTTGTATGACTTTCTTATTTTTATTAACTTATTTGCAGTTCACTTGGAAAATATTCACAAAAGATATGTGTACATATAAATATGGTATATTTGTATACAAAAAAAATTATAGACCGATTACGCGTTTTGTTACAACTTTTGTATGCTACCTTACGCGTACAATGTACCGTATACCCAAACGCCACTTTTAAACTGAAGAGAAAATTATGCAGAACGTAAAAAAACCTTCGTTTAGGTTACCAAAGTAAAAACAAAAATATCGAAATCGAGATTTTGAGCGAAAAATGTATTTATAGGAAAATGGAGGATTTTTCATTTCTCTCACGTCACAAACGTCAACAAGCTCATATAATATACATACGTATGTGCTGCATAAACAGCCTTAGAGCATATTTACAAAATTGTGTTTTCATATATATAAGTGAAAAGCAAAAAACGTTGGCATTTTACGTTTTTTATAAATAAATATGCGGGTTATCTTTTTTTTCCGTCTTGGACTAGATTATTTTGGGCAATATTCCGGATACACACATATTTTTGTGGAAAATAGATCATTCGGCCCCTTCTTCAAAATAGGTCTTAAGAATTCTGAAGAATTTTTCTATCGAAAAAGTGATTTCGCGTAACTTTTTTTTTATTAAAAATTGTTAATATGCCATGTTTCATTCATATAAAAGCAATATACATATGAGGAAATAGTTGACCGAAATCTATTATTTGTAATAATACCAGGAGTAATGAGTGGTTTGCATATGCACAAAATATGCACATAGAAACGCATACAGTATCTTATTAATTATAAGCAACCGATTCATATAAATAAAGAGGCCGTTTTTTTAGATCTTTATAGTCATAGAAAAAAACTTTTGCAGTGGAATGAGAGCTTTCTAAGTATGAGCTTTGTAAAAAAGCCGAAAGCTTGCAAATACAAAAAGATAAAACGATCGTTGAAATCAAAAAAATTCTACTAACATAGAAAAGCCAACAACAACGTCTCATAAAATCAAATAGCGCAGACCAACGCTGGTTCAAATTTCAAATCCAATTTAATTTTTTTTGAGTGTGAACGCATACAATAGCCTACCCGTCAATTTTTCCTTATGGAAATTTACTTGAGATCCAACGATTTTTGTGAATAATTTTTCGGCCTCTCCAGAGTGCAAAACAGTGTGTAATATATACGGACAAAGTGGAAACAGACTGGTTTTTTTTATGCATTCGTGCTTGGCTGCGATTCAGAGATGTTACTGCGTGTATATGATTGCCATTGTGTTGTATACGATAACGGTGTTTCGAGAAGGCTAATTTACTTTTTAATAAGTCTTAATTAGAAGAAAAATGGTGGAAAAATGTTAAGTATAATCAATTCTTTTTTAATCCATCTATTCATACGTTTTAAAGTTAAGTTAGCTATTTATTTATCCAAAAATGTTATATACAAATGTGTTTTATTAAATAAATCGACATCACTTAGAAAAAATGTTTATACATGTAATAATTACAAATAATAGCTTGTGCAGCAATTAGCTCTGTTACCCCTTTATATATTAGTCGTGTTTTTTTGCAAATCCGCTATCTGCTTAAAAAGCAATTTGCATGTTAATTACAACAATAACATAGCGATCAACATTAAGTGAATTAATATCCGCTATCTATTAAGCGGATATAAAACAGTGCTTCCAAATCATTTTTTCTTCATTTCAGATGAATTTTTCCGATGAATTAGCAAAAATGTCAAATATTCGCCCACAATTTTTTTTCAAAACAATTTAAGTTTGTTCACCAACCGACAGATGAGCCACCCACTAACCGCCATAGAGATGTCTGTGCTACAAAGTTTTTATGATTAACTCTTAAGCGGGGATGGATCGTTTTTTTGCGAAGAAAGCTAACATGCGTGCAAAAAAACACAGCTATTGGCGAGTTTATGGAAAATTACAATAGCCTATTTATTTAATTTTTCTTCTTTCTACAATTCGAAAGCGTTTAAAAGGCCATTTCAAGGTATGTACGTAGGAGCAAATAAATTTTCTTAATAAAATGGAATATATTTTAGAAAACCTGCAAGTAATTACAAGATCCAAAAATAAAGATGTGACAAATACCATGAAATTCGTTTAAGGATGGGTACAGAACAGTGAACAGCAGTAAACCTACTGTTTAACACATATACTGTGCCTTTGTCTGCCACCACTATTGCTACAGCACTTTACACCACGTCTATTGATCATCAAAAAAAGTATATGAATTAAACAGTAGGTTCACTGCACAATATTTATCTTTTTGTGGCCTTTGTATCGTTATACTCTCTGTGTATTAGAATTTTACTAGAAGTTGGTAGCAACAATAGCCAATAAGCAAGAAAAGGACACCAAACACGGTAAAACACATCTTGGAATCAGAAACATTGCAAAAGGGTGTTAGTATAGTAAAATGTAAAAAAAAACTTTTTTTAATAAATGTAGAACTCTAAAAAGTTTATTTTTGTCATCAAATATTTTAATACCTTTGTTGTAGTTCTAATTAAAAAGTATATTTTCACCCTTATAAACAAAGTTATTATATATTGTGTATCCTGTCTAATGTGCTTCGATGTTACAGCTTGTTATGAAATTATTGAAATTGACAGAAAATTTATTTTCTAACTGCTTTACGGCCTTTTTTTATTTTTTGTCAGAAAGAACTTAACACTCAAGAGGGTATAAATACTCTTAAAATGCCGAAGCAGGTGGTAAGTTTTTCGGAAAATGGGATAGAGAGGGAGAGAGAAAGATCTTTGGGCTCAGTGATTATATCGCTCCATGAGTGACCTCCAACTTTTTTTTTAATGGGGAGGCTAATTATTAGTGTAAATTGATTTTTTGTTGTTGTATTTTGGACAACAATTTATTTCACATACATAATTTCGGTTGCCTGAAAAACAGAATGACTTTTGATCGTTGTTGGGATTGAACGCCGAACCCTCTGATTGAGGAGTCAATACACTACCACTTGAGCCACGGCCACCAACAAATAACCTTGGTAGTCTGACTAAATGTGCATTATCATATTGCTAAAGTCGATAAATGTTAGTGAAGCGCCTTCTTCGTCAGATTATTTCAATTCAAAACCATGGTTCTCTCCACATTTTTCTTAAAAATCCGACCTTCAAAATAGTAGTCGAAAGCATAGATTTTCCCAAAAATCCATTGATTTGTAATCGGTGTCTAACTTAAATCAATCATTATTGCCACAAGTTCCTTTGACTGTTGAAATTTTTTCTTTAGTTGCTTCACAGTTGCCAAATAGACTGATTTTTGCCATGTTCTATACTTAAGCAATAATGACCTTTTGAACCCTTCTTTATTATTCCCCCTCTCTTCCTAAATAATCCGCACGTATTTTCCAGTGCGGCGATGGCGGGATAGTTAGCTCATTGGACTATCACGCAGAGAGTCTAGGATCGATTCCTGGCCAATTTTTCAAATCGCCATCACCCATTCGGCGGGCAATGGCAAACTCCCGAAAGTAAAATTGCCTACGAAAAACCTTCTAAGGAGTGACATTCGGACTCGGCGATAAACCGTAGGCCCCACTCAGATGTGCCAAAAATGACAACATGAGCAACACAAATGAGTGTCAAGGAGCTAGGCCATGGCCCATTCCGGGCTGCCAGCGCCACAGTGTTTTTTTTTTTTTTTGTTATTTTCCAGTGCATTCTAATTAATATATCTGGTAAGGACAAAACAAATATTATTAACGTTTAAATCTTGTTGCACACTAACCAATGCAGAAATATTATGTATCCATCTTTTAATCAATTTCATTATATTTGTCCCAGCTTTATTTTTGAATTTACTTGCAGGATTTCTAAAATATTTTTCATTACATTAAGAAATCTTATTCTCTCCTCCGTACCTTGGAAAAGACTTCTAAACAGTTCTGATTCGTTGAAAGAAGAAGAATTTAATAAATAGGCTATTGCAGTTTTCTATAAACTCAGCCGTATTTAAAGGAGTGACAGAGCTAATTGCAGCACAAGCTACTATTTTATATAATTACATGTATAAACATTCTTTCCTGAAACACAATTGTAAATAACTTTTTTAGATAAATAAATGGCTAGTTAATTTTGAAACATACATATGTAAAGATGGTTGAAAAAGAAATTCATTATAGTAAACATTTTCCCAGCATTTTTCTTTTTATGAAGACTTATTAAAACGTCAATTAGTTTTCTCGAAGCACCCAGTATTCATATACAATACAATGGCAATTATATACACAAATTTACTCATTGTGAAAAATCTCTGGATCGCAGCCAATCACGAACACATAAGAAAAAGGAGAAAAACCGGTCTGTTTCCACTTTGTCCGCTAACAGTGTTTTGCACTCTGGGGAGGGAGAAAAATTATTTTAAAAAATCTCTGGATCGCAAGTAATTCTCCATTTAAGTAAAAAATGATGGGTAGACTACTGTATGTACTTTAACTCAGGCAAAATTAAAAGAGATATGGATTTTGAACCAAAGCAATAGATCTACGCTATTTGATCTAGTGCGATTTTGTTATTGGTCCTTTTTTCGACGGGTGGATTTTTTTAACCAAAGGGGAGTGATCCTTCTTTTTACTTCTATTCTTTGATTGATATTATCAGTATTGGCATCAGTCAAAGGGTTTGACATTTAATTACCACTCACGTTTTTAATTTCCTCAAAGAATTGTTGTCAATTTACTCAGAATTCGTAAAATTCAGTTTACGTCCGTTTTGTTTTGTATTTTTTTTGTTTTCAAGTACGATCGTGTTTTTCCTTGTGAATTTATGTAAAATCACGTCGGGGTCACCATTTATGGCGATGGTTGTTACCTTTACTGTATTTATCGAACAAAAATAAAACAGACATTTTTATTTAATCTATTTTTTATACATAATATATTACTTTCAAAAAGGATACTACCCACGCAGGGAACGAGAACATTTATGTATATACACATCTCTTAAGGGGATTGTAACACTCTCTTTTTGTATCGAACACTTTTCTGCAGTGCCAATTTTTATCGAAACGGAAATTAGATGTATTAACAAGATTCTGACATGTTCATGCATTGCATTAAGTTAGCAAGATATTTATCAGAGTTAATGCTGTTAGCAAAAATGCTGACAGAAGTATTTTCCCATGAAAGCGATGACTTATATGAAATGTTAAAATATTTATCACTTTTGGGAAAATTAAACGTTAGTACTGCCAAATTATACTCGTATAATAGTTAACACTGATAGCCGTTTTTTTGTGATCTCAAAAATAAGCACTTATACCGATGCCAAAAAACACAACTAAAGTTATGTAAAAGAGGTCTTTTGCTACACTCAAAGCAACGTCTATGTTTAAAATACGGATAAAGATCTAGCAATCTAGACTACATTTCGACTGGCCGTGTTATTCAACTATCGCCATATTTTTCTGTTATCTCCTGAGACCTTGGATAAAGGCGATGCAAAATCGATTAGTTTATTATTGACCTTTATTTTTGGACCTGATCTTTATCATAATGGCAGTTATGACATTACTTGTTATGTGTGAATGTGTATGTGTGCATATGTGTACACTTCTTGCTTAACGACAAAACTAAAATAAAAAAATTCAGTGCCCCAGATTGTGGAGAGGTAAAATTCACCATACATAATGTCTGGTTATAGAATGGCAAAATATATTTATTCATAGATATGTGATTTTTTGCAAATTATTTTCGATTTTTTATGTCATGTTAATGTTTCTATATGTATCATTCTTGTTTGCAGAAGTACACTTCCTTAGAAAAAAGAATATGTTCACCATAATCAAATTGTTTTCACAATGTTTAAATAGAAGAAGATGGCGGTAATGTATAATTTTGAGTTTCTATATCCTTGTAAGTACTTAGGTTATTTATGTATTTACTGATGAGCGACATTTCATTCTTTCTATTGTAATTCAGTCCAACTTTTAAATAAATCTGAGATAACACTCTTGTATTGTATTAGGCTATTGTTTTATGGATATTGTTTGATTTGACAGATAAACTTTTCACATAAAACTCTACTATTGTATCTCTGTTCTTTACTAACTCATACATAGTCTGTGCAGGAATTTCACTTACGAGTACTTTAGTGTTAAATTAATTAAAATTAATTAACACCATTCGTATTGTAAGGTTATACGAAAGAAAAACGAATATTAAGATAGCCATGTTTTCTACATCGAAAATCCAAAATTCAACCTGTTTCAATACTCGGAATTTGATATGAGTTACGTATAACATACTAAGAATTTCGTTGCCTTGTAACAGAGCTTGGTAAGATATATAATTTTTCATATTTGGCAAAGGCTTATATTAAGATTTAAGGTCGAAAACGACATAACATACTCGTACTATCACTTTGCATTTTTTTTTTTGAGTACTTAACACTCAAGTGAGTATGAATATACTGAAAATGGCTCAGTATGTACTAAGTTTTTTGGAAAATTAGACAGAGTGAGAAGAAAGATGTTTGCGCTCAGTGGTTATGTTACTCCATGGGTGGCATTCGACATTTAATGGGGAGACTAAATTGTTAGTAAGAACATCTGACTTCTTTTTTTTTTGACTGAAAATATGCAAGTCTTTGAAAGCCAGTTTACTCCCATTTGAGCCATGTATTCTTTATTTACCCAAAAGCTTGCTAACGTTGGCATGAGAAATCATATTCTTCTAAAAGGAGGAAATTTAGTACGGATTCATCCCAACTAATTGATGAAAATATGTATCAAGTGGATTTGGATTTCGGCAATGTGAAGGAAGTGAAATTTGTTCATGATTTTTTTAGCTCACGTGCCGAATATCTTAACTATTCTGCAACTCGGTACTGCCCCAAAAAAAAACTTTTAAAAATCATTACTGAGAGATATTTCTCTCTTAGCACAATAATATGTACATTTTTTCTAAAAGAACTCTTACTTTCACCGTAAAAAATTTATTAAAATATTTTGATAATGAACGTTAAAAGGTAATATTAAACTTAAATTTCGAGATCAGTGTGATTAGCTCTGAATCTACTGCATCAATAGAAACGATCTTCACTTCCATGTTACTGGGCTGATGGTTCCTTAATAAAGTATCGTCGAAATATCAGAGTTCTTACTTAATGTGTACCCTTATTTCACAGGAACAATAAAAAAATAAATAAATAAATTCCAAATTAGGACAAAAGCAAAGAATTGATTTTATGAAATGCTTATTACCTCTATATAGGTATATGGTATTTAGATATCGTAGTATTTTCCGCATAAATAAGTACTGACAAGCACTGATAAGATAATAATGTCCACAGACAGTTGAATTGCAAAAATATTTCGCTACTGTCGTCTACTTCTAATAAAGAGAAAACTTAAGACAATCACTGATTCCCAATACTTCAGGAACGTCCAATTAAAAGTTCACTAAAATTGGTAATTGATATGTGTGCATGTAAAAGTATGATATAATTTGATATGAAAGATGCACAAGAGGTGTGGTATAGGATATTTGATGTAATATGTATATGTATGTATGTATGAACATATGTGATAAGTTTGTACAAAAACCAATTCATAAAATAGCGTTCAATACCGTAATATCTTATACTAATTTTGAAACCAATTGCAACCCAGAGGGAGTTGTATTTTTGTACGAGGATAAATCTTGGTCTTGATCGATTATGATGCCGCATTAAAAAAATTCAAATTTATATATATTTATTTTTGGTACAACGAAACTAAAAATGTTCATTTCCTTTGTAGTATTTTTTTTTAATAATGTGACCTAAATTTCAACAACTTTTTAAACATCCGCTCACCTTGGGATAAAAACCACTCGTCAAGAAAATCCATTTTATCCTGGACTACAGATAACACTTTCCTCTCACATTTACCTGCGCCAACTTTTGTTTCCTATTGTATGTCTTAACAGAATTTCCAGTTTTGGAATCAATCACAAATAGTTTTTTTATATTAGAAATTTAGTTATATAGCAGAAAAGCTTAAAGCTGTAAATACGTGTGCAGAATACGCATCTACTCGTTGCTATTATTTTTAACTAAATGCATATGTTTATTTCTGAAGATGCGGTGGCGCGATTTCAACAACTTTTTTCTTGTATATGTACTATTATCTAAGTGCATCTAAGTGCTACACGCACGTTTTCGTATCACATTGTACAATTAAACGATAAATTCATCAAAAGTTAAAAATAGTTTATTAAAGCGAATAAACGTAAAGAGGATCAAATTAAATCGACCTGATCAGTTTTGTTTGTTTTATGTACAATATATACGCGTAAGCAAAAAAAAGTTTTTTTCAAAGGTGATACTGGCATTGTCTAATCTCGTAAAAGATACTTGAGGGGAAACAGTGCAAAAAAAGTACTATACACGATTTAAAATATTTGATAGATTGTTGTGCTCATCAGATTGATTTTTGCATTTTGAATTTTAATGTTGGTAACTGTTGGATGTCGTATAACTAGGGTAGGTACTGAGAGATGTGAACTTGGCGGTATTCAGCGTTGCAACTTTCTTCTTCACATCAATTGTGCTGGATGTGGAATAGAACTGACCCTCTAGGGGTCACTGGCCGGCCATGGAAAAATATAAATTTCCTAAATATAAACAAGCCTCGGATACGGACGGATCCATTGTTCACAACCCATGCAAACAAATTAAGGACAACGAGTTTCGGACATGCACGTGGAATGTAGGTCCCTCAACAGGCAACGTGCAGCCGAACAACTGGCGGAGATCCTAGTCTGTTGCAAGCCAGACATAACCGTTATCCAAGAATTGCGATGGGATGGGCCAAACAAAACGAGGATGAAAAACTGCGACATCTACTACTTCGATTTTTATCGACGGCAAACGTAACGCTTGGATGCGGATTTGTTGTTTGAGGCAGACTTAGGCAAGAAGTCTTGAGTTTCCGGCATGTGAAAAAGCGCGCTAAATTTTCCAACATTAGCCTGATGTGCGCTCATGCCCGCCAATGTGCAGCCCCTTCTTCGTAAACGAATACTAATATGTACATTTACTCTGAGCGAAGTAGTATCGTAGTAGTAGAAATGGAACACATACCATTTGAGTTCTATAAGAATTTTGCAATTGATTTCACCACTGCCCTTACAGCAGGGTTTAACTGAATATTCGAAACTGCAGATATCCCGCAAAGCTTCAGGAAATCGATAATATTTACGTTACACAAAAACAGTGATTATAATAACCCTAGCACTACAGAGGCATATCATTCTTAAATACCTCGGCTTAAATAATGGTAATGGTTTGGGATGGGAACAGCATGTCTGAGGAGTTCGCGACAACCATGGGAGTTAAGCAAGGATGTGTCTTTAGTACACTCTTGTTCCCTTTGTTTATCAACGATATAACACACATTATTGGAGGCGGAGTTGAAATTAATGGAGAAAATATCCCTACATTAATGTATGCAGATGATATTGGCTTTTTAGCAGAGACAGTAAATAGTATGCAGATAAACAGACTGAAAAGCTACTGTAAAACATGGAATCTGTCAGTTAAATAAGCAAAACGAAGTTCATGATTAAGTTACATCCTATAAGTATAAAGTATAGAAATAGTTACATCCTATAAGTATCTAGGAGTGTTGATTTCAGCTAACATGTAGTAAATATGAATAAACATCTTGAAACCAAACTAAAAGAAGCTAAGGGCGTAATTTGTTCAGTTTGGGGAAAATGTATCAAAAATAAATACAATACATCGAACACAATTCGAAACAAAAAACCATTCGTGCTACTGCAACAACTATAATGTTATATGGAGCTCAAATATGGGGATACAACACATACACCGCATTCAAAAAATTTCGAGAGAGGGCTTTGCTAGTCAAGTGCCTTCTTAGTCCAAAAAAGCAACGATTGGCAAGAGTAACCTTTCCTTTGATCTCAGCGCTGGCTGGTGTCGTTGTCTGAATTTATAGCGGAACCTTGGTAGACAAAGTCCTTAACTACCTCAAAGTTATACCTGTCAAGGGTGACGTTCTGTCCGAGGTCGGTGTTCAGTGGCCGTTTTGCTTGACAGCATATATTTGGTCTTGCCGCTAAGCCCATTTTCGCCGCTTCCGTCTCAATACTTGCGAACCCCCACTAACATCACGTTGCTTTGTTCCGATTGTATCAGTATCATCGGCGTATGCGAGTAATTGGACGGACTTTTGAAAGATAAAGTATAATGTTAAGAAAATAGCATGACAGAACATCGCCTTGCCTAGAACCTTTTTGACATCAGAGGTATCGGTGAGATCCCTACCAAATTGATAGAGCGGCGTGCATTCTCCATGGTTATCCTACACAGACGGACGAGTTTGGCAAGGATGGCAAAACTAGACATTGCTCTGTATAGCCCGTGTCTATAGATGCTATCATACGTGGCCTTAAAATCGATAAATAGGTGGTGTGTGTCGATCTGAAGCTCATGGGTTTTCTCCAAGATCTGCCTTAGTGTGAATATTTGGTCGATGGTAGGCTTTTCTGGCCTGAAACCACACCGATATGGACCTTTCAGGTTGTTCACGGAGGGCCTCAGGCGTTCACAAAAAACAGCAGATAAGATCTTGTAAACGATGTTAAGAAGACTAATGTCTCTGTAATTGGCGCAGTTTTGAGAGTCTCCTTTCTTGAGGATCGGACAAACGATGCTGAGGTTCCATTCATTGGGCATACTTTCGTTCGACCATATTTTAGAGATGAAATAGTGAATGCTTCTCGCCTGCCGCTTTGAAGAGCTCGGCGGTCAGGCAGTCCGCTTCGTTCGACTTCAGCTCCATTTCGGGTGGACGGAAATGATGGTCTACATCGTCCACGTTGTTTTTGCCTGACAGCGGTATTTGTTTCGTAATCGCAGTTTTACAGAGTACAGAAATAATCTTTCCAGATCCTCAGTAGCGACTGCGACTCTACTGCGATGTTCCCTTATTCGTCTCTACAGGCTTCGGTTCGGGGCTTGTGTCCGTGGCACGTTTTTTTACCATTTGGAAAAACTTCCGAGTCTCATTCCTGGAGAAGCATCTCTCGATTTCCTGGCCAGCGCACTTCTCTTTCCTGCTGAGATGCCGGTTTTCGTCTCTCCTCGTCTTCTCATAGAGCTCATTGTTGTGGTAAATTTTCCCGCAACAAGGTTTAACCTCTCTCCTTGCCCATGCCCCTCCGTTCCCTTTTTTGTTTTGAGTGGGCAGACTGAGCTCAGGAGGAGGTAGAGGGCAGCCATGGTCCCATCAGCCAGTGGCCCACTTACCTTAGACCTCGGAAAGAACCCACATACAAAGGTTTATTGGTTATTTTAGCCTCAGAGAAGGACGAGGGGGTTCGGTCGGTGAATCCCTAATGACTTCGGGGAAACTCACGACGAAGCAGGAGTCCAGGGTGCGACAGGAGGTCCACCAAGAACAACGCTGCCGGAGTCTGTAGGCTAGACGGGAAACTCATAACGGCCTGCATAAGGCAGGACATCTGAAAGTCATCGAAGGGTAGGGACGGACGGTCCTTTATAGCCAGACACCCAAAAACGATGATGACGGTTGGAGGAGGACGATCCCTGGAGCCTACACGCCAACGAAAACCAACCAAAGAAAGGCTTAAGAGGCAAACAGCTAGCAGAGGCAAGGCGATCGATGGGTGGAGAGATGAAGATCTCTGTGATAGCTACATTCCAACGAGTGAGCCACGGAGGAGCAACAATCGTTAAGATAGCACCCCACCGATGGAGCACCAGGGGAGCAGCAGGGGCTGGTAGGCGAACGGCCGAGTTATGAAACAGCCTCCAACGAGGAATTCAATCAGAAACAATAATCAGCGACAACAAGCAACAATAATATTAATATAAAGCAACAACCACAATAACATAAAAAATAATAATGGAATGACACGCTTTCGGTCACTTCCCACTCGTCCCAAATGTGAACGCCGATCCACCAGAGTAGGTAGGGACCCGCGGGGAGAAATGGCACCAAGCACTGATACTTAGCTTTGCTTGGAGCGGCGATCTAGAGAATGGCTAGATCGGGATATCAGTAGGAACCTTCCTCATTCGTCCTGAAACTCCATCGACCTTCGACCAGACTTTCTCTCCCCTTCGAGCTTGTTTTGTTTTGCGTTTTGTAAGTAATTCAAGGGGGAAAATAAAATATTTTTATTATTCGGTCGATTTTAGCTTATCACGAATTTTTTGTTATAAATCAGTTCGCGAAGAATTGTTACGAAATTATAGGTAGTTGTTGTGGTTTTTATTGTGGTAATTTTTATAAATCTGTGCTTTTTTTCTAGGAGTGCAAGTGCAAGGTGTAGCACCAGGAAAATAAGGAAAAGGAAATACTTGTGGATTTACATAATAGGACCTGAATTAGCATTCTCTTTACCTTGCAGGTAAAGGTTCCCAAGTAGGTGTCTTCTTTGTTTTTTATTTTCAACTTTTCTTCCTTTATCCACCTCTTAGTGGATCTCTTTTGTGGCGTTTTTGAAAACCTTCATAAATGCGAGTTTCACCTATAAATTAATACAAACGTACACAAATAAATATATATACTTACGTTTGGATGTATATGTATTACATAATAACATATACACACATGTGGGATCTTTTAATAGAGATAACGGATTGTACGGGCGATGTTTGACAATATATTTATAATTTTAATTAGTTTAATAGTTTAGTTAGTTCAATAGATTTCACATTAGATGTAATACAAGAGATATAACGAAGGATTTAATTGAATGTCTATAATTTCGACGTCCACGTCCACATTCAACCACCGACAGCTGTGCAATTGTGCAGCAACCCGGACAATGGTTTGGAAAAGCGGTTCATGTGCAGATGCCACATACATACATATGTACATATTTGAAAATACAAGCAAGCGGAAGCTTGCTATAGTACAGAGGAACCTGGCCCTCTTTTACCATCAACAACTGGCAGACCCGAAGTGTGTTGCCGATTTGGTGAAATTGGGTCGAAAGTTGGAGACGGTGCGGGCCAATGTAGAAAGGTTGGCTACGAAAGTAAAATTCCCTATGAAAAAGCTTGTAAGGAGTGCCGTTCGGATTCGGCGATAAACCGTAGGCCCCGCTCAGATATGACAAAAATGACAACATGAGCAACACAAATGAGTGTCAAGAATCTAGGCTATGGCCCATACCGGGCTGCCAGTGCCATATTTTTTTTGGGGTTTTTTGTTCAGCTCATCGGCGGGTGAGGCGCAACGAGTGATACGGCGACAATGCCGACGTTGCAGTGGCACGTCGGGAAATGCGCAACCGAATTCCGGGCTAAAAGGTTGGGAGCGCAAGCGCAAGTAGGAAATAGGTCGCTTGCTGAAGATCGGTTGCGGAACTTTATAGTTCATTTAGGTTTTAGCTTGGAGGCAAACCGTAGGGAAAGGCGTCCACATGAAGGAGTTAGTATTTATAGAGAAGTTATATTAGGTCTTTTGAATAGTGGCTCCTCTCGCACTATTATAGGGTGTGAATGGTAGAAAATAAATAAAGATTCAGGACTAAGTTTAGGAAAAAATGTAGTTAGGTCCATCGCTTTAGCTGACGAAAAAAGCATAGTTATAGTAGGGGCTGTGTCTCTACCAATAGTAGTACAGAGGAGTTGGTTCGTTTTTATTGTGTACCTTATCTCAGCGATACCACACACCGTGATCTTTGGTGCAGATTTTGGGGCACTATCTCAGAATCGTACCGGATTTAAGATCAAGACATCGAGATGCTAGAGGCGGGAGGTGTCGAGAAATCGAACAGTCCGTGGGCATCTCAAGGAATATGATCGGACACGCGATGAATGAAACTCCAGCAATGTTTGCCGGATCCTTAAGGAATGAGGCTCTCTGAATTGCGCTTAATACACAGTGTGGCTTCAGCCCCGGAAAATTCACTATCGACCAAATATTCTCACTACCGGAGATCTTTGAGAAAATCCACCACTTCAAATCAATACACACCACTTGTTCATCGATCATAAGGCTGCGTCTTGTTTCTCGCATTAGCATATTGACATAATCGGAAGAAAGCAGCGTGATGTCAATGGCTTTCGCGACTATTGAGATGGAAGAGACGAAGATGGATTTAACTATCGACGAGGCTAAGATCAAGTATATTGTGTCAATCAGAAAAAACAACCAACACTGACATTTTGGACAGAATGTCCCTCCCGACAAATTCTTCTTTGAGGTAGTTAATTATATCTAGGCTCCTTTATCTATTCAGAAAACGACACCTGCGCTGAGATCAAACGAACAATTATTCTTGCCAATTGCAACTAAGAAGGCAATTTATTAGCAAGCCCTATCTCGAACAACAAAAGTGAACCTATATACGAGTATCTTTGACCTTCATTTCACCCTTGTGTAGGAAACTACACAAAACTACCCCTTTTCTTATTTTTCTAAAAAAAAACACTAAGTGACAACTCCCAGAATTTTCTGAATTTATTATATATCTTATATTTAACAAAAAAAAAACTGTCCTCATAATACAAAAGTTTATGATGGCTGTTATTTCGAAAATTACGTTGTTTACCTTTTTGCATTTCATATAATATGTCATATGCATTTTGTCTTTTCGCAAGTGCACGTCGTTCGTATATATGTGAGTTAAATAAATATGAATATATATATACTTTTCTTACCACTACATATTGAAAGAATTATTTTGAAATATTCTAGTGATCATTTACTAAGTAAATACGGTAAAGATTTTAAACAAATCGATTCGAATATGTTGCATACATCTTCGTATGATTGTGGTCAAAAATTATTATCAAAAGTCATTACACTATGGCACCATGAAAAAAAATAAAAGAAGCATTCCACAAAACTTCTTGAACGTGAAAACCGGCTGTTGAATCAATCTTCATTTGCATTAATCGACAACACAGCACTTGTTTTGTACATTGAAAGGAAAAATAAATGTAGGTACTGTTTTGCAAAGTGGGACACCAATCATATACAGACAACTATGACACCAAAAATGAGCCTTTGACACTTTAACACCTTAAAACTTTCCCACAAGTTTGTATGCAATCAGTGGGTTCCCACGTCTGGAGACTACCGGTGGGGTAAAAGAACAGTCAATCAATTCGAAATGAGCATACAAGTGTCAAACCACTCAAACTTTAAACTTCATGGAAATGATCGCAATTAATAGCACTACCCCGCTGGGCACCACGATTGCAACGCACTCGGGTGATCCCAGAGCAAGCAGAAGTGCTTGTGTCAGAGCCCGACGGATTCCGGGGGCGGGCAAAATGAAGTTTCCAAAATATTTTCATAAACTTCGGCTTGCAAGTTGGAACGTGGGATCGATGACCTCAAAAAGTTTAGAACTGGAAGCGATTATGCGTCGCAGAACTCTACAAATCCTGTGAAACGAAGTGGTGTAATACAGGAAATAAAGCGCGTTTTCTAGATTTAAAAACTAAGGCATTTAAGATGTTCTACCATGGAACGGTCAATGGACGAAACGGTGTTGGAATCGTTATTGCAGAGGATCTTCTAAGCAACATCGTTGGTATCTTGAAAATAAGCGACCGCTTGATGAGTGTTAAACTCGTCATACACAATGAAACGTGGAACATTGTTAGCGCGTACGCTCCACAAAATGAATGCGACCAATCGGAAAAAGATACATTTTGGTCAGAGTTCGGTAATTTGCTTAGAAATATACCTATCGATGAGATGCTCTTCGTAGGCGGAGATTTAAATGGCCACGGCGGAGAAACAAATGTTGATTATGAGGACTGCCATGGCGGTAAAGGCAGAAATTCAGCTGGCGAAGACATCCTTGTAGTGTGTAGGGCTTACGGCTTAACCGTCTTAAATACAATGTTTATTAAACATCAACGACATCTTATCACCTATAGCAGCGGAGGCCACGAAACGCAAATAGATTATCACCTCTGCGAAATGTCGATGAGAAACCGTTTTAAGGACTGTAAAGTAATACTTGGAGAATCGCTAGTAAGCCAACACCGTCTGCTCATTACAGAATTTTTCACAGCGGAACCACCGAAAACACGGGCATCGTTTGGAAAGCCAAAAATCCGGTGGTATAATCTATCGAAGGAACGAAGCGCAAGATTTATCGCACTGGCTAAAGAAGTACTTCACAATATAAACGGTATCGCAGACTCACTTAGCCCGCAAGAAATGTGGAACAGCATGCACGAGGAATGCATAACACTCGCAAAGTCCCATCTGGGGACTATATCGAAATACCATCACGTCGGCAAAGAAACATGGTGGTGGAATGACGAAACCAAACGAGCTGTGGCCGACAAGAAGAGTGCATTCCAAGCGTGGACAAAATGCGATCGGAGCGACGATATCGAAAAAGCTCGACTGGCTCTTGAATACGAGCGCCTTAAAAAGATCGCAAAGAAAGTCCTGGCTCGAACTCGAGCGGCAGAAGCGGAAAACCTGTACCAGGAGTTGGAACAAATAACCTCACGATCGGCGGATAGAAGACAAGCTATCCAAGAAGTTCAAACGTCGTACAGTACCAAAATGTCAAGTATTTTTAAGCTCGCTGCACAGAGGAGAAAAAATTCAATGGAAATAACCTCGCCGAAATACATCAAAAACGCAGACGGTCGTTTACTAACAAATGAAAAGGAAATTTGTGACCGGTGGCTTGAATACTGCAAGGAGTTGCTTAACAAACAGTTTCCACGTGATATCGTGCCGACAGCTGGTCTATTCGAGGATGAAGTTTCGGACTTTTCAATCGAAGAAATAAGTATAGCAATTGGAAAAATGAAGCCGGGGAAAGCGGCGGGACCAGACAGCATTCCATCAGAGTTTTGGTCGAAGATGGAGGGGATCGGCAGCGTTTGTCTATCGAAACTTTTAAATAAATTAAAATGTGGACAACCTATGCCAAATCAATGGAGAAGTAGCTTCTTGGTTCCATTATACAAAGGAAAAGGCGACACTCGAGAATGCAACAACTACCGTTCAATCAAGCTTATGTCACACACAATGAAAATCGTCGAAAGAGTCTTAAACGAACGTCTTCGGCAAATAATAAAGCTCAATAATAGCCAGTGTGGATTTGTTGAAGGAAGATCGACGGTGGACGCTATCCAAAGCTTACGAATAATAATGGAAAAGCACCGAGATTCGTCTAAGGATTTACACATGGTATTTATCGACCTCGAGAAAGCATTCGATCGAGTGCCTAGGGATCTCATATGGGCCGCGCTGAGGTCTCAAAACGTACCGGAAACGTATGTTATATAATACAAGACATGTACGGAAACGTGAAAACTGCGGTTAAAAGCTCTGCTGGACTAACGAGAGAATTTCCAGTTAATGTCGGAGTGCATCAAGGAAGCGTACTTAGCCCTTTCCTCTTTAACGTAGTATTCGACTATCTTTTAAAAAACTGCATGCGCGAAGTAAATGTAACGCCAATTCTCTTCGCTGACGACGCAGTTATACTTAGCGATAACGTCGAAGATTTACACAACGCCTTAGATTCATGGAGAAATGCGCTAGAGAGAAACGGGTTTAAAATAAGTCGTTCAAAGACGGAGCATTTGACGTGCCCATTTGCGCATCCGCTGCGACCTGTTCCGGATATAATGTTAGACGGAATAGTTCTTCCGAAAAGCACTATCTTTAAGTACTTAGGATCAATCGTTAACATGGAAGCGAAATGTGACGACGACGTAAACCACAGAGTGAGTGTGGGATGGATGAAATGGCGGGAAAATTCGGGAATCTTTTGCGACCGAAAATTTCGACTTAAATTAAAGGGGAAACTCTACACCACGGTTGTTAGACCAGCTCTTATATACACTTCACAGTGCTGGACAATGTACGAAGCGTTTAAAAACAAAATGACGGCAGCGGAAATGAAAATGTTAAGGATGTCTAGTGGAGTCACTAAACGCGATTGTATTAGATCTACGCGTATAAGAGGAAGTCTACATATAAACAATTCGGTAACCGAACAGCTTGAGGCGAATAGAATAAGTTGGTATTGCCACGTTCAAAGAAGATCTGCGGAAAATCCGGTTAAAAAGGCACTATCAACTACTCCAACTGTAAGAAAACGAGGTCGGAAAAAGAATTCCTGGATTTCTCAGATGGCAAATGCGCAACAACGCCTGGGGCTTACCACTGAAGCGATCCAGGACCGAGCATTATGTAGACGCGTTCTGCGGTCTGCGACATTAGCCAACCCCATAAGCGGAGCAGCAGCGATACAGTAAAAATGGGAAACTCGTTACGCATAAGTTCGTATAACGAGGAAAGGGTTAATAAAAGGATAAGAAGAAGAAGAAGAAGACTGTTTTGCAAAGTACAATGCATAACTCCATTGAAATCGCGTCTGGTAAAAAAAAGGTACCATCAATAATAGGGTGCTGCAATAAAACAAAGATTTGTTCATATACAATGATTATTCAAATTTCAAGTCTTCTAATGATTTTTGGTTTTATTCAATAAAGGCGTCATAGATACCTATACAGTTTACAAAATGCTTTTGTTTGCTACAACTGTAAAAGAAAAACACAAATGTGGCTTTGAACTTACTAATTTCTTTTAGAGAAGTGAATCCGAATTGGCAAGCAACACAAAAACCTACCATACCAAATAACTTTCTACTTAAACTTGGATTTTGACTTGCAATATCATATATGACAGCTAGAAGTGGTAAACCAAGATCGGCATGATCAGTTTCTTTTCTTGCAACTCTTTCAAAAGAAACTACATCTACATCATCATATTTCTGCATCCACTTCATCAAATCCACCAAACGATCAAGACGCGTCCAAGTACAAACAAATGCCAGAACAAGATGTCATGTTTGCTACGAAGAAAAGTCCGCCACTAGAAAAAATATACATATATGAGACAATTTGTTGTTCTTGCACAAGAGCAGTTATATTGTAAAAAAAACAACATAATCGACATGTTCGCGTAAAATGTGTTCAAGAAAAACTTGGTTGAATTTATTTTTACATGTTTCCTTAAAATAAAAATATAAAAACAATATTTTTATTAATTTAAAAAAGAACAAATTCATGCAAAATACAATCAAATTCCATATTTCTAGAATTCTATAGACAAGTGTAGGCAACGTCATTTTTTTTGAGGATGAGATGAAGATTTAAAACCCAGTAATGCTCTATGGCGCAGAGGCATGGACTTCATCAAAAATGAATGAGGGTACTCTAGGCTGATATTTGGTCACGTCTGCAAAGACAGTGAAAGGGATACAAAGGCGAACTGCATAGGCTGTGCAGCGATATATAGTAGACTTAACCAGAAGAATGAAAATCCAACAACTGGGATGGCCGGATTATGTAGAGTGTATGGATATCAACTGAGGGACAACGCAGTAGAGAAAAACCACGACTGAAGTTGCGCACGCAAGTGGATGGGGATTTCGTTTATCTTAGCATGCGAAACTGGAGCCTCATGGCAAAAGATTGAGCTGGTTCAAAACTCTTGTTGGCTGAAGTTCAAGTCTATCCCGGGCTGTAAAGCTATCTAAGTAACAAGTGTAGTGGTTTTTAGAAGCACATGATAAAGGTATCATGCTCCAATTTTGGGTAAATAAATAAATATTAAATGGAATAATAAATGAAATCGTCCAAGGCAAATGTTTTTTGCACGTTTAGAAAGGAAAATTCTAATTCATTAAAAAAGAGTTTTATCGATTTGAAGAGCCGGATGCCAGACTTTGGCAAATGGCTGTGAAATATTCAGTGGAACTATCATGCTTTCATCAAATTGAATCTACTTTTTGGTGCCCTTAAACTCATCCATGTAGCTTCACAAACTGTACAACCGCAAGTTTGCGTATTTCTATATTTTATGACTGATCCGTTTCAGCATTTGGATGATTTTGAACGGAAGGGACATAAGTGTAATAGCCCTGTTGGAGAAAAGACAACATTTGTTAGTGCTGTTATAGACGGGCTGGACAAATTCTGCATTCCGTTATTCAGAAAGCTTAGATAAGTTGAGGTTGTCGGTGTACGTTTGGTATTTACATTGATTTTTTTAATAGCTGAATCAAGTTATTCCCACATAGAATTTGATAATACATTGTCTTTCAGGTGTTATCTCTACAGAATTTTGGGGTCATGCAATCAGAATTGCGTGAAAGGATTTAAGTACAATTCTTTCAATTAAATCAGATTAGATATACTCGATAATTTGCGTATAAACAGAATTACGAGTATATTTACACAGAAAAAAAAGAAACACCTTGATCCTAAGGAATGCTGTGAAGTGACAGGTCTAACATTGGTTTGCCGAATCACTTATGCAAGATGACAAGAGGCTAGATAAGTGGCCATTAACTTTACTAGTCTTGTATTGCTCGATTTGTTTATTTTTTTTAAACGAACAATTTTGCGAAATCAGTTTAACGAGATGTGCAGTTCACCTTCAACTTTTTTGTTAAGAAAAAAAAGTTAATATTAGAGATTTACAAATTCCAGTTGTTCTTTAAGAAAAATCACCAAATTACATTAACCACTAGTCCGTTTCACTTACGTTATAAAATTTCTGTGTGTATTGGGTACGAATTCTTTTGTTATATACATAGTTAAACAGTTTTCTTTTCCAATCAAATTTCAACATACAGAAAACATGGCAATTGTTATTTTATGCTTTCTTTTTTAATATTCACAGTAATATATTTAAATCAAGGAAAATTCATTATATTTAATAAAGGAGTTGAATTCAATAATTTTGAATTGGCAGCAACACGGGTGCTTATAAATATCTTATGGTGGTGGTAAATTACAATGTTTATTAGTAGCATAATAAATAAATACGTGATTTGATATATTTGTTTCAAATATATTCTAGACAAAGAAAATTCATGGTTCTTTGAAAATATTCATCTATCTATCATAATACACATTTACTCAAATGAAAATGGCCCATGTTAAAATATTAATGAAGAATATAGTACTTTATTTGTATACATATAATGTTAATTGAGGCCATCAGCGCAAAGTGGTGTAACCCACAATTTTTGTTGGTTGCCGTTCTGATGTTACATACATTCCTTACATTACCAACTATCAATACAAAAGTGGTGTAAGCCACCTTTTGGTATTCAAAAGGAGATGGAGCTGAAAAAATCGTTTTTACACAGAGCATAATATAACAAATAAAATATTTACCGAAATTTAAAGTCCCCATTCTCTCCTAATTAAATAGCTTGGGGTTACACCACTTTTGCGCTGATAGCCTCAATTATGCTATGTGAACTGTTTCTCACAAATATTCGCTTATATCGTTTTGCGAAGATGACATAGGGAAATTTCAATGAAAAATACAGTTATTCCAATAATCTAATCTTACATCTTCAAGCAAAAGTATATAGGATGAAAACTGAGTGGTTTAGGAAAATGTTATTTGACCGAGAAAAAATACATCATATGTCACATCAAAGAGAAAAAAAAGTACTTCAAAAAAATATGTACAAAAAGTATTCGATCACTGAAGGATCATTGTGGCTTAAATATCACTTATCAATGGAAATTTTTGATAATAGCAATTTACATGACACACAAATGGAATGATCGGTTTAAGATAACTTAACATTTAGAGTCTTGTCTCTAATAAAGAACTAAATATTTCCGAATTTTTTGAAAGGGGCCAAAAATCAAAGGGTCAGGAGTCATGTTCGGTAACTTAATCGGAGACTTTTCGCATCGAGAACACAAAAAACTCCACTGTTTCTCGACTCTGGTAATAATGTGTTTCTGCAACTAAGGTCGAAAACTTTAATAAATAACTTCGTATTTCACTGGAAAAATCTTGCAAAAACCGGCTCATAACGAAATAAAAGCAGTAAATTCAAATTTCGTTCATTATTTGTGTATTAAAAGTATTCGGTTTATTATATTCTTGAAGCGAATAGTAAAAAATGGTAAGACATGTTTGTGTTGTACTAATAATTGCAGAAAATCATGTCACGCGGAATGTAATAAAAAAATCGTTACCTCATTTGATTAAATGACAAAGAAATACGTTTGCAGCCGTTAAGAAGTTTAATGGGGACCACAGTTCTATCCACTTCAATTTGTTCCCTATGTTGGATGGTTGTGCCAAAAATTGTACTCGGGGAATAGATTAATTAGCTGTCTTGTAAGTTATTGTTTTTTTTTTCACCTTTTCAAAACACTAGTCGATTTCTAAAATTAATAAAATATTAATTGGCAGGACTTTTTATTTATTCACATGGTGTTCTATTACTTTTTCTGGATTATTCTGGGCCATTCTGCTTGTACTGGCAAGCCAAACACTTAGTGGGAAATTTTTACTGCCAAAGGGAGAATCTTTTCACATCTACAAGTTACAGAAACAACTTTCTCGCATCCTTCCAGTCATTTCTTTTCAAACAGGTTTTTGATATCGAGAGTTACAGAAACCGAGGAATGATAGAAAGTGTGCTTTCGTTCAATTCTCAGCGTTCCATCGAGAAATTTTACGACGCGGGAGAAATGGCTGCTGGATGGAAAAGCAGAAATTTATTATATAAAATTTATATATCTAGCGAAACTGAAAGGTCAATCGGTTAAAATGTAAAAAGTCATATTCCACCGTAAGAAGTGTAAAATATAGATATTCTGATGGTATAAATGGGCAAGCAATATCTAAGCCGAAGTCCAACAAAGCTGCTAGAACGAACGGCCTGACTGCAGGCCATGGCATGGTAAGTCGTCTCTAAAATATGGTTGGACGAAAATATGCTCGATGAATGGAACCTCAGCCTTCCTCAAGAAAGAAGATCATCTGAACTGTTCCAAATACAGACGCCTCAATCTTCTAAATATCGGATACAGGATCTTATTTACCGTAGTGCGTGAACACATGAAGCCGTTCGCCAACAACCTGATAGGTCAAACTCGTCCGTCTGTGCAGGATGACAATGGAGAATGCATGCTACTCCATCAAAGCGGTAAAGATCTCACCTAGATCCTTTATGTCAAGAAGGATTTAGACAAGGCTGTCATGTGATTTCTTCAACATCATACTTGATAGAATAATGCAAAACATACGCGGAAACACAAAAGGCACAATCTTTCAAAAGTCCGTCCAATTGCTCGTATACGCCGATGATATTGACACCATCGGAAGTACTGAGACGGAAGCGGCGATAGTGAGTTAAGTGGTCAACGAAGGCAAGACTGAGTATTTGGTGTCAAGCAAAAAGCGCACTTAACACCGACGTTTCAGATAGAGCGTCAACTTGAATAGGTATAACTGATTTTGTCTACCTAGGCTCCGCAGATAACGACACCGGGGCTGATATCAAACGAAGAATAACTCTTGTCAATCGCTGCTTCTTTGGGTTAAGAAGGCAATTGACTAGCGAATTCCTTTCTCGATCAACAGAAGTTACACCCATAAGACGGTAAAAAGGACGGCCCAATGGTTGATCACAAAATAACGTGGACATTAAACGTTTTAAAGTTACTGAAATAAAAATTCATTGAGAGAAGGAGATAACATGTAACCATTGTACGCGAGTGTATTACAATAAAGAATGCTGCCAAGTTATGGCACTACATTCCCCCATTCGTTAATGTCGCGCGGCTAAGTCCGATTTTTATTGCTCCTTCTTCACTTCTAATTTCGCCAACTTCATGATTAGCCGAGTCATCAGCCCGTTCGCCGTCCGAACCATTGCACCGCTAGCCTTCTACACTGTAAGTCCACGACCAAGCCCTTTTTCCAGTCATTCCTTTTACTGCTCTCGTCAACGATTATATTCACGTCTCCGAATACTATCAGATCTGGGGCTGGTTGAAATCATTTATGTCGCCGGATTAAGCACGGGAGGTTTTCCCGCAACCCGCAACATCAGCCAAAGCAGCTCTCTGCACTTCTTCTCCAAGCCCACTGTCCGGCATGATTTCCACCAGAATCGACGTGATCGAGCTAATCATTCGCTCCCATGCACCACTAATGTGGGGTACTGCCCGTGGTACAAAACACCATTCAATTTCTAAGAAGTCCTTTTCAATCTCGCTTGATAAAACCCGCTCAATCTCCTCCACTAGCAGATGACTTGCACCCCGAAAATTTGTAGCGTTGTCAGACACAATTCACCTCGGAACCCATCGTCGAACAATGAGGTACTTCAGCACCTGCAGGAAGAATTCCGTCGACAGCGAAGGTGAGATTTCAAGGTGAACTGCCCTCGTGGTGAGATACGAGAAAATCACACCGCATCGCTTCTCCATTCGTCTATAAACAACGGTGCTAAGGGGTCCAAAGTAATCGACACCAGTATATACCACACCAGGCAGCGAGCATGGAATCAAGCGTTCAAGTGATAGGTCACACATGCTCGGAGAGACAGGATTTGCCTTTCGGTGTTTGTGCGATTGACAACTTCGTGCGACAGCTCAAACTATACTTCGAAGACCGCTCACAAAGAATCGCTGACGTACCTCGCTAATGATAATCTCGTTGTGGTGGCGATGAAACCAATATTTGAACAACTATCTTTTTTGCACAAGAAATAAATTGAAGAAAAAATACAAGAACGTCTCCCTTTTTTGGCGGTCCTATTTATTCTGCCTCTTTTTTCTTTGTTCGAATTCATATTCGTTAAATTTACATTGATTGTGGAAAGAGAGTGATGTTAGATGAATAAACAAAATTGAACATGAACAATACCAGTGCTGCCCAAAAGTACAGTAGAATACGAAATTCACATTTAAATGTAAGATAACAATAAATTCGGCCATCCTGATAATATAGATCTCCTGATCTCCTACTGGAAACTGCGCGTCCTCCGAAACACCGGCGAATATTTCCTACTGCCCATACACCCTTATAGGGCACACGCGATTGCTGAAAATCCTTAACATCCTCGAGGACATATCTGTCGTTATTTTAAGCTTTCACAATCTGAAATATCTCTCTGAACTTAGGAATAAGTTTTTTTAGATACACCAGAGTGTGAGTCGAAGTACTTCACTATTACGTAATCACCTACCTTATAACTAACAAGTTTCTGTCGTTTCCTACTTACATACTGCTTGTTATACTCTTGTAACTTTTCTTGTTTTATTGCTGCTGACTCTCTTGTTTGTTTATGATTTTTCTGTTCTGTTGCCTGTTCAATTTCGTCAATTTTTCCTTTAACAAGTCTGGTTCATCTCCTCTTTGCCGAATACCGAAAAGTATTACGCTTGGGTGTTCGTTTATAGACCTGATCAACGTATTATTCAGAGTATGTTCGATCGTCTTTACAACTGAATCCTAATAGATACCCTCACTTGGCTCAACTAATTTAGCTATCATTGGTCCTAAACTACGTTTTACTCTTTTCCAAAAATTCTTCAAATTCACCTGACGTAAAAGAACTTCCCCTGTCCGAGACTGTACATTTAGGACGACTTTACGATCTGAAATAATCCCTAAGTGCCCGAACAACCACTTTGTCGATGCCTACATGACCAATTCGTCGTGATATTTGTATATTACGTGTTCGTCCATATCCTCAGGGACATAGAACGCAACTGTTCCGTCATTCTTTTTTCTATACAATATACCATTGCGCATTTCAAATAAAGCATGTTCCGAGCTCTGTAACATCTCACACAAACTTCAAACGTATTGGTTTCTAACACCAAAATGTTGGTCGAACGACTTAATGCATCTACGTGCTGCATCCTAGTACCTATACGATGTTCTAACATGTAATCATAGTTTTGGAGTTCTAATGCCCACATAGCTATTCGGGGATTGAGATCTTTTTTACTCAAAGTTAGTGTTAAAGAATTACAATCCGTAACAATTTTAAACTGTTTTCCTTGGAGGTATACCCGAAAACGTTTCAAAGCGCTTATTATATCTAATGTCTCAAACTCATACTTCGCTTCGGCTTCCGTGGTTCTTTTAGAATAATAAAAGATAGGATGCATCTTCCTATCCTCCTTCTTCGCATTAGGATTGCACCGAAACCTATAGAACTTGCATCACAGTGTAATTCCGTGTAATCCCTTTGATCGTACAACGCTAATATTAGGTCCTCTACTAACTTCTGTTTAAGAAATTCGAAAGCTTGCAACTCAAACAAAACAAATTTAAATTTAACCTCTTTCTAGTCAAATCATATGACGGCTTAGCTATTAGCGAGAAATCCTTCACAAATCTCCTAAAATACGAACACAAACCTAAAAAACTCTGGACTACTCGAACATCCCGTGGTAATGGAAAATATCTAATAGCTAGTAAGCCTCTTTCGTCAGCTTTTATTCCTTGTCCTGTGATCATTTATCTCAAATACCTAACACTTATCTTTAGAAACTCACATTTGTCTATCCTTAATTCAAGCTTATTCTTAACTATTCTTCTAAAAATCTCATCCAAGATATGAAAATGTTTCTCATAGGTCTCAGTAGCTATCATTATATCATCCAGATATAATATTAGTTTATCTTCTTTAACCATGACTACAAATATTCTCTTAATGAATCCCTGAAAGGTTCAAGGGGAGCCCAAACGGCATTCTTAAAAACTCGTATTGACCCAAAGGGGTAACGAACGACGTGTACCGAACTGAATAAGGTGCATAAAAACATAAAAGAATCCATTCTTTAAATCTAACTTTGTAAAAAGTTTTTTATTAGCTAACCTATCCAATAAATCATCTATAAGAGGAATCGGATAATTATCCTTACTCGTTACTTTGTTTAATGTTCGGTAATCCACGCATATCCACAGATCACCTGTTTTCTTTTTCACTAGTACAATGGGGGAAGCGAATTCTGAATCACTTACTCTAATATATCCTTTACTTAAATATTCATCTAACAATTTCTGCAATTCAGCTTTTTCCGCGTACGACAGCCGTCGAGGAGGACAATGAAATGGTTTCGCACAATCTAACGTTAATCTCATCTCACTCTTTGTCGCTGGTTCATCTGGACGTAGAGTTCACTATACATTTTGAGAAACTGTTCCCTTCTATCAAAACTTACCTCTGTCCGCAAATCTAGATCTTTCAATTCGCTTTCATTTTTATATACAAAAGTAATTCATCAAAATTGTTGCTATCATTCTGCTCCGCAAAACTCTCATTCTTAACCATCCTTTTCGCACTTTCATCTTCAAAAGCCAAACTAATTTTACTTTCTTTCAAAAAATCTCTACCTAAAACTACTTCGTAGCTCATGGATCCATCCATAGATTCATCTGCACTCTACGATCCTGAAAATTTGTGACACACAAAATCTTTCCAAGTATGTGAAGTTTACTTTCATTGATACCCACGTAACTAACATAAGGAATATTAGAAAATACTATACTTTTGGGTAGACAGGACTTCTTGACAAAACTAATGGGACTCCCTGAGTCTATGAAACACACTAAAATTAAACTATAACTAACATCACTCTTTACAAAAATGTTAAGTTTTCTTACGTATTCGCTCTCTTCCACAAGCTGGATGGACTTCCTCCTTTCAGGACAAACAGTTGCCTGATGCTCCATACTGCCACAAGCGAAGCACGCTCCAGACTGCCTCCTTGGTTTTTTACAGTCAGTGGCAAAATGCCCAAGAGAGTTGCAATTATAACATCTCAGCTTCGTATTTGGAACTGATGCGACTACCTTTTCAGCTGACGACGGCAACTCTTCCAACGACGCACGTGGCTTAAGCGTTACTTTTGAGAACGCCTGGAACAATTGCAACTTGGTCGAAAAGCATTGGATGTTGGCTTGCATTCTCAACTGACTGTCTGGAATTCCTTCAATTAGATAGTCTACCAATTCTTCTTCCTGGATCTGCACCTTGTTTGCTACTCGTAATATTATCTTGTCGTTGTAGTAATCGACGAAGGTTTCAATTGGTCGCCACATGCGAGACTCGAATTTGCGCCGCAACTCCAACTTGTTCGCCTTAGAACTAAACAGTTCCTGCATCTGCTCCACCAGGGTATCTACACTCTCATCGACGAAGTTCGGCTTGGAATGCAGCCACTATTGTGCCTTGCCCTTTAATTTTGTCATCACCAGTGCACGTAGCAGGATTATACCCACACAGCCTTCCTCCTTCGTCCCAACACTCCATTTACCTTCGATCAGACTTTTTTTCTCCTTCGCTTTTGTTTTGATTTGCAATTTTGTTTGGTGGGAAGGGGAAAAATTACCCGGGGAACAGCAATGAGAGAAGCATTACTTCTCGCAATTTTCCATTTAGTTCCAATGTCTAGGGCATAGCTAGGATCCACAAACTCTCATAAACTCGCGCAGTGGAGTTCCCAGTTATCACTGGGAGCGGGAGAGCACTCAGTGACTGAGGATTTTAGTATGACAGGGTACAATTTGAAACAATTGGAATGTATGAGAGGCCTAGTTGGACACGGGAACACACACTAGCAAAGTTTGCTAGTCGTGTAGCTGGAAACCCCGTTGCTAGAGCTAAATGAATGTGTGTGTGAGTGGGTGTGAGAATGCGTGTGAGAGTCTGGCGGTAGTTTGTGGAAGGTAAAAAAAAGAACTGGAAGACACTTTGGTGACGACCAGCAACAGCTAGGGTCAACTAAGTTTTTTTGAGTGCGCAACTTTTTTTGGATTGCGAAAAACAATTTTTTTTCTTTTGTAAAGTAAAGTAAATTACAGTAGATTTTTTGTACAGTAAAATGGCGGGCTTTTTTTTTGGCTTCTGGCGGCCGGAAAGGGAAAAAAGGAGAAGGAGAAAGGAAGGAGATTAAAGGCATTATTCAAGAGTATTTGGACGAGGGAAACGTTGTCAGGAAAGGGCACAGGAACCGCCAGGAATAAAAGATAAGTATAGTGTAGTGGAGTGCAGTATAAAATCGTGTTTTTTTATTGTGAAAAATTAATACTCCGGTAGGCCGCGCGTGCGTAAAAATCTAGAGATTAGGCGAGACACGCGGCCCGTTAATTTAATTTTTTGTAGGTTCGGGACTGTAAATAGCGGGTGACACGATCGACGAGTGTGCCGTTAATTTCTTTTTGTTTTCAATAAATCATCGAGCTCAAACGGGAACATTTATAACGTGGTAAAATATTGGTTTTTCTTTTTTGGTTGTTGTTTCCTTTAGGGGAAGATTTTCCTTTTGTTTGATTCGGTTTTTTTTCTTTTCTTTTAATTGGAGGTTTCGTGATTCCTGTTAAAATCACGTGGCGCTCAACAGTTCTTTTGTTTATATTGCCCATGTTTAGCTGCCGTCAAAGCGCTACGTGGAGTTTGTGTCGAACCCAGTATTGGAACAGCTGGTTCCAAAGTTATTTTTGATTCGGGGCAACTGGGACTGTTTGGGAATCAATCATAGCATAATGTTAACGGCTTTCCCAATTGCGTCACTACATTTTCTCATCGATCCTTTGTTACCTTTTTCTTTTTCCACCGTTTCTTATTATCTTTTTTTTTTCCTACTATCTTTTTGATGCGATCTTTGTTTGTTTTTTTGTTTTTTTGACTTTGGGCGAATCCCACTTCTGAAAACTGTAACCAATATTTTAACAACTATCTTTTTTGCACAATTGGCGGTCCAATTTATTCTGCCTCTTTTTTCTTTGTTCGAATTCACATTCGTTAAGTTTACATTGATTGTGGAAAGAGAGTGATGTTAGATGAATAAATAAAAGTGAACATGAGCACTACCAGCGCATCCCAAAAGTACAGTAGAATACGAAATTCACATTTAAATGTAAGATAACAATAATTGCTACATTATTGGCCACGTAACTCGATGATTTTGGGAAAGTATAACAGGGCGCTTGACGCTAATTTAAACTCTTTAAACAGCATCCACTCGTATCCGGGCTCGCGATAGACCAAAGTCGTCTAGATAAGGAGAGAATTTAAATATCGTACTTATTCGACCTACATTTTTTGCCGGCGACAACAAAGAGCCCAGCTCTTCCGAAAACGCCTTTTCCTGACAAGTGCGGATAATAGCCCATTCGGCGCCAGCCAAAGTATCTATATTAAGAAGTGCTGTAAGTTGCTGAGACGGTGAAAAATGTCTAGCAGTCTGCCGAAGAAATTGTAGCACATACATATAGCTAAGATTTCGTAATTTTTTCCATTTGCTGAATCTGTTTGCATCTTGCGTTATGGCAGTCAAACTTTCTACCGTAGTGTGTACTTTAATATGACAGACTGTTTCCGATTCAGGAACTGTCTCGCCTTTCATTTTTGTTGAGGGCCATTTTTCTTCAAAAGTCTGGGGGAAGTTGGGGCCGTGAAATCAACGAGAATGCACGCCAATTTCTGAGTCGATCTATCTCATTCCATGAATTGCTACATTTAGTGCTGTTGGCCCTCACCTCCACTTGTGACGTTGGAGTCTTCTCTTCTAGTATCTTGCCAACACGTAGAGCGACGAACTAATGGAACTTTCTTCCATCGGTCCAGAGGAACAGGAGATTTATTTTGAAAATCGCAGACCAAGGACAACAGCCATCAATTCTAGTCGTGGTATCGATATTGGATTAAGTGAGGAAACACGGGTCTTAGAAGCTATCAGCGAACAACAGACTACTCCATCTCTTTCAGCTCTCGCATATCATACAGCCGCATAAGCGCATATGCTTGCCCGACGAACGTGTGGAGTTCGATGTTGCCACTACCACCCATCAAAGTAAAACATCGAGGAATGCTAATTTTGCGGATGAACGGGATTCCCCTCAACCATAGCAACCACGATCAATTTTCGGAAGGAATAATGTGCACATTGGACAAAACTGTAGGTGATTGTGGTCGTAAAATTGTATCTTCATGTTCAGTCTCATCTTTAAATAAATTATTTGCATTTATCTCATCATCGTTTACCTCAATATTTGAAAAAAAAATCGTCAGACGTTATATCACTTAATGCAAGAAAAGCAAATTCCCTTCTAGCCTTTGAATTGATACGAGCTGATGTTTTGAAAAGCATGTTTAATTGGCTCTCTAAAAAACACAAATGCTTGCAGTATTTCCAACATTTTCCTTCCGGACATTCACAACATGCAATATCGGTTAAAATGGTGTATTCTTTATTATTGTCACATTCAGATCGAACTTTGTATTCGTTATCATTTACTTTACAAAATTCGGTAATCTCTGCTGCTTTCTTTAGGTATTTCATATATACGATGTCTTTGCTGCGCCTAGAACTTTCGACCTTTATAATACTACATCTTTAAATATACGAATTGAACTTTCGATGTAATTATTGGTATTGTTGCCTCTTGTTAGAAAATGATTTCTATGGCAGCGGCACCATTCAGATCTTCTAGATAAGTTACTCATGTATTCAGTCAGCTTTAGGTTTTTTGTTTCAGAACAAACCGAACTCAGGTTCTTGTAGTTATGTATGGCTTTTTCTTCATCTTCTGAATAGAGAACGGCTTGAGAAGCTTTCATTAAATGTTATCTAATTATTTTTCCACATTGTGTTCAGAAAGCCAGAGCCAGCGCCATACAGCTTGGCCAACATGAAAGTGGCAAAGCAACAAAAATAATCGTGGAAACACGCATTTGAGAGCATTACGTTCGGCATAACTGTCATCGGTCACAATAACAGATGGTTAAAATCGTTTATGTGTATCTTTTTTCAATGCGTTTCTTATAGCATTGAAGGCAAGAGTATAGTTAGCCTCAGTCTCCGCTGTGTGCAATACACAAGCTTATGGGGTATGCGCCGATTTTTATTGCACAAAATAGGAATGTTACACGTGTACACGTCTGATCACAAGATCCACTGGAGTCTATATATACTATTTCATCAGAATAGCCATTCTGAAATAATCTCTTCATAATCGGCGTTATTACAACAATTATCATGGGATCTTCTTCAATTACAAGAAGAACACCTTTTTCAGACAATATAGGTATTCTTTCTTTTAAAACACCCGAAATATTAAGATCGGATCGTCCCCCCAAATTATTCTTACGCCATTTGTCGTGAAAGTGCCTCACTGATCGATAAGTAGGATTTTTTTGTCCGTTTGCAATATTTTGCGTACACTTATCTAATTGTAACAAATTTACCTCATGATAGTGAGGTAGCTAAGTTGGCATCAATCCTGCCTCGAAGTATTCATTATATGTTTCTCTTATGTTATTATCACAACACAGGTACTTATAAGCAGATGCCACGTCTACTTTATGAGAGTGTGAAAAATTAATTTCGATTACAACATTCAAACCCTGTTTTAAGAAATTATCGTTTTTAATGGTGTTTCTATTAATGTTTTTGTATTTGAAATCAATTGAGGCATTAAAGTCCAAATTTTTTGATTTTTCTTTGAGTGTAATAACTTTTTTATTAAATGACGAATACTGACATCCATACCGCTTTCGGAATTGTAAACGCTTTACTGATAGACATCTGTTTACAATCCAGTTGGTGTGTGAAAACGTAGAAAACTGTTGCACAAACCTTTTGCATTATTCTTCTGGAAAATCACTAATAGGGAGTTTGCACTGGATTTTGGCCACGAAATTGTTGGTTTCTTTAGCCTTGTATACTTATAAAATATAATCCCCACAAACTTTTGATAACAATAATTTAAAACTCGCTTCACACATTTTCGAACAGCTACGAGTATTATCGTTGAATGGTTGAATCAAGAAGGGAAGATTTTATTCAAAGCGATTGAAAATCACACTAATAAGATTTGAATGCTTTGACAGTAATATCAAAAAAGATGTGCTCGTGGTTACTATCATTTCAATAATTATTTACCGTATTGTCCCAACTCAAAAATCAATGTATAAAACGCGTGTGTAGATACGTGAAAATCTATCGAATTTCACTGAAGTGTCTGTAATAACAGGTACGCAGACAAAACTACATTTGCTCTGACAGGGTATACATTTTACTCTACATTTGCATGAGCACATTGTTGTATGTTGCAGAGCGCCCGATGCCTGTGCTGGTATACAATTTGGCAATACGCATCCGGGCTACTCCAACATATTTGTAGCTCAGGCCGGTAAGGATTTCCGGGACTAAGTCACGATCTTGGAAAAGAGATGGTGACGGATGAGCCCTTTATGGACTAACGGCAGCACTCACATCCGAGAATGGGTTACTGACTTTTGATCCAACCGACCCCTTGCCCTAGGAGTATCAAAAAATTGAACTGGCCCTCCAGGTTGGGGGTTATTCCGCCGGGGTAACTGTTCGGCCATGGACAGGCATCCAAGATTTGCTATGGAGTGGTCCGGAAAAAAATAGTATGGAAAACTGCGAGTCCTACTACGGCGATTTTTATCGACGCAAAACCAGCACCTATTTGAATGCGGATTTGTTGTTGGAGGCAGATTAAGGTAAGAAGTCTTGAGTTTCGGGCATGCGAACGAACACCTCTTACCACTCCGCGTCAAGGCTAAATTTACTAACATTAGCACTTTGGTAGCACTGTTGGAAAATGTAGCTTGCAAGACACCAACTCTGATAACGGATTCATGATTATCGACTTTGCGGCGGGACGAAACATTGTCGTAGCTAGCACGCGATTCCCCTATCTCGATATTCACAAGGGGCCTTGGAGAACTCCTGATCAATCAACCGTCAACCAGATTGACAACATTGCGATCGACGCAAGACACTCCTCCAGTATTATGGATGTTCCGAGGAGCCAACGTCGACTCGGACCACTACTTTGTTATAGCCAAGGTATGGTTTCTGATATCCCGAATAACGTCAAGACAAGCTAGTATTGTGAGGAATTTCGACGTCAGAGAGCTTCAATTGCAAGAGATCGCCAAGTTCTCTTCCGATCGAGTCCCCCTTAATCGCTTAAAAGGTACCTTCCCGCTAGCATCAAGAAACAAAGATCAGTGGCAACACTGCCAAAAGGCCAACAGAGATGCCGCTTCTAATTTTCTGGGTTTCACCCGACCGCCACAACAAAACCACTGGTTTGATGACGAACGCGGTTAGCACATTCAGGTAAGCAAAACGTACGCAATGCGGCACTGCAAAAAAAAGAATATAGCTGCTCACAAGCTCTATGAGCATAAGAGGAGAGACGAACACCGGCCTCTCAGGAGGAAAAAGAAAGAGCACGAGAAGCGCGCGGTCGACAAAATTGAGAGATGCTACGCCAGGAATGAGATTCGGAAGTTGTACCAAAAGGTAAAAAAAACATGCCACGGAAGCAAACGCGAACCGAAGCCTGTAGAGACGAACAAGGGAACATCGTAGTAGAGTCGCAGTCGATGCTGTGAATCTGGAAAGATTACTTTTTTGTATGTATAACGGAACGAACATTTCAACTTGAAAGAATAGTGCAAAACTCACGCGCAAGCACAAGAGGCACAATCTTACAAAAGTCCGTCCAATGGTATACACCGAAGATATTCACATAATTGGATGAAAGCAGCGCGATGTCAGCGGCGCTTTTGCTAAAGAGGGTTTAGCGGTCAATGAAGGGAAGACTAAGTGTATACTGTCAAGCAAAAAGTACACTGAACACCGAAGTCTCGGACAACGTCTCCATTAACAGTTATAACTTTGAGGTTGTTAGGGACTTATTCTACCTAAGCTCCGCTATGAATTCAGACAACGACACCAAGAGAGATCGAATAAATAAGAGTCATTTCACACATGCCTGGCAGCCCGCTAACCGGTACCGCCTACCCGGTCGTTGGGAATACATTCTTTTGGTCGCGTTCACACCTGCAAACCGAAATCGTCCCCGGTTAACCGGTAGCCGGCTGCCGGAATGTTGGGTTAACGTTCTCAGGTCAGTAGTGGATACATAAAATCAGAATGCGCCTTCACACATGTCCGGTCGTGGTAGTCGGTTTTCAGTTTTCCATCTGCTATGGACAAGATAGGGGTTTGTTTTTTGATGTAAATTGTTTTCGTTTTGCGAATTTGGCAATATATACGAGTACTTACTTTAAATGGATATTGACATCGAACATTTGATCAGATCGAAATACCATAAAAAATGCGTAAGGATTTTAAAGAAATTAATAATGACTCTGAAATGATGGATGAAAAACAGATAAATAAATATGGTAAGCTTTGTTTTGTTCAACAGTTATTTATTTTATTTCATTTTTTTTTATAGATAAAATCATATAATGTATTCTTTTGGTTGTATGTACCTATGTAGTAGTTATAGAAGTAGGATTTAAAGCAAAACAACTATTTATTTATAGTTTTGGTTTAATAATATCTTATAAAATACAAAATTGTTCAAAATCATTAATTTTTAGAAGATCCCACAGAGAAAAAAATATATTTTCAGCATCTTCGCGCTGTTGATTACATAAAACATTCCTTCCGCTTTTGATTAATCGGGTGAACCCAATGAATTCTATTTGGCCCTGTTTATTTCAATCGCCTAAAATGCAACAATAATGCCAGAATTTAATTTCTCTCCATCAATACCGACCGATTCAACGATATGAAAACTGAAAATATATTGTAGATCGCTACGAATGAAACAAACTTCACATATAATAACTTGCCCTCTGCCGATAGCCGGATGTGTGTGGAAACATACTAATTTTTTGAGAAACCGGCTAACCGGTGGCCGGCTAAGTTTGAAATGGTCTTAACTCTTGCCAATCGCTGCTTCTTTGGGCTAAGAAGGCAATGGACTATTAAAGCCCGGGTCTGAAAAGTCTTTGAATCAACCCCCGAAGGACAGCGCAGTCGAGGAAGACCGAGACTCAGGTAATACAGCAAGTGGAAGGGACCTCAGCCAACCTTGCTTTCGGAACTGGAGGCAGCTAGCACAAGATCGAGCTAGCTGGAGATGCTTGTGGATTGAGGCCCAGGTCTACCCGGATTGTAGCGCCACCTGATGTAAGTAAGTAAAGTCACTGTGAACATCGGTCAGTACCAAGACCTTCCTTCTCCACCTTTCTGACGAAACTCGTTCTTCGTAGTCTTTGATAGTGTCTACCATGAACTTCTTCAAGCTGAATTGCGATTCGTTCTGGACTCCATGCACTAAAGTCCCCGTCTTGCCACCGGAAAAGAGTCGGGTAAGTCAATGATGTCATGTTTCCACAAGAGTCCAGTCTTCCATATTTTCTCCGAAGCAATATACTTGGTTGTCGACTCCATTAAAGCTCATTCGTTTTCCTTGGATTGAAGAGTGGAATAATTTGACACAACCCCCACTGTGTCTATAGAATGAATAAATGTGCAGTACTGTCCAACCCAATCTACACTTCGCAGTAATTAGCTCATCACCGGAGGCTTATCGAGTTCTAAATCGCAGGCCAATATTAATATTATCCAAGCCGATGAGAACAAGCGCTTGTGGGTCCTGATATGGAAGAATTGGCAAATTCCGTAGGTGTTTGCTTTATTGCTTATCTGCGCTATCCAAAGACTAAATTGTTAAATCCAAACTCGCAACAGTACGAACATTTTGCAGATTGATCCAGTCCAAGTTCCGTCGCGATGCTACTCTCCACAAGTGTGCACGCCGATCCTTCATCAATTAGAGCAAATGTGTCCAGGTATTTTTTTTTCCCATGAAGCCAAACAGGTAAGTATCGGAAAACTGCCCTCTTACCATCCACGGTGTAGAAGGAAACAACTCGATTGTCTTCAGGTCGTATGCCGGTTGGCTCCTGCCGCATTGAATGAAGAAGAAGTTGGTGGAGCATACTGCAACCATCAACACCACCCTGTTTTCGCAAGTTGTAACGTCTCACTGTGTGTTTCTTGGGACAACGTGGACAAATCCCCCTTTGACGTATAAGATTCCACCGCTCGGTGGTTTTTAATGAGATGAATGCATTGCATTGCATTGGTTGAGGCGGTGGTTGCCGCTGCACCTTGCACATGAAACTTGATGAGACGTTGAATCGCACCCCCCTTCAATGATATCATGCTTTAGTTGTCTACTAGAGTTCTTTTCCTCACTGTTGGGTGATGGCTGACTGACTGATGGTCGTTGCGTGGTTGGCATGTGGTGAGGTTAAATAACCAACAGTCGATCGTTTTGCCATTTGAAGTTCGAAAAAACGTCTTATGTCGGCATCAGACCTGCGGCTTCAATTGTGCACTTGTAATTCTGAACGGAAATAGCAAATTATAAAAGCTTTTCCAAACTATTGGAATTGGAGGTTGCTGCCGCCATTTACGCTGCATTGTGTTTGATGGATGACATCTGCGCGGCCAAACAGCATTTTCAGGGTTTCAATAGCAGCTGGCACAGTACTGGGCATAATTAATTTCGATTTAATGGCTTCCAACGTTTGTCCCTGGAGGCTTTTTTGGAGGCATAGAAGATTAGCCTGGTCAGAAAAATCACATGTTTCAGTCGACTGGACGAAATTTGTAATGAAGGTGGGCTATTCCTCCGGTACTTCAGAAAATGTTAGTAGGTCCTTTGCGATAATTTGTCTTGCAGCGATCTGTGATGATGGCAAAATACATACGTTCACAGCTACCAGAATACACACGTAACAGATGGTGGCAAACTGTGGAGCCAATTTCGGGTGATGGTGCTGTGCTAATAGCGGAATTTACGTAGTTGTTGTTGGCGACGAGCGATTAAGTGTTTTCGGGCTATGGTGGAACTTCAGGGAATGTCATTGACTTCGTCCAAACTAGAATTGTATTACAGCCGGAAATACTGAATGTTGCTGGTGCAGTGTTGTTGACAACAGTAGAATGAAGCATGTTATCCAACGATAACTGGTCATTGGTGACTTGTGAGCTCGTGTCTGAGGAGGTTAGGCTGCTGCTTGTCGGAAGCGTATTGACGATTGCGGCTGAAATTGATGGAGCTGGAGCAGCGGCGGTGTGTGCTATTGGACTGAGCACTTCAGACGGCGCGCGTATTGTCAGCAGTTGCTTGTGCTCAATGAGCGCTTTCTGCTGTGCCGGTCTCGTTGTGTCGGCTCACGTCCGCACGAAATCACGTTCCTGCGCTAAGATTGTATCGGCGCGCTAGATCATCAGCAGTTTTAATAAAGAATGTTTCATCGTTGATGCGACGATGTCTCACAAGGCAAAGTGTGCACACAGAATGGCCACAATACTTTCCAAAAGGAATGTTGACTTTTCGGCGGACATATGTATATGCAATATTTTGTAGCGAATTGTAATTGTAATTAATGTAACGCAATATAATAAAATTCAATTACTTAAATTCATTTCGATAAAAAAAACAAATGCGGCACCAATATTTTCCACTGTTCACATACGTGTGAGTGGCTGCATGTCCAATAGTGTAAAATGGGTGTGAAATTTGGTAACTATTGCTCAGTAGGTTAAATATGCCGACCGTAGAAAGCTCGAAATGCACGAAAAACATTTTTCACAGAGCACGAATACTAAGATGTAACTTATAATCAATACTTCTAAATGAATTAAAACTTCACCCCAATCCCGCCATATCAATACAATAGATTATGTTTCGAATATTCTAAATAAAAATATTTAGACCCATTCAATTTATAATATGCAGATCTTTATGCGGCACTAACCACAGAAGGAACAAAATTATGCTAGCAGTTAACTAAAATCTAGTTAATTTCTTCTGACTCGGCTGAAACCTATTATAAAAAAATTAGCCTATGATCGATGAGCGAACGCTTTTTTATTCCTATTTTTACGAAGAACCCGACTTCATTCTAAATTTTATGGAATAAACTTTGAGGAACTCGAATTGGCCATTATGCGTCACGAAAGAGGTGTATTTTCTCGATGCTGGCTCCACTGGAACGTGAAAGAAGCCATTGATCAAGTCCAGTGTGGTGAAAACCTTACCTCTGTAACTGGTCCAGCACATCTTCGATAAGCGGCATTGAGAAATGGTCCTTAATGGTACGTCTGTTTATTCGACGGTGGTCACAACACATCCTGTAGGTCCCATCTTTCTTCGGAACCAAAAGTATTGGCGACGTGAACTCCGAATTGCTAGGCTGAACAACTCCATCTTTCGTCCATACGCCTCTCCACTTCGTCCTTCTCGTGTGGTGCCATCTTTTTCGAGCGTTGGTGCAAAAGTGTTTCATATTGGAGGATGATTTTCATCTGCACTGGTGTCTCTATGTCGGATTTCAGATTGTAGGTACTGATGAGTTTCTCGATTTTCTTCTCCATTTCTCCTTTTAAATGCGTTAGCTTCGCGTCAATTGATTTTTCAAGGCTCCAGTCGTCAACGTTGTATATGAGATCCTGAGATTCGGTGCGCAGCTCTCCCACCGGCTCCGTTCCCCTCGTTGTTTTTGTCACTGGCCCCTTTGTCTTAGCACTGAACCTTGCTTCCCTTTTCATCGTCGCGCCTTCCGGCTTTCTTTCTGTTATCAATTCCGTCATCTCCTCATCCTTCTTAGTGGATGAACCATTCAACTTGGTCATGATCCCGTCTTCTATCTCGCCTTCGCTGTTTCTTCCTCCGTGCGACGCCGTTGAAAACGAATCTCACCTGCGTCTATGATGACTATTGCCTCTTTGATTAGCTCGTTTCCTACAATCAAATCAAACATGGAATCGTGATCATTCTCCACATGCAGCTTAATTTGAAAGCTGATCTTGTCGACAATCACATGAGCTTCGATGAATCCCTGCGTCAGAATACTGTGATTACCCAAAGCTGACAACGCGATCTTAGACGACATAATATTCTATCTTTTCAACTTAAAGAGGAAGTCGTGCCTGACAATACAAACATCGCAGCCTGTGTCTACTAATACGGTGGCCTGCACCCCATCCATCATTACATCCTTTAACATGTATGACGCCTTCATACCGAATGTAGCATTTACCACCCTCACCTCTTTGCCTGGTTTCCAGTCTTTGCTGGATTCGTTACACTCAAATGATCGGTGCCCAAACTGACTACACCTGAAATATTCAACCCCCTTTTGATACGGTTTGGCTAAGTGTGTGCAACCCCACATTTGAAATAGGCCTTGCTAGAGAATGGACCAACCCGCAAACCCGAACTGGAGTTAGACAAAGAAGCCAAAGCTCCTCTGACCCGCTCGTGTGTCCTTAGCTTCGCCTTGAGCTCTTCAATGGTGCGCGCCTCATACAGGAACCACTTATTGGCCTTTTCTTCCCTCAGTCCTTCGACGAAGTTCTCAACTTTTGACTTCTCATCGATTGCTATGGGTTTTGCGACTTCGAGCAATCGGTACAAGAATTCCCTCGTTGTTTCATAAGCTTGCTTTCGGGAATTGGGCAGCTTTCGATGTATTTCGGCGGCATTAACAGGAACTTGAAATTCCTTCACTAGCTTCGCTTTCATCGAGACCCAGGCTTTGATACTTGCTTCACTGTGGATACACATTCTGGCGGCGCCGGTCATTAGCCGCCTCCCAAAAACATATTTTTGCAGCGAATTCTACCCAACAAGAGCACATGTGTCCTCAAATTCGCGCTACCAGCTTACGACATCGTAGTTTGACTCGCCACTAAATTTTGCTAAACTTTTTTCCACGTCCTTGAGTGTAAAATTCGAAGTCTGCATATTCGTTATCGGTCGAGTGACTGCTGATGCACCCATATGCGATATAGCCCCACATCCACCGGTCGTTCTTCGCAACGTCGATTGTTCATCCCACTGGTCAGCGTCATCATCGTTCGACTTTAACGGGTCAGGAACTGCGCGCATTAGTGTGCACCTCTTTGTTATCGCCGTCGCCGTTATTTTCCTTCCCGTTGTTAGTTGAAACTTTTGGCACCCGCGTCTCCTCGGCAACGATAGTGCGTAGAGAGTTGACGTACGCCTCAAGCCTTATACTTAGAGCGCAACAATCTCTTCGATTCCACATTTATATTTACATGCAATAAACATACTCGTATATTTAAATATATTTTTATTACTTTTCCCTTACCATCCATCTTTTCATCATTTTTATTAAAGCGAGCGAAGAATTGTAGGAGTCACTGGAAATCCTTAAATTTTAAAAGCTTTTTGACTCACTTATTAACCAGCCTTCATTCTCACAGGCAAGTATTTCGTGCCCCGTAAATCGGCATGTATATCAATAAATCCAGTTCCAAAAATTTGTCATACATTCCTCATATTCTAACGTTAAATGCTGATCCTTTTTCTCATAGAACACAAAAAAAAATTTTATCTTGCTGAGCTTTGTGTCGCTTTGCGAATGAACATTGAAATACCAAATTTTGGATTGTGGCTTTATATCACCCATGCTCACATACTCGTACACCGTTTTTTGTCCACATTAAATCAGTATAAAAAAGTAAAAGTCGTTCTAATATGCCCTAAAATTTAAGGGTTTTTAAGACCCGTAAGTGGGAAATTTGTTTTCCCGTGTCCGGTTATCGATTTCGAACTGTGATGAGAGTGAGGGCTTTAGAAAACCCGCATTGTTGATTAATTTTTGTCAACCATAAGCTATGTATATTCTTTTATTTTCAGAATATGCATATAATATTCTTATTACTAAATAATACTGATCGCTAAAAAATACAACTCACTTAGTTATTACATGCTATTACATGGTGACTTTTGAGTCGCAGCTCTTTTAAAATTTACAAGTGCGAGGAGAAAAAACATCAGGTGTGACTCGTGGGGCAGATTTCCAATACTCTTTCCGACGTTTCTCCTTCTCCTTGTTTCTTATTTTTCAATGTTTAGAGATTAAAACCAAAAGAAAATATAAAATAGAGCTGTCTGTACTAAACGGCCTTCTGATCTGATCGGACATTCTTCCTGTGCGTTACTAAATCAAATAATCAATTACTAAATAAATCAATCTCCCTGTGCTGTTGACGACATTCAATTGTCTTTTAACAGTAATAATCTGTGTCCGATGCTGGTTATTAATTGCCTACAACAACCGTTTTTTTTTTTAATTCACTGAGTAGTTAATAAAAAGCGGTTTTTTAAAGAAAAAAAATGTTTAAGAAACTGTGTAGCCTTAGCCTGTGTAACCTTTAATAAAACAAACTGTTCAATCCAACGTTATACAAAATGATGATTTTATTCTGTGTAAATGTCTTGCTTTTACGTTAATTTATTTGACAATGTAATTTTATCTCATGAGAGATTATGTGCTTGTTTATATACTTAAGTGTACAATATTGTATGCTTTTGGGTATACCGTGCGATTTCTTTTCAAAATTTGAACTTTTATTTAAGAAAAACATGTACAATAGTATTATTCAAAGTATTGCCCATCTGAAGCTATGACTTTTTTCCATCTTTCTGGCAATTTGTGGATCCCATCCCAAAAGAACTGCGCCGGCTCTGATGTGAACCGTATTTCATGAGGGCGTTCTGTCAGAAGGGGCAAGGTCTGGGCTATAAGGCGGGTGGGGTAAGACTTCCCATCCACTGTTTTCCAAATAGTTCTTAACCGGAATAGCAACGTGGGGCCGAGCGTTGTCATGATGGAAAATTATTGCCTCGTGTCTGGTCGCATATTCCGGGCGTTTTTCGGCTACTGCTCTCTTCAAACGGATTAATTGTCCATTGATGGTTTCACCCGGTTTTAGCAGCTCATAATACAGCACACCCATCTGATCCCACCAAATACAGAACATTACCTTCGCGCCATGGATATTCGGCTTTGCCGTTGATTTGGCTGGTTGGCCGGGTTTCACATATGATTTTTTGCGCTTGGGGTTGTCGTAGTGGATCCATTTTTCATCACCAGTAACAATCCGATGCAAAAATGACTTCCTTTGTGGCGTTCCAGCAGCATTTCGGACATGCAAAACCGCCTTTCGACGTCTCTCAGCTTGAGTTCATGTGGAACCCAATTTCCTTGCTTTTGAATATATCCAGCTGCTTTTAAACGTTTTGAAATGGCTGCTTTAGTGACACCCAAAGATTCTGCGAGCTCTTCTTGTGCTTGGCAACAATCTTCATAGGGTAATGCTTCCAGTTCTTCATCTTCAAACTTTTTTGGCTGCCCAGGACGTTCATCGTCTTCCAAGCCAAAATCACCACTTTTAAATTGTGCAAATCACTCTTGGCACGTTCGCTCAGCTAGCGCATGTTCACCATAAACTTCCACCAAAATACGATGACTTTCGGCAGCAGTTTTCTTCATATTAAAGTAATGAAGAAAAACTCCCCGCAAAAACACTTTTTCAGGCACAAAGTTCGACATATTTGAGTGAAAAAAATTATTGTTGTTTTCGCTTCAAATGAATGACATATACTGAAATGACGTACAATGACAGTAGCTTTCCAACACATGTTCCAATGGAATAATACAAGTTACGCCATCTCTTAGCAAACCGCACGAATTAAGTTATACACCCAATACATTTTATTAAATAATTTTAAATTTCCATTTTTTATGAGCAACATTCTCCCCGCCGTGAACAAAGCTCGCAATTATTTTCCCTTTGTACTGGAACACTCGTTGGCTCGATCATCTACTACAATTTCGGAAAATGCTTATATGAAAAGAAATTCAAATTATTAAAATTGCAAAAAGGACAGACAGCACAATACACTTAAAGACACAAAAGTGAAAAGAGCACCCCTTCACTTAAATAGCTGAATGCGTATGCGGATGTTTTGCTATTAGTTTCGATAGTATAGTGTTGTCCTCTTTGCACTACTTCGTCTTATTGCGTAGTTGAAGAAGAATGCGTGATTGAATTGTGATGGCTGTTCATTGATCAGTCAGTTGTGCGTGGTCAACGTATTTCTTTGTTTCAGTGTATAGTGCGGGAATTATAGGTAATATAAGTTAAAATTGTACATTTCGTTTATTTTCGTATTGAAATTCAGGTGAGTGATTAATATTACATATATAGTATTTCCTTTTTTATTATTATATTGATTATGTGTGATGTGTTGTGCATACCGGATCGCGATTCCTACACATTTTACCGGTACCAATTGTTTGGCTTTGTTTTTTTTTGTGTTGATTAAGGATTTATTTCATTATTAATTCATTTCATTGTGTTGAAATTTTAATGTTTGCTTAGGTATTTTTCTGTATTTTCAATTATATTATTATAATTTTATTCTTTTGGGATTTGCGTTTTGATTGATTGCTATGTGGTGTGTGTGTGTGTTTTAATAGCTAGTGCTTATGGAAGATAATATATGTTTATATGTGAATGTGTTGATGCGAGAAGAGTTGTGTGATATATATTTTTTTTCGATTTTATGATTTTTAAAAATTGATTTATTTTCTAAATTGTTGAAATTTATTGGTGAATTTTTTAAGATGAGTGATTAGAATCGGTGCGATGATGTGGATATTGTTGAAGCTATTGTTTATATTTTGATTTAATGAGAGTGATGTGTGTGAGATTGTGTGTCAATGAGAGATGTTTTTTTGAGTGTTTTCAGTTCATATTAATTTTGAATTTATTTTATTTATAAATGTTTAAATAATTTGTGTGGTCTCATTCGTTGGTAGATAGCATAGATTTGGGATTTGCTTTTCAATGTGGTTGTTTCTGTTCTCAGTTTGACGACTCGAACATGTCCATCTTTTCCTGGATGCAATTGTATAATTCGCGTGAGCATCCACTGTGTCGCCTTTAAAGAGAACCAGATCCCCTATCTTGGGTTCTTCTTCAAGTTTCGCCCATTTCAGCCGTTGTTGTAGACGCGCTAATTACTCGGTGCTCCATTTCCTCCAGAAGCTGTCTGTTAAAACCTGAACCCTCTTCCATCTATCAATTGTGTTGATGTTGTTTTTCGATGCATCTTTACGCGGTATCGCGTTAAGTGTTTCGTCACTTAAAAAGTGCAGGGGAGTGATCACCTCTAGGTCTTCTGGGTTTTCGAAAAGAGGACAAAAAGGACAGGCCTTGAATTCAGAAACGCTTCTATTTGCGTGAGAAGCGTGGTGAATCCTTCGAATGTCAATTTCTGGTTTCCTCCAACTCCTCTGAAGTGGTGTTAAACAAATTTCGCCCTTACTTCCCATTGTCCACCGAAGTATGGAGAAGCTGGGCGAATCAAGTTCCACTTCATATCTTGGTGGCTTAGGATGTCTGCGATTTTTTTCCAATCGGCTTTCGCATTTTTCATCCACTTTTTCAGTTCCGTATCAGCCCCACGAAATTTGTGTCACAGTTACTAAATATTTGACTACAAATGCCTCTTCGTGCCCTGAAACGTCTAAAGACTGCTAAAAATGCATGTTTCGTGAGATCACTCACTGCCTCCAAATGATTTGCCTTTGTTGCGAAGCGTGTAGAAATAGCCTTTCCCTTCCACGTTTTTATGACGATTGGCCCAGCATAGTCGACCCCTGTGTTTGTAAATCCGAACCCGTGTTGCTGGTAAACTCGCCATAATCTGCGTCATTGTTTTTGTTTTGAGTTTGAAACACTTGACGCTTTGGTGGATGGTATGCTTTACACAGTGCTTTATTTGGATGGTCCAAAACCTTGTCCGAATATATGCTGTCATATGTTTGATACCACCGAGTTATGTTTTTCCGGTCATATGTCAAATTTGAGTTCTGAAGCCTTCCCCCCACGCGAAGTATTCCATCTGCGCCTATGAGGGCAGTCAGTAATTTAAGTGCTGATGGTGCCTTTTGACTAGCGTGCGATTTTGTAAAGTCCTCAGGAAACATGTCTGTTTGTACTGATCTTATTGCCGTCTTTGATGCGGTGTTTAACTCTTCTGGTTGCAAAGAGTCAGATTTTTTGCATCCTGATCTGCAGAAGGAAATAAATCGTTGGCATTACGCCAACACGCGTAATATCGTATGCAGTCTGGAGAATTGTGCCATAATTTGTCCTACTATGCTTTGTTATGTCTGTGTTTGCCTTGTGGCGACATGCGTTTTTACTGTTCGTCTCTCTCCTCAGTGTGAATATTTGTCGGTTGCTCTGGTATTTGGAAGTACCATTGGTCTTTCATGAAGGATGGGCCACTTCACCATAAGTTGCTGCAGATGGATCATTTTGTAATTGTACACGTACATTAGTGGTTAATCTCAAAGTTGGTATAGATCTCCATAGATATGTCCATGCGATGCCAGATCAGCTGGGTTGTATTTTATTGGTATGTGTCTCCACATCTGCGAAAATGTCTTTGTAATTCGGAAACTCTGTTGCTGACGAACGTAGTCCAGCTGGAAGATGGAGCTCGAATCCATGCAAGGGTTATTGTGGAATCTGACAACGCATACCAATGCCGCCATGGTACGTTGAAGACCTTTGATGTGTGATCCATCAATGTCACTAGCAGAACTGCTCATGTTCGAGACTCCGAAGGCTTACCATTTTGAGTGGAGCTACCTGTGGCTTTGACATCAGAAAATTCTTGTGTGTATGTTCTTGTTCATCCCATACGCGGATGTGAACTGCCGCTCCATACGCCTTGATTGATACGTCGCTAAATCTGTGCAGCTTCTGTGACTGTGGATCCACTTAGGAATCTCTAATTGATCCAGTTTTAAGAGGTTGTTGCGTAGAATCTTTCATTATCATCGTATGTCGTCAGGCACTGGTTGGTCCCATTCTTTTCCTCTTCCCCACAGTTGATGCATGATTAACTGGGTCTTGATGACGCATGGCGAAATCCAACTAAGCCGATCAAACAACTTGGCTATTGCTGAAAGAATAGTTCTTTTGGTCATCTCGTTAAACAATCTTTATCTGAAATAAGAAACAATCTTTATCTGGAAACCTTTTATACCCAGGGTTTTTATGTGATTATCTCTGCGTAAATATCGCTACCAAGCAGCAGATCTATGGGTGCTGAAGTATTGAACAAGGGATCTGCTAATTCTAGATTCCTTAAGTGCCTGCATTCGTACATTGTTGTTTTGTGGGCCGGAAGAAGGCCAGTCAACGGCTTGAAGACAAAGGCCCAGGTGAAACCATCAAACGTCAAACGTTGAGATACGAATTTTAGATCCACGTATTTGTTAGTATTGCCGCTTCTGACCTTCCCTTACGCTGATATCTGTACGAATGTGTTTTGCTCTGGCAGCTTAAGCATTTGACGAGAAGACTCTGAAATAAACGTAGCCTCAGAGTCTGGATCCATTAGTACATGAATTTCAAGGTACCTACAACTGGCTGATAATACCTTCACGACCGCAGTTGCCAACAAAACCTTTTAATTGTACTGGTATGTGTGTGAAGTACGGAAAGTGATTAGAACATGCCCGGATCCAGAGGGATGGCCTTCTTGCGTGGGATTAAAACAGTTTTCATTTAGGCTCATTTGCGTTTCTTTGTGTTGTTTATTTATGTTATGTTGTTGAAACTGTGGCATTGTTTCTGTGTTGTTTGAAAAATTTATGTGTAGTAAAGAGTGGTACCTTTGATTACAGAAGTAACAATTTTTATTACTTTTACAATTTCGAGTAGTATGGCTGTAAGACAGATAGTTGTGGCAGCTCGTCACGTCCATGACATGGCCAATGACTAAAAATGCCCAGTTCGACAGCGATGATGATGAAGCTACCAACCAAGACGAATAACTACCAGTCAAGACGAATAATCCGTAATAGCCATCAAAGAAGACGAGCAACCACCAATTAAGAGGGAAAACAATTCCAAGATATTCAATGCGATCCTGTTGAGATGTCCACTGTAAGACCAAACCCTTAAGATGTTCCATGCGATCTTCTTAAGATGTCCACCGTTAGAAGATACCCTCAAGGCGATCTAGTTAAGATGTCCAACCAAAACCGATACATTTAAGATGCTCAACGCAAGACGATAGCTTTAAGACGATCATTTTACCAGAGCCGCTAAAAAGTTTAAGAGGGCCGAATTTGTGGGACCAACGCCCTCTCAAGAATCCACCGCATGCTGGAACAATGTGGACTCACCTTGTGTCCTCGAAAACAAAATTCGCTCTAGTTGATTCCCATCCGCCGTTTCTATAAGACTTTTTTTCATTCTAACTTCATTTATATTCGCACTAATTTCTTTTAACCCTGGAAAGATAATCATATTTTGCATTACACTAAAGTTAATCGTGCGTCAAATTGACGCATAAACTTTTAATAGTTTTATTATCCAAGCTATGTATAATTATTTAACCCTCTACTGTAGAAGAAGCCATATATGGCTTTTGATTTTTCGGCGATGACTGCTTAAACTGCGTAACTGCCATTGGAAATTAATTATTAAGGCCGTTTAGATAAATCAATTGTTAATGTGTATATATGTGTATATATATCTTAAATCTGCGGTCAAATTTAATAGGGCGCGTTGTTAAGGCTCAGTTCAAAAATATAGAAAAAGAAATTGTTTTATTTTTGAGTAGCGAGTACCTCCAAAGGTCATAATATTTCATTTTTATAAGATTTGATACTAGTAAGTAAAATTCATGTGTTAAAATTGCAATTTTAAATGTGCGATTCAACATACAACTGAAATATTCACCAAATTTCAGGGTTTCAGATATGGCTCCTTGTGCATACGAAGACGGTTATGCGAGTTCCCCGCATTTTCTACAGTGACTAAATAATTACTCCATCACGTTCGTTTTACAATAAAACGCGATTGTGTACTATTCCTGACTATGGATTTCAGAATGAAGACGGTATCCTCGAGTCAGAAGATAGACTCGACTCTAGTTACCTCAACGGGATGGCGTCATGAGTTTCCGCCAAGTTCCGTTCATTTGGATTCAACTGACCGCATTCCAAAATGGCAAAAACAAGATAGCAATGCCAAAATAATAGTCCATACAGGTCTTTCATTATATGCAAAGTCAACCTGTGCTTGAACAAGGATTAAAGTTGCTTTGCTTCATCCCACTTATAAATTTTTTTTCAACTATTTCCCGTTCTTAATGTTCTTTTTAATGAATAAGGTATTTAAAACAAAAAATTGTTTCTTTTGATTGGACGAAATGCAAAATAGAAAACAAAAAAAGCAAAAAAAAAATTTTTTTTACATTTCATCAAAATGCAAGCAGTAGAGGGTTAAGAAAGTTAAATGAATGATGGGTCTTCTGGTTAAAGGAAATGACGTTTATATATAACGTATAAACATTTTATGGTATTTAATTCAAAAAACTATAAAAGTAAAAAAAAACAAACAAATTCACGAAAAAAGAAAGTAAATCAACACAGATTCAGTTTTCATCCCATTAAATAATACATTCAGTACTTATTAGTCCACTTAAATGTACATACGTACATAGTTATAAGATAATAAAAAAATATACTAGGTATATATTATTAAAAACCAAACTTTAAAAATGTTCAAAAACATTTTTGGCACAAATCAATGTTATGTTCCCTACATATCATTTTATCGCACTTTGTGCACGAAGCATTTGCCTTCCGGAGGCGATCTTAATTGTAGACATCGTAGCTGGGGTTGTTTAAGGGCAAATGATTGGGGAAACACATTATATGTCTTATGCTTAAGACATAACTTTACAATAATGTACCCATCTAGTTCTACCTACCTCCCTGCTTGCAGTAGGTACTCTCCATCGACACTAGAGTTTTTTCTTACAACCACTCCTAGTTCGCTTACCACTCCTGTTGTGCACAATGCGCTTAGTTCTGATCATTTTCCTGTCAGCTGTGATATTTTACTTAGTCCTAATATAAATAATGGGCAATACTTAGATTATAGAAACGCGAACAGGGTCGTGTGTAGATACCATCGAAGTTGTTCGAAAAACCTTCCTGCTGTGAATAGCAGTCAAGATATTGATGATCATATAGAAACATTCCAAAGCAAAATATCCGAGAGCATTCACGCTTCTGTTCCATTAAAAAAGTCTCCTAAAAGAGCATTTACGCTACCGCATTAAATACTCAATTTAATAAAGAGTAAAAATCGTTACAGAAGAATTAAAATTCGAATAAACGAGTACAGAAATTCTTTATGGAACAATAAATTAAGTTTACTCGATTCCAACTCTAGACCTTTCTAGAATGTTACTAAGATACTGCGCAAGAAAAACTATTACTGTCCTAACTTCGAAGTTAACGGGTCACTAGTATCAGCTAATGAAGACAAAGTGGAAATCCTAGCACAAACATTCCCTAAAAACCATACGACGAAAAATAGTTTGTTATCTCCTCTTGAACCGGAGGTCGAAAACGAGTTAACTGTTTTGAACAACTATTTGCCTACCCTCTAATGAATTCACAACAACTGGACATAAAATTCATAGTTTCGGACGTAAAAGATCGTGAGTCCCCTGGTCTTGACGGCATAAATAATCAAGTGATAAGGCAGTTGCCAACTAGTGCCTTGATATTTTTAACATTCATCATCAATGCCGGCCTAAAAATGCTATACTTCCCTGATTTATGGAAGAAAGTCAACGTAGTTCCACACTTAAAACATGGGAATAATCCACCCAATCCAGTCAATTACAGATCAATCAGTCTTCTAAATGGCTTTAGCATAATTTTTGAAAAAGTAATCAAAATTAAAATTGATGCCTTTTGCTACTAACATTCTACTTCCTGAGCACTTTAGATTGAGAAAGAATCACAGTACTACGCATCAAATATTAAGAATTTGTAAGACTGTTAAGCAACTGCCTAATCTTAAAAAGTCGACTGGTCTTGTACTCCTAGACATTGAAAAAGCTTTTGATTCAGTCTGGCACAATGGCTTTATATACAAACTGATAAAACTAAATTTTCCTAAGTATCTTATAAAAATACTACAAAGCTTTTTGTCCAATCGAGTCTTTAAAGTATATCTTTCGGAACCTTCTCCTCAACAAATCCTGTTCCAGCCGGAGTTCCAGAAGGCTCAGTTCTGGCCCCAGTTCTCTTCAATGTTTTTCTTGCTGATTTACCCAGAGTTCCCAACTGTGATATTGCACTCTATGCAGACGGTCTGGCTTTATACTCTTCCCACGAATATGGGCCAATGATAGAAAGTTATCTTCAAATTGGAATCCAAACATTTTTCGATTACTATAAATGCTGGAAAATAAAAATAATTGTCGATAAGTGCACAGCTATGTTCTTCACTAGAAGTAGGCTTAGTTGCTTTTTGCCTACTGGAAGTCTCAACTAAGACAACTCCAATATACCGTGGGTCACTACTGTAAAGTACCTAGGGGTGTATTTAGACCAGAAATTGACCTTCGGGTATCATATACGAAAAACTTTAGCCAAGATAGATGTTTTAATAAAAATTCTTTACCCTCTTATAAATCGTAAATCACTCCTTAATAAAAAGAACAAAATAATAATTTTTAAGGTCGTTTTTCAAGCACTGATGACTTACGGGTCCCCTGTATGGGGTAATTGCGCGAAAACTCATATTAAGCGGATACGCTTTTTAGGAAATAAAACGCACAATACCGAAAAAGTGTTTTTATTTGAAAAACTCCATTACAGTCACCAACAAATTTTTATTTCGCTTCTTTAGAAGCAAGCGCCGACGAAGCACATTTATGTACTCATAAGCCAAGCGCAGTTTGTCCACCAGAGCACCACCACACAATATCCCGATCGTCATCATCAGCCTTCATACGAAACCGATCAAGAACGCAATCCAGCAAGTCAACAAAGGAGGAGCTAAAACCGAAAGCCGACATACGTACATATTGCAGATATTTGAACGCCAGCGAGGCGCTGTCGGTTGAACACAAAGACGGCGTGGGTAAAGAATTTGATCTGATGAGTTTTTGAACCTTTCGAAATTTTTAAGGGTGGGGTCCAAGTGTGGTGCTGAGCTGGGAATTTAGTGAGTAGGGTCGAAGATTATGAATTTACCGGGTTACAAGGGCGGGATAACGGTTTAGCCATGGCGTATCATGCCTTTTCTACGATCAGCCAGTAACGTTACCAATGTACAAGAAGGAGACAGCGACAGTGCAAATGACCTAAACGGGACTATGCACGAACGGGATACAGCTGCTGCACATGAATCATATGTAGAGAAGAGGTTAAATGACATGATGCGGTTAATTCAAGAACTTCAAGCCGAGATTTTAGGTCAAAAGCAACAAAAAGATAACCAGGAACCACGGGGTTTTCAATCAGGTGCAGCGACGGGTACAAGTACTGACGGTTCGGGTCCATCAGTAATTGGTGTTAGTAGGGAAGTTTCTGGGAGGGATTTAACTGTTGCATTAGAGGAACTTAGCAGAACTTCGTCAAAGCGAAGAGCAGACCATGGGCGCAGGCTTTCCGATCTACCGGATTTCGGAAGATTGGCCGATGTTTCAAGAGTCCTTCAGATTGTCAACCCAGGAATACCAGTATTCATAACGGCTAAATTTGATGAGGCTGCAGAAGGCGACTGGTTACAGGAATTAGCAGGCATGGTTAATGTTAGTTTCAGCGAACAACTACATCAGTCTTCAGCTAGGGGTACTGGTCGATCACGGTTTTTCTATGTAAACGATGCGGTGGGCGAGACAAGAAATGATAAGGGTTGCAAAGTTTGTTTCGCCCAACATGATATCTCAAGATGCAAGCGACTATTGGATATGGGTAATAGTGCTTCAACTGTCTGCAGAGCGGTCATCGAAGCACACAGTGTGAGAAGCGACATCATTGCGACACGAGGGGCTGTACGAAGAAGGTCCACAAACTTCTCCATAACTCTAGTGGTTCGATTGCTCACGGAAAATTAGCCGGTTATGCAGGGCACACCTGAACACCAGGGGCAAGTGTTTAGCAATACGGCTAAGGAAGATTCGACAATGAAAATTTTGTTCAACATTTTGCAGCTGAAAAGGTGGTCTTTACGTATGCGTTCTTTGATGAAGGATCTTCGGTATCTCTGATGGATTAAAGTCTGACAGATCATCTAGGACTTCAGGGTCACAAGGAATAGTTAACGTTGCAATGGTTTGGGAATACCAGTGTGACGGACACGTCGAGTAAAGTGGATGTGCAGATATCTGGGGTTCGACAAAAGAGTAGACGTTTTACGCTCAAGAGTGTAAGAACGTTAGTGATCTCAAGTTACCGACACAGACGCATAAGGTCAATGAATTGCAATTCGATTTCCAGCTACGAAGTAGCAACTCCAGAGTTGCTGATTGGACTGGACAACGCTCACTTAGGAGTTCCACACAAGATTTTAGCCGACGGTTGGAGATGTTCCGCAGTAGTTTCTACCAAGCTCGGATGGGTGGTATATGGTCCGTTGGTACATGGTGATCTTTTGAAACGACAACATTTTCCTCCCGGAAAGTCGTGAACAGGCGCTGAGAAGGTTCCTTGCATTGGTGAGAAGGCTTAAGCGGGATGATGGTTTTTATAAAGCATACTGTCATAACCGAGCATGTAACGAAGGGGTATGTAAAAAGACTTAGTGACGAAGAAGCTGCGAAGAAGGGACCTCGTGTATGGTATCTTCCTCATTTCGGCGTTCAGAATCCCAACAAACCGGGGAAATTACGCGTGGTGTTCGACGCGGCCTGACCAACATCTAGACCTTTTGACCATTTTGATGCAGTTCAGAGAAAAACTAGTCGGTTTGTGCGCTGACACTGTTGAAATGTTCCACCAGGTGAGAATACGCAAAGAGGATCAAGATGCGCAGCGCTTCTTATGGAAGCAAACACCAGATGGACCAATCAAGGACTATGATATGACAGCTATGATGTTTGGACCTACGTGCTCACCTTGTTCAGCGCAATTTGTGAAGGATCAGAATGCTTTAGTTTCCGATCCAATAGGCGATAGGCCCAACTGTCCCCTTTTGTGCTACAGCTTCTAGTGTCCGAAAGCCAGTTTATAAAAAAATCAGTGAAGTCCTTCAACGTGGGAAGATCTTTGCTGGTATCCAGTTTTTCCTCCCATAATTGTTGCGTTGAGGCCGTCAGCTTTTGTAACTTTATATAAATAATGATGACGTCCCATGAATCCACTGGTATATTAAGATTTTTGAGTGCGATACTCTCTTAAGAAGTGTCCATGAGCGATCTAAAACCTTCCGCTGCTTCTTTCGTTTGTGTCGCTCGATTGAAAAAGAGTTGTAGCTGTGAGCTCACTAGAACACTGTTGTGGTCGTACCTTGCATTCCAAAGTTCCCATGAGAAGGCTCATAATTCCCTAAATGTTGCTGTTTTTGATACCGCTTGCTGTTGCTGGTGATACCACTAATGTTGTTAATACCGCTGGTGTTCCTGCTAATAGCGCAGGTGTTTTTGTTGCATATACTTCTGCTGCGGATGCTGATACTGCCGATGGTGCTGTTGCAATTAATGCTGTTTGCGGTGCTTCCTTTGTTTGCACTGGACACTCAATATGTTCAAGTTCTTTTTAAAATTTTAATCTATTGTATACCACACACTCAGTTTTAGAGATTTTTATGACATCCACATACATATATTTGATTGATATTAGTAATTATTTAATTGTATATCCGGCTTGAAGGACCAAATGTTCAGCGCTGGTTATTAATTGTCTTTCTTTTAACCGTGTTGATTCAATAAAAATCGTTTTTTCTTCTCGAAAATTACATTGGTGACCCCGCGTTGGAACATTAGATCGATTTTTCTTCGCTCCCAGTGAATGCCACAAACATTGCCCCGCACGTGCAACATACATATATCCAAAAATATTCGGCGCATCCTAAAACATTACCATTGGGAAATAATTGCACCAATTTGGGTAGCTGGTTTGCTTCTGTTGGCACCAGAATTTAAGCAAAATTCATCGCCACGGAGTTCACAACTTCATCCACGGAATACCACTCTAAGCCAAAAGTATGCCGGATGAAACAGAGGCCAACCCTAGCAAAAGTCAAACATCCATGGACGCTGCAATTCCAGTGTCCGTTTCGGGACTTTATGTGGCTGCAAGAATGTCTCAATTTTGGGGCGAAAGACCATCACTCTGGTTCGCTCAGCTGGAGGCTATTCTTTCGACTCCAACGTCGTTCGGCGACACGAAGTGTCAACCTCAACCAGAAGGATTTAGAACAAATCTCCGACATTCTTCTGACCCCACCAGCTACCGACAAATACATCAAGGTCAAGAAAGGCTCATTAAAGTCTGTGAAGAAAACGAGGAACAAGGATTACAACGCCTCGTAGAATGACTCGACATAGGCGACTCTCAGCCCACTTACCTTCTTCGGCGCATCCCGGACATGGTCGTCCAAGTTATGTGGTTATCTCACCTGTCACAGGCGACCTTGATGCTATTGCTGATGTGGCCAACAAAATCATAAGTCACTCCTCTTCACCTAAGTCAATTGCTGGGATACCACCGCCATCTCCAACAGAGCAAAATTTTGAGAACAAACACATAAAAGACATCCTCTAGAGGTCAAGATAAAAAAACAACTCAAGCAACCATCAAAATCCACACATCAGCCAACAGCCAGCGATCATCAAAAGGTAGGAAGCAGTCAACGCAACACCTGTATGGGGCACTGTTTGTTCCACCGATGATATGGCTCAAAGGCCACCAGCAACTTTAGGTGAGGCCTTTACAGTTTGGTAAGTCAAACCGCCTCTTCATTCACGACAAAATTTCTGGCCACCGTTTTCTTGTAGATAGCGGAGCTTCCATATCAACTCTATCAGTCAAAAGCACAACTAGGTTGCAACCAGATACTATTATCCTGCGGGCTGGCAACGGCACCAAAATAAACACATTCGGTACAACAACGCTTGCCTTGGACTTTGGTATGGGACGCACTCTCCGTTGGACTTTTATCCGTGCAGCAGTACCACACTCAAACTTGGGAGCAGAGTTTTTGCATTTCCTTAGACTACTTGTCGATATTCGTGGCCCCCGACTCGTGGACCAAGCTTCCAATTCCAGTACATCACATCTTCTCACGTCATCTGAGGAGGTCTCGTTAAATGCCCTCAACTACAATGACGTCTACACAAGCCTGCTTCAGCGGTACCCTGCCATTACCCTTCTGCTCAATGCACTCCGAACGTCAAGACATTCATTGCTTCATCACATGGAAACCTCTGCTGCACCGGTTTACTGTCGTCCAGACCAATTCCACCAAAGTACTACAATATATGCTGGATAAAGCAGAGAGACGCCTCAACACAGTTACACACCCCGACAGGTATCCTCTGCCACGCCTCACGTATTTCCAACTGATACTACCAAGTAAGTCAATTTTTACTCGCCTCGATCTAGCCCGTGCGTATTGCCAACCACAATGGCACCAGGAGACGTACCGAAAACCACAGTTATTACCCCTTTTGGCTTATATGAATTTCAGCGGATGACTTTTGGGCTACGCAACGCCGCCCAAACCCAACAACTCTTCGTCGACTATATATTCGGTGACTTGGATTTTTTTTTCACATATATAGACGACATGCACATAGCGTTTAGCTCACAAGAAGAACACGTGAAGGATCTTGAGGAGATTTTCAAACGTCTCGATATCAAGTGGATGAGGCCGGCATTCGACCACCACAAGACACCGTCAAATCAATGGCTGAATTTCCGAAGCCAAAAACCGCCACTGAACTTCGTCGCTTTCTCGGGGCACTCAACTTTTTCAAGCATGCCATATGCTGCAGCAGATGCACTCTCTCGTATTGCAGCTATTGACAACCCGATAAGCATGGACTAAGATGCCATAGCCAAAGCACAAAAGACAGACCCAGAGCTAGAAAAGTTGAAAACGGTAAGTCACTTACAGTTTTCTAACTTTATTCTTCCTGGTACCGAAACTGAAGTGGTCTGCGAAACAACTGCCAGACGAGCTCACCCTTATATTCCTAGGCCATTCAGGCAAACCGCTTTAAAAACCGTTAATAACCTCAGCCATCCAGGGGTAAGAGCCTCGCGTAAAACCATCGCCCTTCGTTTCTTCTGGCCATCAACGAAAGTGGACATTAGGAAGTAGGCGCGCAATTGCCACGACTGTTAACGAAGCAAAGTGCACAGACATACCAACCCGCCTAAGGGAATTTTCGCAGCCGCTGATAGGTTGGAACACGTGCATATCGACATCGTAGGCCCTGCCAACCTACAGTGGGTTCAGCTACCTACTCACATGCATAGATCGAGCAACACGTTGGTCAGAGGCCATTCCGATAGCTGACACCAGAGCTACCTCGGTTGCTGATGCATTCCTCTTCAACTTGGTAGCACGATTCGGCTGAGCTTTGCGCCTGACAACAGGTCAAGGTCACCAATTCGAATCCGCTTTGTTCCATCGCTTTGCTCAAATTCTCAGGTGCGAACGCATTCACACTACGGATTACCATCCTCAATCTAATGGGATGGTAGAGCGCTGACATCGCTCTCTAAAAGTATCACTTACCGCACACATCCCTGACAGTTGGATGACTTCACTCCCTGCCGTCCTCTTTGGACTTATTTCGATGGTAAACGAATCCGGACCACAGCCGCACAGCTGATGTTTGGCACCGAATTACGCCTTCCAGGAGATCTTTTTGAAGCAGTTACAACTCCAAATGAACCGGCAAGCTTCGTACAAGATTTAAAGGAGACCCTACAACGACTCGCACCAACAAACTCCAGCCGTACCCCGAGGCCTGTATTTATCCCAAGAGAATTAAAAACTTCATCGCACGTTTACGTTCGCAATGATCATGTTCAGCCTCCCTTGCTACCAGCTTATGCCGCACCCTACGCAGTCTTTGAACGTCAACCACATGATTTCAAGGTTGCCTTACCAAATAAACAAGTCTTTATTTCTATGCAGCGACTCAAACCAGCCTACAAAATTGCTAGCTCCGAATGCTTAGACCAGCCAACTCCGTCACCAGAAGCAGAAACATCGCACTCAAAAGGTTCATGTGTAACAACGAGGTCTAGTAGGAGAAGCAAACTACGAGTACCATCGCGTTTTGTTTCCTCAATGGGGGGAACCTTGTAGCGACCGTGAGCGAAGAATAAAAAAGCGCTACAAAAATCCCACCTCAGTGAATGCACCCCACTAAAGGAAAGCGCTACAACTTTGAACGTCAGTGAACACCCCAACTTGGTGACAGCTGTCAATCGATCAACTAGTCTTTTTTATTTTTTTCTTGGTCCTGAGCGGTCGACAACAGCAGCTGCAGTGGGTGCCATATAGTATTATTAAATTTATCTTGTGAAGTAGTAATCTAAGTTCGAGTAATTAAACTAACTGTAAAAAATAAAAATCGTTTTTTCTTCCCGAACATTACAAGAGATTTTCATAATTGTGTTTGTTTACATATTTAAGTGTACAATATTCTATGTGTTTATTTATATAGCATTTTATTGAATAATTTTAAATTTACATTTTTTATCAGCAACAATCAGAAAATGTGTTCTGACGACCGAAATTTAAGGTTCGAGCGTTTACCTCCCTTGCAATGTCTCCCGGACACCTGTAATGATAATGACATTGATTGTACAAAAACGTGTTTAACACTCCATAGAAAAATTATAACTCCATCTATTTGCGTATTACAAAACACTTGCAAAAATGACCTGTAATTTTTTAGTGAAATGCGTGTCAATGACAATAAGAAAATGTCAACGGGCATTAAGATAAATTTAATAAAGATTGAATATCATGAAAGTGTTTGTTCCAACTTAAAGTCTGGAATTGGCAATATTTTACACATGACCTTCAATCGACGAGGTCAATTAAAGTTCTGTTTGGTCTGGATGAAATGCCAATTGAAACTTTAAGAGCCGAATTAATAAATCTCAGCCAAAAATGTGAAATTATTAATATATTATTATTGTTTTTCTCAAACATGGTTCAGCGAGACTTGTTGATCGTAAGAAAATATACGATGATATTAATGGGACCTTGCCCGACGTCAAAGGCAAAGGGTGTTTTCATAAATCGGAAATCTGCGCTATTACAATCGCATTTCTTTTCTCATGCGTTGTTGAACACACACACGCTGCAGAATGTCGGCAGGCCTGCTTAAGTACGATTGTCATAAGCCATTCAGTGTTCATAAACGGCAGAAATGGCCGCGAAGCAAATGATTCGGAGTTTGATTTTTGAGTTAATGACGGAAAAATAGCTTAATAAAATAATTGGAAAAAACATTTCTCGAACAAAAAAGAGAACTAAAAGTTAAGAAAGTCTAGTGAGTCTGAGAAAATATCGAGTTGTTCCAAAAAATTCATTCTCTAGAAACATAATTCTATAGTTTCCCGACGATGTATTTCAAAGCCATGATACTAGGTATGAACTAACCATGTAACCGGAGAGGAAAACTCTTCAATCTCAACCTTTTGTAAATACTTTGAATGTATATACATACATCATATACATAACAAATTGTATGATCAACCTGTAAATATACCTATAAATATGTAGAAGACAAATAAAATAAAAAACAGTTTCATTCCATCGGTTACCATAAAAAGGTCTTTTAATACCTCCATTATATAATTTCAGAAGTGGGATCTATATAACCCGTTAGTATTGTTGCATTCTGTAAAGTTTGTGTTTAAATTAAGCATTTTAAGTTTGTTAATTAAAATAACTGTGTGAATCGTAAAAGAAAAATTATGGCAAAAGCACGGGCAGAAACATTTCTACAATTGCAACAGTGCCATCATTAAAAGACAAATTAAATCGATTGGCACTCAACACCAACGGAAACAAAGCGGAGTTGAAACTAAGCCTACGAGAGCACCCGGATAATTGGAATGAAGATGAAATTGCAAGAAATTTCCCTTGTGTTCAAGAAGAGGATGCAGACATTAACGGTGAGAGAGGAAGCGACGAAGAGATAGAAAACGTTGATACACCAGGTAGATGACCTTCAACAAGAAATTGATAGACTTGCTGATAGAATTAAAAAGTAAGAGGAGATTTTGCTTCTTAAAGAAAAACTCGCAGCTCTTTGGAAATCACCCAGCACGCCAACCACATGTTCAGTTTCGTACAATGACATCGAAGACACAGTTCCTAATTTTTCGGGCTATGATCATCTTTCCATAAAGCAGTGGGCGAGGAGTTTCGAGGAGGCAAGGACTTTGTACAATTGGAATGAACAGCAGTTATTTATCTTTGCAAGTCAGAGCCTAAAAGAACCGCTAGATTACTCCTCCGGTCATCCCGTTGCTCATCGTGGCCAGAGCTGAAGTCTAACCTACTTAAGGAGTTTCATCAAGTAGTGACGTCAGCTGATGTGCACGATGCCCTCAGGAACCGTAGAGTATGAGAAACTGCGACATCTACTACGGCGATTGTTATCGACGGCAAAAGCGGCGCCTATTTGGATGCAGATTTGTTGTCTTGATGTTGCTCAGCAGCACCAACAATTTTGGTGGCTTGTTGAAGGAGCGGAATCTACGTCTTCGAATTCCTCCAGCACTAGTTAGCTTCGTTAAGGAGCAGGGTCGGCAGCCTAATTTTCTAGCCGTGGCTGACTTACATAGATTTAGGTAGGATTAGGATAGTTTTAAGGGCAAAAAAAATAAAAATAAATAAATATATATATATACAAAAAACAAAAATACAAAAAAAAATTATAAAACAACAAAGAGATGGGTAACCTTCGGGTAACTTCTTCCCACAAAAAAAAATATAACACCTAAATGATAAGATAATTTTAAGTAGCTTAAGTAGCCTAAGTAGATTAAGAATAATGTTAAGGTAGTTAATAAGTTTTAGTTTTAAGTTTTAAAAGATGATAAAAAAAATAAGTTAATTTACTAAGTTTTTGTTATAAAATTATTTTCTTAGTTTTAATTGCAATTAATACAACATAATTTAAAAATGAAATGTACGAAACGGCGAAAGACAAAGTTTAATTGTTAGGTTTAACTAAGAGTGTCCGCATGGGGCCAGTAAGATAGAATAAGATAATTTTAAGTTAATTAAGCTAATTTTTAAGCGTTTTTTTGTATAGCATGTAAGAGTTATTGAATTGAGTTGAATAAAAATGCATATTAAATAAATAAATAATAAATAACAACACCCGTTCTTTGAGATTATAAATGGTCTAATATACCGGAAATGCAAAGACTCTGTTCTGCTTTATGTTCCCAAAAATATGGAAAACACTGTTATCCAAACCCACCATGATGCACTTTGTCATGTGGGAGTTGATAAAGTTTTTGATCATCTACGGAAGACTTACTGGTTTCCTTCAATGAAGGAAAAAATAAAGAATTATGTAAGGCCTTGTTTTAAATGCATCCACTTCTCGGTTTCCTCTGGAAAGAGAGAAAGTGAACTGCACAGCATTCCAATTTTATACAATTCACGTAGACCATTATGGTCCTCTTTCAGCAGGTGTTAGCCAAAAAATTATCAAGTCCTGAGATCATGAAATCCTATCTCGAAGTCAAATGAAAACATTAAGTTCTCAATCATTATTCTGAATTGGTTGCTTTCGTTCAGGTCCATTCAGTATTTGATAATTATCGATATTAATCGAAAAGTATGAAAAAATATAATTTAATAAATAAACTAGTTAAAGAATAGTCATTTTTGTATTAGGTATATCAAAACTACATAGAATTATAAATCGAGGCGATTTGATATCAGGACTGGCCGAAATGTAGACTTTATAAATTAAAAGAATTCGTTTTACATGATACTAGGTATAAACTAACCATGTAACCGGAGAAGAAAACTCTTCAATGTTAACCTTGTGTAAATACTTTGAATGTATATACATATATCATATACTCTTGAACATAACAAATCGTATGAACAACATGTAAATATACCTATAAATATGTAGAAGACAAATAAAATAAAAAAAAAATTCAGTCCATCGGTCACCATAAAAAGGTCTTTTAATTCCTCCACTTCAAATGTAAGTTCTTTCGTATGAAAAATACGAAGAAACAAGTTAAAAGATTCCTATGCATAGTTTATTGAAAAGGAATTAAACTTTTTATGGAAAACAAAAATCACTGGCCGACCAAAAGTAGCATGAAAATAGCTTTGTCCTTAACGATCTGGAAACCAGCCAATGGTTCGTGTTTCAGAGAATTGTTCAATCTATTCAATGTTGTAATTGGAGCTGCTTTTAATTATTTTTTGGAAATAATTCAACTTTTTTATCAGTGGAGGCGGAAATTTATAAAATGGCCTTCAAATACAAACGAACGCAAAAAAGTCATGGAGGGCTTCCAGATTCTACGCATAAATCCAATTCCTTATGTGCTCGGTTGTGTGGAGGGGAGCCACATTTCCATCCTTGCTCCTTCTTGTGATAAAGTAAGCTACTTCAATAGAAAAGGAATATGTTCAAGCAATCTTCAGGTAAACGTCACTTACATAGTTAATTAAAAGTTACTTAATAAATTCTATAATTCATAGGCAATTTGTGATAGTAACCAGAAATTCATCGATGTTTTTTTTCGGTTTCCCGGGAAGCTGTCATGACGCTTACATTGGGAAAGCAGTCGAATCGGGAAAAAGTTAAGGGCTTATTCGGAGGTTGTGGTAGGCTGTGGTCATATTTTACGTGATTCAGCCTATCCACTTACAACTTACCTTCTTGTCCCCTATGCTACGAGTATTTTGTTCATAAAGTATCAATAAAACAATGAATTTAACTTAAAAATTGTATTTCATTTCAAAAACAAAATAGATAAAAAATATAAAACTAATTCATTCATAAATAAAAACAGGTTTATAAAAAAATACTATTATGAAAAGGTAATAACAAAATATATGGAATATTTGCAAAAACTACTTACATTTTTTTGCGAGTAAAAATATTTCTGAAATAATGTATTCTACAATTTTTTTGTCAAACTGCATTAATGAACATGTCTAATGAAGGCCTTTGTTAGTCTGACGTTTAAAATACCCAAGAACATACTCAGTGCTTTAAACAATTAAAGCATTGTCAGATGTTCGGGTACATGGAAAGGAATTACAATATCAAAACGTAATGTGCGGTTTGTTCTAAAATCCACGAAACAAGTAAATGGAAATCAACTAACTTTAAATGCATCAACTGCAATGCGACGCACAAGTTTACTAATCCTTCTTGCATGAGTAGGAGTGCCTGTTCCAACCGACTGTGGTGCCTGGACAAAGAATAACAACTCTGGTACCGATAATTCCAGTGATCTTTCTTCCATTGAGAGAATCAATCAAGTTACGGCGGAGATGATTACTTTGCTCGCTAAATGTAACAATAAAGCAGATCAGTTAGCATAACTAGCAATTAAGTATTTTTATAAAAATAGTTAATGAATAGGACATCCATGACAAAATACCTACAAGCTTTTCCCAGCAAGAATAAGTTAGAAGTTGGTTTAAAATATGTTTTGATGATAAATTAACACAAAGTGACTATTGTTGCCATCGTCTAGATAAGGATGAGAGAAGTGGGGCGGTGTTGCCGTGTTTGTAAAAAAGAACAATACGACATGAATTAATACCCATAATAAATGCTAAAATAATTCCAAATATGAGAATTGACCCTATTCCTGTCATGCTATTTTACTGACATAAACCGCCATGATGTGACTTACACATAAAAATGGCGTTTTCTTTCTACATAATTTTATTTGAAAATAAAAATTAATAATGTTAATACCATAAGCTAAGTTATTTTTAATACTAGGAATTGAAATTACATACCCATTCAAGTTTTGGTTCATTTAAAAACATAATAAAAAACAATGGGAAACATTTATTGATTTTTAACGCAAGATAAGCAAACTCAGAATGCTCCTGGTAGACATTTTTTCCACACATACCGCAACACTGTTTAGAAGCTCGTCCTTGTTGTGATGGGAAAATGAAGCATCGCCGGCGAATTTTGACTGGTGGAGGACCAGCAACAGTACCACTTGTTGTTGGGATTTGTAGGGCTTCTTTGATAACGGAAATGTTGCTCTTTTTAAGACTTCTTATACTTCTTTCTCGTTCCAATCAGGGTGCTGATTTAACCATACAACATTTGCCGCGATTACACTTGCATCAACCGAATTGTGGTAGTGAGCGACTGGCCATCCTCGTGTTTTACAATACGTTTTACGGAAAATGCGTGACACATTTGGTCGAAAGTATCTACTTAACCTTATGTGGAGTTATAATAAAGATTTATCTCCAATTTGTTTCTATTGCTTGCATCAATTTCTGGTGCATTGTCGAAAGCAATAAAACGGCCCTATTTTTCTGCGGGATATAACTTACTAATGCCATTGTCTTTCGAAACCCAAATAAGTTACTCTCTACGTCTCGACTTCTGTTGGGGAGAAAATTTGTTGGGACACATCTTTATTGCCAACGCAATTAAGTGGCTTTTAAAGCAAGCTTGCTGCTAATTCATAACTTGTGAAGTAGTTGTCAAAAGTTATGCTCCTATTTGTCCTTTCATATGGTTCACATAGTTGTTCGACACACGCAGTCCCAAATTTGTACCTCCATTAGGTCCTTCTTTTCCTAGATATGGTATTCCATACAGTGGATAGCTGCTTCAACTATCGCAGATCCACCAAATTTTCATACCGTATTTGTCGGGCTTGGATGGCCGAAAGGAAACTCTTCCCCTAAATGGCACTAATTGTTCGTCGATAGTTAAATTTTCCCCCGACATATAGTGCTTTTGATGTTTTTGTTTATTATGTTCTATAAGTCTCTGATAAGAGCAAATTTATCCTGAGATCTCTGAAATTACCTTGGTGATTTATGATCAAATCGCAAATAACGCGACAATGCCACAAATCTGTTTTTGATACACGCACGAAAAAACACTAGACCAAACATAGGATCAAATTTGATTTGATGTTCAAATTTGTGCATCGCACTAATAAATGTAAAGTATCTTCATCAAAAAATAAGGAAAAAGCATCACCAGCTGTTTCGATATGTTTTCTTGGAGGCACAACGACTTTGTTGGCGCTTCCCCTAATCAAATTGTGAACACTTTGGCTTGAGTGTATGGAAGTGACCTCCATTCTATACCATCTTTTCCAATGTACAAATCTACTTCGGTGTCATTCTCTGCTTCGAATTCTATACCTTCTGAGCCAGACAACTCATCATCAACCTCTGAAGCCGCTTCCAAAACACCTCCTTCACTATCTGTCGAACACATGTCATTTACGACAGAAATGTTGTCAACGCTTTCGTTCTTAACGTCATTTTCCATGAGAGCTTTATTTATCTAAACTGCAATGGATGTTTACATATATGTAGATACAAGGGAATAATGTCATTTATATCAAAATTTCTCTGACAAACATTTGTAATCCAAATGAATCAACAACAATATTCAACGAAATACACTCTGTGATCGCTGCAACCGAAGGACTTCTTAGAACTTAGCAGGAATGAGTAAAGGAACAACAGCAAGCACGTATTGAAAACGTCGCGAACTGACTGCTGACATTTTGATTTTGACATTTAACCTGACATTTTGCAACAAAAAATTAAATACACTCAGTTTTGCAATTCAGCGAAACAAGTAAAGTGAAACGCATGCACTTTTGTATGGCGGTTTATGCCATATTTTCTAATACTAAATAAAAAAATAAGCTAAATAATGTAAAATTTAAAGAAAACAAAAAGTATTCAAAAGAAATAAGTATTAAATGTAGGAAAACATTGCAAACTTGATTTAAAACAAGAAAGATCTTGGAAACGACAGCAATTTGAATCTCAAGTGTGACCCAAAGTCACAGCATGACAGGAATAGGGTTAAAATACATTTGGTTATGGGTACCGCGTTGAAAATATTTTCTGTTTCCATTTGAAGAAAGACTAAAGAAAGATGATAACTATGAATGATACATTCTTGGTTGGCAGTGATTTAAACTGCAGGCACAGAAATTGGGAATGCTTGGGAACTAATGCATGTGGCAATATTCTCGCAAACTTAAATTCTAGGCGTCCATTTGACATCTTATATCCTCCTCATCCAACTTACTACCCATCAAGCAATAGATCAAACCCATTCACCTTGGATTTATTTCTAACCAATATGCCTTGTCTTTGTAATTAACCAATGGTCATCAACGAGCTAACCACATTTGCCTGTGGTAATTATCACTTTTACTTACCCATTGCAAAGAAGAAGTGAAGATTTATTTATAAAAAATTCAAATTGGGTCATTTATAAAAGTGAAATACGATCTAGGTTGAATTATTCTCCTGCACCTTCAGTTAATGAGGTCAGCCAACCTCAAATAGACCAATATATTTTTTCGCTACTGCAATCCACGAAATCGTTGCTGCATCAGTCCCTAAAAAAGCTATACACTGAGATAATTCGAATGTACTACCTCGAAATATGGTTAAGCTAATAAAAATTCGAAATGGAAATAAAAGAAGGTGGATAAGAACAAGAGCCTATTATTATCTATCAGGATTTAAGACACTTACTATTTTAATAAAAGAAATCATTTTAGTTTTAAGAAACCGGGGCTGGAATAAAAAAAAATGTAAGGATTAGATAAAGGCAGCAAATCAATCTGGAATATAATAAAAGTTATTACAAAGAAAAACTCACACATTCTCTCTGAAAGTAGGAAACATACTAATTATGTCAAGCTCAAAAGAAACTAATGCATTAGCATATTCATTCTCTAAAATCACCCTCAGTTGCTAGTAATATACTTGTCACTAGTAGTAACACAGTCGTGTCAGCAGTTAGTGATTCTTTAAACTTTGAAAATTCAAACACGCAGGTGGATGTTACATTTGACAATGTCAAATGTTTTCTCTTAGCACTTAGAACAAGGAAATCTGCAGGCTTTGACAGTATAAAAACTGTTTACCTTAAGAACTTACCAAAATCAGGAATTTGGTTTTTGCAAATTGTATTACACTGTTGTTTTTATTTAGTATCGGCTTCAGACCCCAAAATAGTGCAATACACCAAATACATCTGAAAAATGTACAGGTATGGTACTTCTTGACGTGGAGGAAGCGTTTGATGCAGTATTGCATAATGGTTTAACACAATAACTATAAAGAATGAATCTGCCGACGTACCTGATAAAAATAATAAAATCTTTTTTGTTTGAAAGGAAATTTAAAGTTTCCGTTGATAATTGGTTTTAAGAAACATTCAGCATTACCGTAGGTGTACCCCAAGGGTCACTCCTCAGTCCAATTTTATACACTATCTACACGTATGACTCATCGTGTCTGACATATTGTGAAAAGGGTATTTTTGCGGACGACACTTGTATTTACCACTAAGACTCAGTTTGTTTTAGCATTGAACCCTGTTCACGCCAGAATTAGTAAATGTACTTGTGTTCTATTACATTATGGCAATAATTTATTACTTTAATTCTTTAATATGAAAAGGAAGATGTCGCTCTAAAATTCTCCCAAATTCACCATACTTAATTGTATTCTGTTTGGTTGTTACTAATTAACATTTTAATATCCGCTTTCTTCTGTTATTAACCTTCAACGAGGTAAGACCTCTTAAAGAAATAAAGCAAGCTGTTACCACAAGATAAAACACGTTGTTATTTTTTTACATCCTACCAGCGCTCCAAGTGCGTATTCCATACGTACCCGCACAAACCCAATATGGCAGAAGATCCTGTTTTTTGTCAAGTAACAACTTTCAAATTAATGGAATAAGCATTAAATGGAGCACGAGTGCTTCGTATCTAGCGGTACACCTTGATAAAATATATACTTTTGGTTTACACGTACCAGAGTTGTAAAAGAATTAAATCATTTTCGAATTTAATTCATTTGATTTATATCCAAGAATTTTTAACTCATGAATTCACTAAAAGACTGCAACTTCAAAATGTGAAATCACCATTCATTTTAAAGTCATTGATTGAAAATTCATTTTAATGAATCCAATAATTGCATTCAAATGACTGCAATCATCTGTGATTTCAGTGAAGTCATTGAAGCCTTTTTGAAGTCATTGAAGTCATTTTGAAGTCAAAAACTATTGAAGTCATTTTGAAGTCATTGAAGTCATTTTGAAGTCATTGAAGTTATTTTGAAGTCATTGCAGTCATTTTGATGTCTTTTTTGAAAATAAGAAAAGTACGTTAAGTTATTTTCACAAAAAAACAATGTTGCACAGTTAAAGAAAACAATCAAACAACCATAAGTATAGGTAAGTATATACATATAATACTTTGTTTTTCATAAACAAACATATTCAAAAATTTAAAAAAAAGTAACATTTCATAAAAATCAAAATAAATTTCCTTTTTCTACACACATACCATACATTCAAATATACAAAAACAAAATATTTCGGTTGACTATTAACGAATCCAAGGAATTCGAACAAATTAACAAAATACGTACTGGTATGTTCGGTTTGTTTCCTTCCAAGGTATTTCGGATTCCTGTGATGTGAAATGGAATAATATTTAGTCACCTTATGTTATATATACATATGTTTGTATGTATGTAACTTACTTTTTCACAATTACTCTAGTTTCACATCTCAAAAGTTATTAGCTTTTAGAAGCAGTAATTTTTCAAAATTGGTATCCGACAGCGCTCCACGTCGAGGGATGGTAATTAACCCTGCGAATGAAAATAGGCGCTCCACTGCTGCGGATGAGGGGAGAGGTGTATTATACCTCAAGGATACTTTTTTTATTATTGGAAACTGGTCCAACATTTCCAATACTGATGACGTATTTGACAGATAAGCATAATATTCGCTTTCCCCAGAGGTGTTTGCAGCATTAGTTGATTCTAATGGCTCATCTAGATGTGACAAACGATTTAAAAATATATTAAAAATATGAAATACGTTGATATGCATAGGTACTAAAGCACCTTTAACGGAAAAATCGAAAAACGAAGTTTCATGACTTCTTTGGTGACAATTTTGTGCAGGTGTATCTAGTGTTTTGCCCTCCTCCGCTTGAATTTTTCTTCTCACCAACCCGCTTATCTCCGATATTTTGGAGTCATTGAAAGAAGGATTAGGCGCTGAAATCCACCTAAGCTTGACAGATGGACAAAGAACAGATGCAACGATGGCATCATTGACTTCTCTTGTAAGATTGAAGTGATGAGGAAATCGCTTCACAAGACATTCTTCTAACAAATGGACTGTTTCCAAAGGAAAAACTTTAAGAGGATTATTTAAGAGCATCTTCCTATACTTCGTCCTTATCGTTGCTAGGGTGGGAAGAAGATATCCATAAATTATATCCCTCTCACGTTGGAGGAAATTCAACGCTTCCTAAATAGGCGTCAGCAACATTAAATATTCCTCCAAATAATCGAAATCAGTTTGAAGAAATACTTGTATCTCTAACATCCTGCAGACTTCATTTATCTCACCCTTATGCTTAATGATATCCTTAAGGGAATCATAGAGAGAGTTCCATCGTGTCACTACTGGGTATATCAATTGTGACCCCAAAGCCGTGACGATTTGCTCAGAAGTCTTCGGCCTATTGATCTTACTCCAAAGATGTGAACATTTCTGCATTATCTTTATTCAAATTAATTACAATTATTTTAATACGAGTAGCATTAGACAAAAAATTAGTACTTACATGTTTATGTTTTTTAAGGTTTGGATTGCTTTGCTGAAGTATGCGATTGAAGTCTGTTGTTGTGCAGCAAATTGAGTGTATGTGTTGCACACTTTATATGTTTCAGCAAAGCGTTTTCAAAGCTCTCGTTGTGAAATTCAATCTCATTGGTTTCATCACTTTCAGCATAGTCATTGTCACATATATATGATTTGGTTATTCCAAACTCTCTAAATGCCTTTAAGAAATTCGAGCCATTATCTGTTACAGTTGCTACAACATTATCACAGTTCAATCCGAATTTGACATGAATATTCAGGATGAAATCACTTATACGATCGTATGTATGTGCCCCTGAAAAACGTCTGCATGCCAAAACCATTGATTTCCTTCCCAATGATTCATCCAACCAATAACAAGTGTACCCAAAAAAACTTTTATGTTTAGTTGACCACACGTCTGCAGTTGTACAAAAATATTTGTTTTCTGCAATAATGCTTTTCATATTTTCGGTCATTGTTAGAAACGTCGCATCTAATACTTTCATAGCTGTTGGTCTGCTCATGACTTGCAGTGTAGGATTCGCAGTGTTCAAAATTTTTAAAAGATTCGTCCTCAACAATGGATACGGGTAGCATATTATTTGAAATGACTCGTATGGTAAGCTCCTGCAATTGTTCCTGTTTTGATTTGGTTGGGCGTTGCTTTGCAGACTTCATTAATTCGAATTTTTGAAACTCTGCAGGATGTTTTGTTTTTAAATGTCTATTGAAGTTAGATGTCACTTGCATTGAGCTTTGTAATTTTGACGGGCAAAAGCAACATCGAGCTAAGACTCCACTCCTTTTTTGATGAAAATCAGTACTACGAGTATTTAGCTAATGAAAATAATTATTTTTTATTTACCAATAAAATTTTATTTTTCGATTTTTTCAATTAGAATTATTTAAAATGTCCGCACGTTTTCATTGATACAGGAGCTCTTGGAGTGAAATTTTATAATGTATAGGTAGGTACTTTTGTCTGACCCAAATAGTATGTATGTAAATATATCTCAGAACTTGTTGATGAACTTTGACATTATTACGCAAAAGTTGGGAAAACACCCTATTTGTGTACGAGCATTCAGGGTCAAACCCCGATCCGGATTATTTTGTATAGTAAGAAAGTTCTGTATACATATATTGTACATATTACATATACAATCGTGCCTGGATTTTGAGAACTAATGTTTTCAAGGCATGTTCACAGTAGCCACGTTGTTCACCATATCAATGTTGACATTTTTTTGTTTAAATACTCATTTAAATATTCGAATGCATAAATCTTAGAACAATTTAGCACAAACATTTAGATGTAAAATTGAAGGAAAAACAATATCATGAAAAAAAAAATTTGTCTTAATGCGTCCGAGTCAGACACGAGGAAAAGCAAAGATTTGTACATACTCGTACATATGTACATATGTATGTAATTTTATATGATTCGACAATAACATATTTTGGTGTTTTCTTTTCAGATTACTTTTTGTGTGTTGATTTTGTTTGTTGTATTGCTGATGGTGATTTTTATTATTTTTTTTTCAATGCACTTGGTGGTCCATCTCCATACATACATATGTATTATGAATGCACAAAGTACAAACATATGGAAACGTTTACATAATGTACACACATGTATTTCCAGGCACGACTGTATGAGGTAAAAAATACAATATGTTCCAAGCAATCTCGTGCAAATAATTAGCCGCAAAGTTTGTTCGTTATTAATTATTTCAATTGTTAAGAAATTCATTAAACATACCTCCTTAATTATTTTAAAAAAATTTCCCGAAAATATCAGATTTTCGGTGTTAGTAAACGTCTTTGCCTGGCCTGGTGTCATTGAGAATAGAGAAGGTGAGGGGGTATTGTAGTTTAATGTATATGAGTTCACAACTCCACCAGGTGTAAACGATGATGTGGAAACACGTCCTTGGCATTTCATATCACTGCCAATATCACAATCCGGTATAGATCTCTTCCCAATCGATAAATTGGGAGAGTACGTTGGATCAACATGCTGGTCGTCGGAAGAAAAATCACCACTTGTACTCATAATCTTACACTACACTTCACTACAATTTGAAACTTCTTTTCACGCAACAGCCAGACAATTAAAGTTTCAGTTTTCCTTTACTTTGCTGAACCGACAATTGCAATAGTCTGTCTCTAAACTAAAGCGTAACAATGATCGCAGCTCTGTTGAATATCATAAAAAATCTTAATAGCATAAAAATAATTATCGAAAATACCTGCCCTGAGTTCATTTACAGAATAGATAGCTGTCGATACCAGGAAATATTTGAAACCTTTTTGATTAGTTTGGCTAAAATAAGAAGAGATCTTTACTGCTTATCAGAACATGTAGATTTGCGATGTACTCGTAATTTAAATCAATTAATTGTTTTGCAATTAACTACTTGTGACCGTTGTATATCAGAATGTGAACAAATTGTTCTTATATTTGAAGAATATAAAGACAATAACGATACTGACAATGAATATGATGTTATGACCGTGCGACAGTAAGTTATATCCGTTGAGTTTTGACTAAACTCGCATAACTTGTTTTGTTTAAATTTCGCAGGGATCTGGGATACATTGAAAGTGACCCCGAATATATATATATACTTAAGTGTACTTATGGTTGTTTGATTGTTTTCTTTAACTGTGCAACATTGTTTTTTTTGTGAAAATAACTTAATGTACTTTTCTTATTTTCAAAAAAGACTTCAAAATGACTTCAATGAGTTCAAAATGACTTCAATGACTTCAAAATGACTTCAATAGTTTTTGACTTCAAAATGACTTCCATGACTTCAAAAAGACTTCAATGACTTCACTGAAATCACAGATGATTGCAGTCATTTGAATGCAATCATTGAATTCACTTATATGAATTATCAATCAATGCCTTCAAAATGAATGTTGATTTCATGTTTTGAAGTTAAAGTATGTTATTGAATTCATATGATTGAAGTCAATACATAGAAGTTTTCTCTGTGACTTCAATGACTGCAATCAAAAATGATTGCATTCTTTTACAACTCTGATACGTACAAATAGTTATTAAAGAGGTTGCGACACCTATCCAAGTAGTTTACTCATTTATCAATCGTAAAATAAGCTTCTGACATATAAAGTCATATACAGGGTCACGTCCCTGGGTAATTGTGCGTCATATTCGTAGACTCCAAAATGCTCAAAATAAAGTTCTTAAAATGACACTAAAATTGTTTTGTTAGTTAGTTAGTTAGGTAAATAATAATTGTTAGTACCTCTGATTAGTTTGTTTAATTTTCTGTTCAATGTTTTTATACATATATATTTCATTTTATTTATTATTCTTATTATATTTTAAATGTATATTTATTTTTTATTATTATAACTTATTTGTTTATTTATTTACAATATAACCTCTTTACATTTCTTTATTTATTTTTTTTAATTTATTTCTTTATTTACTTATTTACTTACTTTACTTTAAGTGGCGCTACAGTCCGGTGTGGACCTGGGCCTCAGTCAACAAGTTTCTCCAGCCAGCTCGATCCCTGGCTAGCTGCCTCCAGTTTCGCACGCTAAGTTGGCTTAATCAAGAGTTATTATTCGCTTGATCTCAGCGCTGGTGTCGTTGTCTGTATCTATAGCAGAGCCTACGTAGACAAAGTCCTTAACTACCTCAAAGTTATATCTGTCGAGGGTGACGTTCTGCCCAAGACGTCGGTGTTGGTTGTCCTTTTTGCTTGACAGCATATACTTGGTCTTGCTTTCATTGATCGCTAAGCCTATTTTCGCCCCTTCCGACTCAATACATGCGAAAGCGCCACTGACATCACCCTGCTTTCTCCCGATTATATCAATATCGTCAGTGTATGCGAGTAGTTGGACGGACTTTTGAAAGATAGTGCCTCTTGTGTTTGCTCGTGAGTTTCTGGACATCAAAGGTCTCGGTGAGATCTCTACCGACCTTGTTGGAGTAGCGTGCATTCTCCATCGTCATCCTGCACAGACGGACGAGTTTGGCAAAACTAGACCTTGGTTTGTATAGCTCGTCTCTATAGATGCTGTCATACGCGGCCTTAAAATCGATGAATAGGTGATGTGTATCGATCTGAAGCTCTTCTCTTCTCGAAGATCTGCCGTAACGTGAATATCTGATCGATGGTAGACTTTCCTGGCCTGAAGCCACACTGATATGGACCTGTCAGGTTGTTGACGAACGGCTTCAGGCATTCACACAATACGCCGGATAAGATCTTATATGCGATGTTAAGGAGACTGATGCCTCTGTAGTTGGCGCAGTTCAGAGGGCATACTCTCGTCCGACCATATTTTACAGATGAGCTGGTGTATGCTCCTTACAAAGTCATCGCCTGCCGCTTTGAAGAGCTCGGCAGTCAGGCCATCCGCTCCAGCAGCTTTGTTGGACTTAAGTTTCGATATAGCTATCTTCACTTCATCCAGGTCGGGTGAACGGAATTGTTGGTCATCATCGTCCAGGTTGGAAGGTTGATTTGGTTGATTCTGCCTGACAGCGGGATTTTGTCCGTCATTGCCCTTATACAGTCTGCAGAAATGGTCTTTCCAAATCCTCAGCATCGACTGCAATTCTACTACGATGTTCCCTTGTTCATCTCTACAGGTTTCGGTTCGGGGTTTGCTTCCGTGGCATGTTATTTTTACCTTTTGGTAAAACTTCCGAACCTCATTCCTGGAGTAGCATCTTTCAATTTCCTCGATCGCGTGCTTCTCATGCTTTTTCTTCTTCCTCCTGAGAAGCCGGTGTTCGTCTCTCCTATTCCGCTTATAGAGCTCATGAGCAGTTCTGGTCCTTCTAAGCAGCGCCGCGTCATATGCACCTTGCTTAGCTGCATGTGCTTGCCGGCATTTATCATCGAACCAGGGGTTTCGTTGTGGTGGACGAGTGAAACCCAGCACATCAGGAGCGGCATCTCTGATGGCGTTTTGGCAGTGTTTCCAATGGTCTTCGATGCTTGAGGCTGGCGGCATTGGACCTCTCAAGAGATTAAGAGACACCTGATCGGAAAAGGACTTGGCGATCTCTTGCGATTGAATTTTCTCACAGCATTTGTTTGTATTGGCGTAGTTTGGGATATCAGCAACCGTACCTTGGCTACAACAAGGTAATGGTCCGAGTCGATGTTGGCTCCTCGGAACGTACGGACATCCATAATACTGGAGGAGTGCCTTGCGTCGAGAGCAATCTGAACAACCTTGTTGACTGTTGATTGATCAGGAGTTCTCCAAGTCCCCTTGTGTATGTCGAGATGTGGGAACCGCGTGCTAGCCACGACAATGTTTCGCCCCTCCGCAAAGTCGATTAGGCTGAATCCGTTATCGGAGGTGGTGTTGTGTAGGCTATATTTTCCGATTGTTCCACCAAAGATACCCTTTCTTAAAGCTTTGCATTGAAATCACCGAGGACAATTTTAATGTCATAGCTAGGGGATTGCTCGTAGGTCTTGTTAAGGAGCTCATAGAAGGCATCCTTGGTGTCGTCATCTTTCTCTTCTGTGGGGGCATGCGCGCATATAAGGCTAATGTTGGCGAATTTAGCCTTGATGTGGACTGCTACGAGGCGCTCGCTCACATGCCGGAAGCTCAGGACTTCTTCTTTTTGTCCGGCCCATCCCATCGCATTTCTTGAATGGCGGTTATGTCTGCTTTGCAGCACTCTAAGGCCTCTGCTAGTTGCTCGGCTGCACATGGTCTATTAAGGGATCTTACATTTCACGTGCATATCCGAAGCTCATTGTCCTTAAATCGTTTGCGTGGATTGTCAACAGTGGATCCGTCCATATCCGAGGCTTGTTGATGCTTCGTAACTTATGTTTTTTAAATGGCCGGCAGTTACCTCAGCGGCACAACCCCCAACCTGGAGTACCAGTTCCATTTTTAATGCCCCTAGGATGAGGGGTCGGTTACACCGAAGTCAGTAACCCATTCCGGGATGTGAGCGCTGCCGTTGGCCCATATATTGCTCGTCCGCCACCATCTCTTTTCCAAGACCCTGACTAAGTCCTGGAAATCCTTACCAGCCTGAGCTCCAAATATATCGGAGTAGCCCGGGTAAGGTGTTGTTTTGTATTTCCGACACTCATCCTGATTTATGGCGCAGGAAACACGCCATTTGCCCCCTTTACTTCGCAATCTCTAGTGACATTCCCAAATGGCGCCACGGGGAAGCGTGAAGTAGGGCCTATTAGCAGAGCTGCGAGATGTTCGCCTGCAGAGGCTCATTCTCGTCATTTATAGAACCAGCATCTGTCGGAAGATGCTACTTCTACGAGGCCTTATACTAATAGTTGCCATCCATTTATTTATTTATTAATTTCTTTACTTATATATTAATTTATTTATCTATTTTTTGTACATTTATTTAATTATTTCTACTTCAAATATAAATTTATTGACTTGGAAATAAGGTTTAAATCAGGCACTACATTTTCCGCCCTTCTCTCTATATAACTTTTATAGATTCCAGGCTTAATGTAAGTATTTTTTCTATATATATATGTATATATAATGTATATATATCAATATGGTATATATAATGTATATATATCAATATGATATATGTATATATATATATAAATATATACCATATATAAATATATACCATATATGTATAAATATGTAGCAAGACATTATGAAATAAAACACGAGTAGGGTTAACTGGTCGGACTTTTAACGACTGCCTGAACTTAACGACCTCATTTTTCTCCTTCGTTCAATTCCTTTGACAGTATTGGCACAATTCGGACATCCTGACCATAATCGTCCCGATTACCGTATTTTTTAAGCTATGGTGTCATGTTAGCCGCTTCCCAAATACCCCGGTAATCAGATACCTGTTATGCTTTCTTTACGAGATACGGCCCCTTAAACTCCGAAGTGACCTTTTGGCACGCCCCGGGCGTACTAGGACATAATAACCCGCAGGTATGTCCTCGCCTCCTTACGATTTTCATCTACTTTTCCCTTATTATGCTCTTGCAGTTTTACTTGTCTCCTGCTCGCTCTGGACCTTCAATCCTACAAATTCCTATTTCTTGCGTTTTCCGTGCAGTCATTCAAATATTCACCGACGAAATCTATAATACTTCTACGTTGTGCAACCCCAAACAGCAATTTGCTTGGCATCGCGCGGTGTAGAGTGTTGTTAATCGAGAACTCTATTGGAGGTACAACGCTGTCGAAAACCTGCTGTTGGATTGCTGCTAGCTACCTTGGCTTTCAGTGGCCTCAGGCTTCTATTTATTCTCTCTGCCTGACCGTTTGCCTGGGGTGATCCAGTTGCGATCTTTATGTGTCAAACATTGTTTGTCACTAAAAATGCCTCAAAATCATGCGAAGTGAAACTACTACCCCTGTCTGAGATTATTGTCTTAGGTCGGCTGTAGGTGTGGAAATACGATTTTAGATTGCTTATCACTTCCTTCATATTAGGCGTTCGAGTAGGAAAGAACTTGACGGATTTTGTAAAACGATTCACTACCAATGGAACGTACTTCGTTTTGGAATTACTTACCGAGGCGGGACGGAAATGGTCTATGTGTACGGTGTCGAACGGAATTTCACCTTTCGGAATGCTATTCAACATACCTTCTCTCCTACCCTCTTTTGAAGAAAATGCTAAGCATTTTAAACAGTTGCCTATATGAGCGTCTATCTTGGCCTTGAGGTTTGGAAACCAATACGTTGTCGTTAAATGTCTAACACCTTATCACGTCCAACGTGGTCCATCTCGTCGTGATATTTGTTTAGTATATGGGTTTCCGTCTCTTCTGGTACATAAAACGTTGCGCATCTCATAGAACTTTTCTTCTGAACTTTCCAGACACTCCCGAATCTTACATATGTTGTTGTCCCTATACCGGCATAAGGAAAGTTTTGTTCGAATGTGTTTTCTTCTAACACTGAAATATTTGTCGCACGGCTTAACGTGTCAACGTGTTGCATTTCGCCCCATTACGATGTTCTAGAACATAATTATAGTTTTTCAAGTGCAAAATCCATCGGGCAATCCGTGGGTTTATATCCCTCTTGATCATAGTGAGCGTCAAAGGACTGCAATCCGTGATGATTTTAAATTTTATTCTCTGTAAATGGATCCTAAATCGCTCTAACGCCTACATGACCGCTACAGTCTCCAATTCGAAACTGTGATATACGCATAAATGTTCATCTACATGCACATGATAAAACACGCTTCTTAAATCTAGCAGAGTGAAATAATGTCTATTTGAAAGCCTATTTAACAAGTCGTCGATCATTGGGAGAGGGAAGTTGTCCCTGAATGTTATCTTATTTAAGTTATGGTTATCAAGGTTTTTTCTTAACAAATACAATTGGTGACGTATACTCGGAAACGCTAGGTCGAGTTATTTGTTTAGATATTGAGTCGTCTATGATTTCTTGCAATTTACCTTTTTCATGATATGAGAGCCTTCGCAGGGTACAATGGCTTTTCATTGTTCAACGATTGTTTCATTTCATACTTTATGGTAGGCAATCGAGGGCTCATGGTTTACATAACATATTTTTTAAATATCCATTAACTCGCTGTTTACTTCTTAACCTAAACATTGATTTATTTTCAGTCTAATTCATCGTGTTTGATCTCAAATAAAAATCTATCGTAAACAATATACTCGTAATTACATTTTGAGTTTTCCTTTTCTGCTACACTCCCATTTACATTTTGTTTTATTTTCTCTAACTCTATTTCTGCTCTATTTAAAATATCTCTCCCCAAAACTATAGGGTACGCCATCGTCTCATCCGATACAACAATCACTTCTAATAAAACATTCTCATTTTCAAACGAAATATTTAATTTCAATCATAAGTTACAAGTTTATTTTTGTTAATTCAATAGTAATTCATTTAGTTTTTGTTAAGTTGAATGAAACCAGTACGAACTTCCGTCAGATGAGGCTGTATTTTTATTTTTATAATTAACTAAATCGAATTTTATGTACAAGTTTCTTACGAACTGATTATCATCCTTATCATCTACGTGATGAACCAAGTTTTCCATTTTCTTGTAATTTGAGCACTCAGCTGCATAATGACTGAATTGTCCGCAGGCGTGGCACGATCCAACCTCTCTCTTCGGCTTGAAGCATTCTGCTGAAATATGCCCAAATGAATTGTAGTTGTAGCATCTCAATTTTCCTTTATCGAGTGTAGTACTCGGACGGCGGATGCCTGCGTTTGTCAGATATACACCCGATAATGCTTCTAAAAGATAACTTCGCGTGCTGAAGCGATGCATCTTCGCTTGCACCCGCATCTGATGGTCTGGAATACCCTCGATAATTTAATCGACTAATTCCTCCTCCGCAAGTTCCAGTTGGTTCGCCAAGAATAATTTGTTGTGAAAATAGCCATTGAAGTGTTCACTTCAAAGCCACTTTTGAAACTCAAACTGCCGGCTCAAGAACAATTTGCTAACCCCGCTAGGGCTTTCCCTCTCAACTGGGAAGCGATTAATGAGCGCATGTTACTGTTGTCTAATTTGTCCGATGATTTCACGCTCGCTATCTGTGATTCCCACAAAGAAAAATTGTCGGTATCTCCGGCAAAATCAGAGATCAATTCCTTTACCATGTTTATGTTGTTTACATGTGGTTCGCATGACGTTTAATTTTTTTCTTATGCTTTATTCTTCACATCGTTTGACAATTCATCTTCTTTTACATTCCGCACATTCAAATTACACTCGTCATCTTCTTTCTCATTTCGAATATTAGCCTGACACTCTTTTTCTTTTTCATTTTCATTTGCACCTTTTAATATTAATTTCGCACTTCCATACAACACTCTTTTTCTTCCTCGTTTCGCACTTTCATATAGCACCCTTTTCCTTCTTAAGTAGCGCAATTTCCTTCCCTTGTTTTTCTATCTCTCTTCTTATTATCTCTATCGTGACATTAAGGTTGTTTGCAGAGGCTGTCTCGTTCGGCCCTGCTGAAAAATTGCGGCCTGCTAGTTGTTTGCGTACATCGCTGCTTCCTTCTTTTTGGATAGCCGCATCGATGTCTGCTCCTGGCATGTTTTGCTTGTGATTTGAGTCGTTTTTCGCTTTGTTCTCCCTGTGTAATTCTTTACCTTGAGTTCTAGGTAACTCCTCTCGCTCGTTCCTGACCGCAATAGAGGCTGTTTTTTCACTCATTTTTACCGTTACACTGGAGCACGGGGCCTTCATATTTTCAACTCGTGGGTTGTTTTTTAATGATGATGAGGAATCCTTTTTTCCGGTGTATCTTGGATGTTCGGAAGAATTTGTTTCACCGTCAGAGATCCCACTTTTGAGTTTGTAGCAGGACATGATGAAATAAAACACGAGTAGGGTTAATTGAACGGACTTTTAATCCACTCACATGCGCGGTCAGATAACGACTGCTTTTACTTAACAACCTCATTTGACTCCTTCGTTCAATTTCTTTGAGAGTGTTGCCACAAATACTATTTTTTTTTTTTTCTATTCTATGATGTTTTTAATGAAATTGTCAAATAACTCTGTGCAGTATAATTTAAGAAAACAAATGTAGTAATATTCTGCTATAATAAATATATATGTGGGACCACTCTAAGCCCTCTCAAGAATCCAGCACATGGTGGCACAATGCTGATCCACCTTGTGTCTTCACCTCGCCAACTAAATTCACCCCTGTTGATACTCATCCGCCGTTTCTATAAGACGTTTTTTTCATTCTTAATTCATTTATATTCGCACTTATTGCTTGTAATAAAATTTGCAAATCAAAATCGAGATCTTTGATTTGGGAACTTCCACAATAAATTCTGGGCACTCAACCGGGATGTCCATCGCCAAAAGAAAAAAACAAAATATAAATACTCGTAAGTACTAACAACACGCGAATATGTATGAAGTAAAAGTTGTCTCATATAACGCGAAAAATTTCCGTTATATTTCTCACTCAAAAAAAAAAACGGGTGGAAAGAACTGTGCTCGCCGAGAGATTCGAAGGTCATAAGGAAGACGTTGTTCATCGGGGTAGAACAATACACTGCCGCCGGTGAAGACATTTAAACGAACCAAGTACGTCGATCATTGTCTTTGCTAATAAATTCTGAACTGGTGGTGAACTAATTCGAGAACAGCTAGTGCCGACATCAACGGTAAGATCAAGCAATTCTGGGAGTAAGATTAATAATCAACCTTGGATCTCAACCACCCTGAATTACAACCACTTGCGTTTGAGCTAAGTAAATTTAGTAGATACACATCTACAGTAGGAAGCAAAATTATTAAAGATGATTGCAATATATCATTAAAATAATATTTCGTAATGCCAAGAAAAAATAAAAACCGTACGAGTTTTCGAAACTCATTTAGAGATTTTTTGGAGCAAAGATAGGAGGCAAAACCAAACTAAGGGCCGTCAACACGTAAAGGAGCTAGAATTACTTCAAAGGGTGCGCAATGTACGAGAGAGAGAGAATGAGATGAAACTGAGGATGGACATGTAAATTGTAAGAACAACCAGGGTAGAAGAAATTGGCAATCGTCGGAGTACCAGTACCAGAGGAAGCGTAACATTTCAAGACGTCGCAGCATTGGTACCGGAGTTCAGCGGCAATGACGTGTCAAAAGCTGTGTGTAAGTCGTCGAGAAGGCTGCAGACAGCATGCGATGGTCAGGGTTCGGACGGACAATTTTTGGAAAACAGCTTTTAACCGGAACGGCGAAGCTGGCGCTGAGATTAAATCCAGAAATAGCTGAGTGGTTCGAGCTAAAGGAATTCTTGCTGAAGGAGTTATAGGAAAGAGTGAGTACAGAGATCGACACAAAAGCAGCAGATAAGAGGTGAGCCCATCCAAGACTATTTTTTATTTATGAGAGAAATGGGCGAAAAGGCCCGTATTGATGAATGTTGTATTATACAGTATACAATTGAAGGGTTGAGTGACTCACCACACAACAAAATTATACTGTATGGTTCTTCCACGATAAGACATTTTAAGGACAAAAATTATATTATATAAGAAATATAAAGGTAGTCTCAGGTGTGGGGCAAGTAGCAAAATAAAAGATCATTTTTTAACGGCTGACAGTAAGGTAGATCGTTGTTACAATTGTAGTTGCGAAACTTTGCCGGAAGAAGAAGTCTGAAAAGAAAACGAACGGTTTACAAACTTATATGCTGAATCTGATGAAGGAAGTTTTAGTTAACGATTTTAAGTTAGAAGGCCTTGTGGATAAAGGAATTGACATCACGTTGATACGAAGCAACGTTTACGTTCGCATGGGTGCTCCCTTATTTATACAACAGACATAAGCGGTGAAGCAATTCTCCAAAACCGCTATCGAGGCATTGGGTTACTTTAATGCTAACATCAGCATAGACAGTTGCGTGTCTAATACTAACATTTTTATTCTACCTGAGTCCGTGATGCAATCACATTTTGTAATCGTCACAGACGTCCTTGTAGGAAAAACCTTAAAATTTTGCAAGACGGTATAGTTGTGTCAAAGATAGAAGAAGCCTTTTGTCAGATTTGCAAGTTGCCTGAGATAGGTGAAAAACCTCTTAGTTTTAACGTAGGAAATGCAAGGTTTAAGGAGAAAATTAAAACTTTAATAGAAAATTACACTCCACGAGAAGAAAAGTCCTCACCTGTTTTAAAGAAAATAGTTTTGAAATCAACCTCCCAGAAGACTAGCTTTCTTGGAAAAGAAGATCGTCGACGAAAACACAGAAAAGTGGTTAGCTGAAGGCATAGTTAGACCAAGTTCTTTGGAATATGCTAGCCCACTCGTATTAGCTACGAAAAGGATGGCACCAAAAGGCTGTGTGTTGAAAGAATAATAAAGATATAATAAGGAAACAGTAGATCAGAACCCTTTTCCACTAATAGAGGTTCAAATAGACGCACTAAGTAAGGCCAACGTTTTTTGTACCTTGGCTTTGAGGTTACTAATGGAATAGTCCGTCGACTCACAAAACCCATGCTATTAGTACGTTCCCAGAACCCAATTCAATTAGAAAGATTCAGAGTTTTCTTGGTCTTACCGGGTATCGCTCGCCCTCTTACTCAACTTTTAAGACATAATCAATCTTTCCAGCTTGGACCAGCCGAAAAGATAGCGTTCGACGAGCTGGAAAAAACATCAAAACCAGTCTTGCACTTGTATATTCAAGAGGCAGAGACGAAACTTCGTACAGATGCAGAAATTGGGCTACGGGGCGGTGCTTTTCCAAAAATCCGATGATGACCAATGACTTCTATACTAAAAAGACGTCGTCAGCGGAGAAGCATTATAGTAGTTATGAACTTGAGGTTCTTGCCATCTTGAACGCTTTGAAAAAGCTGAGAGTTTATCTTTATGGTCTCCAGTTCAAAATAGGCACAGATCCCGCTGGGTTTAAAGCAACCGTGGAAAAGAAAGAGATTTTACCAAGGATCGTGGGATGGGCACTCGCATTGCAAGACTACGATTTTAAGCTGGAACATAGATCTGGATCGCGCATGAAGCATGTCGATGCTCTCAGCCGCAATCCTGCCGCCATGGTTATATCTAGCGAGGTGTTGCTCAAAGTGAAAGCAGCTCAAGATGCACACAATTATTTCAAGATTCTAAAAAAAGTTCTTGATAGCGAATCACATCAAGATTATTTCAAAGAACATGACGTACTTTACAAAGAAGACCGAAATGGAAACAAGTTGCTGTGTATTCCTAATCGCTTAGCTCAAGAGCTTATCAGATCCACTCACGAACAAGGACACTTTGGAACAAGGAAAATGGAGGAGATTTTGTCGAAAGACTACTTCATTGCGAATTTAAGCCCAAAAATCGACCATGTGAGACGGAACTGTGTTTGCTGTATTCTTTGCGACAGGAAGGCAGGAAAGTACGAATTATACCTACATACCATTTCCAAGAACGAGCTACCGTTATACACCTATCACGTCGATCATCTCAGACCTTTATCACCAACCAACAGGAATTACTACTATATTTTCTGCGTTGTCGATGAGTTTTCCAAATTTGTGTGGACATACCCATGTCGATCGGCATATGCGGCAAAGGTTATCAGCAAGCTTGAATCACAGAAGGCGGTACTCGTATTTAGAAAGCCATCGCGTATCATTTCGGATCGCGATGCAACATTCACTTCCACCTGCTTCAGGGACTATTGCGAGGAGGAAGATATCCAATATCTTCAAATAACGACAGGAGTGCCACGCACAAATGGGTAATCCGAACATATAAACCGTATCATCATCTCAGTTCTAACAATAAAGGGACGATAGATAAAGATAGATCCAAGCAAGTAGTACGGCTACACTAGTAAACTCCGAATGTTGCTAAATTGTTCCTATCAGCGAAGAAGAGTCCGTCCGAAGTTTTAACTGATCTGCGCATGAGAAACAAGACGTCATGGAAGACGTCGGTTTAGCTGAAAGTGAGAAGATGCCTTGATGAAAAGCGTGATCAAATCAGAGGGGAAGCATGACACACCATCAGTCTTGTCCAAGAATAAAACAGCAAGAATTACAAAAAGAAGCGGAAGCATGCATCCAAATACAACGCCAATGTTCTAGTTGCAAGAAAACACCATTTCGCAAGGTCGGGGAACAAGAGGGTCCAAGAAAGACAACAAGCAGTGCAGATTTTATAAAGACATGGCCAATGACTAAAAATGCCCGGTTCGACAGCGACGATGATGAAGCTACCACCAAGACGAATAATTACCAATCAAGACGAATAATCTGCAACTAAGACGAATAGCCACCAAAGAAGACGAGCAACCACCAATTAAGACGAAAAACAATCCCAAGATATTCAATGCAATTCTGTTGAGATGTCCACTGTAAGATGAAACCCTTAAGATGTTCAAGGCGATCTAGTTATGATGTCCAACCTAAACCGATACCTTTAAGATGCTCAACCCAAGACGATAGCTTTAAGACGATCATTTTACCAGAGCCGCTAAAAAGTTTAGGAGGGCCGAATTTGTGGGACCAAAGCCCTCTCAAGAATTCACCACATGCTGGCACAATGTGGACTCAGCTTGTGTCCTCGAAAACGAAATACATACATTTATGGCATTTAATTTAAAAAACTATAAAAGTAAAAAAAAACAAACAAATTCACAAAAAAAGAAAGTAAATCAACACAGCTTCAGTTTTCATCACATTAAATGATGGTTTTAGTACTTTTTAGTCCACTTGAATGTACATACATAGTTATAAGATAATAAAAAAATATACTAGGTATATATTATTAAAAACCAAACTTTAAAAATTATCACAAACATTTTTGGCACAAATCAATTTATGCTCCCTACATATAATTTTATTGCACTTTGTGCACGAAGCATTTGCCTCCCGTCTGATATTATATGGAAAATATGCACAGTAAGAACATTTTTTTGGTTTAGCCTCTTCTGGAAGTTCTTGTTGCGAACTAGAGTTGCTTTTATCATTGTATTGCTTATATCATTTCTTAAATGTCTTTTCAAAGTGGGAACTTGCAGTCTTTCCCTCATGAATGGCGATTCATTACCTTTTCACCATTATGGGAATTCATGGTGTGGACGTGGTGTAGTGGTACTAGCCATCGCTTCTCACTCGGACGGTCAAGGTTCTAATCCTACTCATGACAAGTTTTTCATTGTGTACTTGGAACTTAGTCAGAAAAATCTATGTGTGAAGGCATAACACTGACATGTAGATTTCACTGTTGTAGAGTTTTCAAGCACAAAACAACCTGGATCATTCCGAGTGAAGAAAAAACTCTCCGTCCTATGCGGACTCCCATCCCTGGAAAGTCAATATCGAAACCAAACACACCTGAGTTTAAAACCACTACATCACAACAACTTTCCTTTCTCCTCCTTCTATCTTTCCGCCCGCCCGACAGTAAAAGGGTATCATAAACCCCTTGAGGCGCGCGTAAATTATAAAAAAAAATGGGAGTATATGACATAGGAATAAATGTAAGTTGTATTTACAAATCCGTAGAACATAGCCATTGGCCATCTGTTTGTCTTCTTGTCACATGACAAGGAAAAGCCCTTGGTTGGTTTGTTCCTCTTCCTAAATAAGGCATAGCGTTGACCATATATTTTGTCCCACTTTCACACATCATAAGTATTTCCAGGCCATATTTGCTTGGCTTATTACTCGTAGGTATATATCCTAAAAGGGAAGCATCCTCTAAAGCCATCTATCTATTCATCTATTGTAAGGTATGACCCGGGTGTATAATTATTTATACATTGTCGAATAAACAAGTCACACATTTTTCGGGTAGGATTAAACACATTCTCTTTCCTAAGTGATGGACGCAATGTTTTGTCATCCATCCAGACGCACCTTAATCAAGAAATCGAATCGATATCGGCTCATAATGGAACGTACATCATTGAAAGTACTTCATTGAGAAAGATCGGTCAAATAGTTCTTCTTTGGATAGGTGATTATCTTTCCTCATCGCTGCCACCTTCAGTCTCTAAAAGAGCGGACAAAATACCTTGTTCATCTAAGTTTTGACGCTCCATTGCAAGGTGATGTCTTTAAAATTTAACCTAAATGCCAATTAGAAAAGCAACAATTCAGTACCAAACAACAACAATATAATATAGCCATACAAAAACACAAATTGAATGAGAAGTAAAGTAAAGTTATAAGAAATATCAGAATCATAAAAGTCACAAAAAAGATAATCATGCGTAAATTTGACTCAAATCGTGGTTATAACTCAAAATGGGTGACACCTTCCTCAACAACATGTCCACTCACCGAAAGATACTCGCGCCGACTGGGATGTTACGAACGCACAACGAATTATTCGGTATATTTAAAGAGAGAGAGAGCTATATTTTGAGTCAATTTGACGCAGATTATCTTTGCAGGGTTAATAAAATCGAGATCTTAGATTTGGGAAATCCCATAGTTACGTAATTTTTAAATTCACCGAGGTAAGGTTAGGTTAGAGTGGATGTTATGGAGAATTATTATTATCCTCCATGTATTATAAAAAGACTGCTTGTTATTTTCAAAGCCAATTGTAAGTGCGTACTCCAAATAATGTATTAACGAAGATTGTCAAATCAAACACAACCCTTGTATTTGACGTTAACCTTAAGTCACTTCGGTTTCCCTTTTTCCGCCATTTCTTTTTTGGTAACTAACAGAGGGAGTACGCGCAGAAGCGTAAGTAATAAACTGTTTTCCATATCAATATCCTATTATTAAAATATACTTCTAGGAAATAAAAAAAATAAAGTGTGTTTTTATGTGAAAATTCCTTTACAGTTGCCAACAAATTTTTATTTCGCTTCTTTAGAAGCAATCGCCGAAGAAGCACATTTATGTAATCATAAGCCAAGTGCAGTTTGTCCACCAGAGCACCACCACACAATATCCCGATCGTCATCATCAGCCTTCATTCGAAACCGATCAAGAACGCAATCCAGCAAGTCAACAAAGGAGCAGCTAAAATCGAAAGCCGACATACGTTCGTATTGCAGATATTTGAACGCCAGCGGAGTGCTGCCGGTTGAACACAAAGACGGCGGGGTAAAGAATTTGATCTGATGAGTTTTTGAACCTTTTGAAATTTTTAAGGGTGGGGTCCAAGTGTGGCGCAGAGCTAGGAATTTAGTGAGTAGGGTCGAAGATTATGAATTTACCGGGTTACGGGGCCGGATAACGGTTTAGCCATGGCGTATCATGCCACTTCTACGATCAGCCAGCAACGTTGCCAATGTACAAAAAGGAGATAGCGACAGTACAAATGACCTAAACGGGACTATGCACGAACGGGATACAGCTGCTGCAAATGAACCATCTGTAGAAAAGAGGTTAAATGACATGATGCGGTTAATTCAAGAACTTCAAGCCGAGATTTTAGGTCAAAAGGTGCGGCGACTGGTACAAGTACTGACGGTTCGGGTCCATCGGCAATTGGTGTTAGTAGAGAAGTTTCTGGGAGAGATTTAACTGTTGCATTAGAGGAACTTAGTAGAACTTCGTCAGAGCAAAGAGCAGACCATGGGCGCAGGCTTTCCGATCTACTGGATTCCGGAAGATTGGCCCATGTTTCAAGAGTCCTTCAGAATGTCAACCCAGGAATACCAGTATTCATAACGGCAAAATTTGATGCGGCTACAGAAGGCAACTGGTTACAGGAATTAGCAGGCATGGTTAATGTTAGTTTCAGCGAACAACTACATCAGTCTTCAGCTAGGGGTACTGGTCGATCACGGTTTTCCATGTAAACGATGCGGTAGGCGAGACAAGAAACGATAAAGGTTGCAAAGTTTGTTTCGGCTAACATGATATCTCGAGATGCATGCGACTATTGGATACGGACAATACTGCTTCAACTGTCTGCAGAGCGGTTATCGAAGCACACAGTGTGAGAAGCGACAACATTGCGACATGAGGGGCTGTACGAAGAAGGTCTACAAACTTCTCCACGACTCTAGTGGTTCGATTGCTCACGGAAAATTAGCCGGTTATGCAGGGTACATCTGAACACCAGGGGCAAGTGTTTAGCAATACGGCTAAGGAAGATTCGACAATGACAATTTTGTTCAACATTTTGCAGCTGAAAAGGTGGTCTTTACGTATGCGTTCTTTGATGAAGATCTTCGGTATCTCTGATGGATAAAAGTCTGACAGATCATCTAGGACTTCAGGCTCACAAGGAAAAGTTAACGTTGCAATGGTTTGGGAATACCAGTGTGACGGACACGTCGAGTAAAGTGGATGTGCAGATATCTGGGGTTCGACAAGAGAGTAGACGTTTTACGCTCAAGAGTTTAAGAACGTTAGTGATCTCAAGTTACCGACACAGGCGCATAAGGTCAATGAATTGCAATTCGATTTCCAGCTACGAAGTAGCAACTCCAGAGTTGCTGATTGGACTGGACAACGCTCACTTAGGAGTTCCACACAAGATTTTAGCCGACGGTTGGAGATGTCCCGCAGTAGTTTCTAGCAAGCTCGGATGGGTGGTATATGGCCCGTTGGTACATGGTGATCTTTTGAAACGACAACATTTTCCTCCCGGAAAGTCGTGAACAGGCGCTGAGAAGGTTCCTTGCATTGGTGAGAAGGCTTAAGCAGGATGATGGTTTTTATAAAGCATACTATCATAACCGAGCATGTAACGAAGGGGTTTGTAAAAAGACTTAGTGACGAAGAAGCTGCGAAGAAGGGACCTCGTGTAAGGTATCTACCTCATTTCGGCGTTCAGAATCCCAAAAAACCAGGGAAAATACGCGTGGTGTCCGACGCAGCCAGGCCAACATCTAGACTTTTTGACCATTTTGATGCAGTTCAGAGAAAAACTAGTCGGTTTGTGCGCTGGCACTGTTGAAATGTTCCCCCAGGTGAGAATACGCAAAGAGGATCAAGATGCGCAGCGCGTCTTATGGAAGCAAACACCAGATTGACCATTCAAGGACTATGATATGAGAGCTATGATTTTTGAACCTACGTGCTCACCTTGTTCAGCGCAATTTGTGAAGGATCAGAATGCTTTAGATTTTCAAAGAGAAATTCCTGAAGCTGTTTCAGCTATTTTAAAAAATCATGATGTAGATGACTACGTGTGTTGTTTGCAAATGAGGGCGAGGCTATAAGGGTCTCCGAGCAGATGGTGTGGATTCACAGACAGTGTGGTTTTAATTTAAAGAGATTTGTATCGAACTCAACCGCGGTTAGGTTTTTTGGTAGACAGGAGGGTTCTTCAATCTTAAATCTTGAAAGAGGCAATACAGCAAGTTTCCAGAAAGTATTGGGCACGTATTGGGACACCACGAAAGATGTTATTCTTTTTGTAATGGGCTTTGGGAAGATTGACCCCGCATTGCTGAAAGGTGAAAGAAGACTAACGAAGAGTGAAACTTTAAGTATATCAATGTCGGTTTTTGACCCCTTTGGCTCAGCAGCCGAGCACACGTTAACTACGACTGTTATTCTGCAGATAATCTGGCGGACGAAGATCGAGTGGGACCAAGGTAAAATGGATGAAGCCAACGTTTTATGGGTAGATTGGCTGCATGAGCTAAAGGAAGTAGAGAGCATAAGCATTCCTCGGTGCTACAACGCAGCTCGCCAACAGCCGACTTAGTATTCATGGCGGGTAAAACAAAGTGCGCGCCGCTCAAATTAACATCGGTCCTACGCCTGGAGCTGCAGTCTGCCGTTGTAGCTACACGACCCGACAAAAGTAGTGATGTGGATGTGGAACGCACAGTTCTTTCTTGGATCACTTCTGATCACTGACGTTACAAGCCTCATGTTGCCCATTGAGTTAATGAAATCTTAGAAAGCAGCGAGATAGGAGTACGGAGGTGGGTTCCCAGGGTGCTTAATCCAGCCGATTTCGGTGCGCGCCTAAAAAAGGGGAAGCGCCAATCATTTTGGATAGGTGGTCCAAAGTTCCTGAGGGAAGATGAAAATTGCTGGCCGCAAAACCAGCCCCCGTCATCAACCGACGAAGAACTACGCACCAAAGCTACATTACTGCTAATACATAGACCTGATGCTCTTAGTAACTTTTCCGGTTTCATCCGATTAAAACGAGTTTAAGGTTGGATCTTACGATTCCGAAGGAACTGCTCGCTGGCTCCATATGACCGGGATTTCGGAGGATTGACGGTAAAAGAGCCTGATGAAGCAGAGCTATCTATATGCCGCAGTGTTCAACTGGCTGTCTTCACAGAAGAATATAATGCAATACATACCAGTGGTAAAGTAGACAAAAACGGCAAGCTTTGGAAATTAACGCCCTGTTTAAATGAGTCTCTTGTTATTTATGTTAAAGGATGAATAAATGGAGCAGTAGCATTTCCCCCCACACCCGGAGGCCGATGGTACTCCCGAAAAATCATCATGTAACAGATCTTCTTGTAAGTCAGTACCATTAGCTTTGGAAAGGTCAAAACGAAAACACCATCATCGCGAAGATGCGATGAAGATATTGGATACCTCATATCAGAGTCGTGGTCCGGCGCATTGCAAATTCTTGTCCAGTTTGTAAACGAGCCAACGCGAAGCCAGTTACACCATTAACGGGTCAGCTACCAGAGGACAGGCTGACTCGTTTTGCGAGGCCATTTCCTTACGTCGGGCTAGACTATATGGGACCGTTTCTGGTGGTCAATGGCCGAAACACCGAAAAACACTGGATTGCTATTTTTACTTGTTTATCAACACGCGCCGTACACTTGGAGATTGCTAGAGACATTTCTACCGACACATGTCTAATGTGCATCCGGAATTTCACAAGTCGTCGAGGGACCCCATTGCGTATTCGACAACGGAATAAATTTTGTTGAAGCCGACCGAGAGCTACAACGGCAACTAAAGGACTTCAATCACGAAAGGATCTCGGATGTTGTAGCGAATAAAAGGATTGGGTGGATTTTTAATTGTCCCTTAAATCCACATGCCGGTGGATGCTGGGAGCGCCTCGTGCGAAGTATTAAGCGGGCGATGAGACTTGCTTGTTTGGTGAGAGTCTTCACGAGGACGAATTGTACAGCTTGATGTGTGAAGCCGAAAACGTTATTAACTCTAGACCCCTGACTCACGTTCCATCAAGTGCACCCACTGAAGAACCTTTAACTGTTAATCATTTCATTAAAGGTACATCTAATTCTGAACAGACGCCTCACCTGCACGAACAGAACGTGCGTACGACAAGGAAACAGTGGCGAAAGGTGCAGCAAATACAACACAGCTTCTAGAAGAAATGGCTGGCAGAGTATCTGATCGATTTGTGCCCAAGGACGAAATGGTTTCAGCCCATGAAACCACTATCAGAGGGCGGTTTGGTGCTTGTTTGTGACAATGACACTCATCGTTCCAAGTGGCCCATGGGAATTATAACAAGAGTGGTCCCTGGAAAAAGATCGAAAAGTAAGTAAGAGGCGAAGCTGGATGTATGGATGGTGAATCCTACTGTGGTTAGATTCACGGATGTGGGGATGTTGTGGAGAATTATTATTATCCTTCATGTATTATAAAATGACTGATTGTTATTTTCAAAGCGAATTGCAAGTGCGTACTCCCATTAATGTCTTAACGAAGGTTGTCAAATCAAACACAACCTTTGTATTTGACGTAGATCGGTTTCCCTTTTTCCGCCATTTTTGGTTGGTAACTAACAGAGGGAGTACGGAAATAAAACGCACAATACCGAACAAGAAAAAGTGTGTTTTTATTTGAAAACCTCCTCTGCAGTTACCAACAGTGGCTATTGGAAAAAGAACAACTCTCTTAGGCCTATTGAAGCCACTTGGACTTGTGATGCTCCTACTATTGTAACCATTTTGAGCTTCTGAAGGAGCATGGGAAACTGTTAACGCCTAGACTGTTTGGATCGCTTAAGTGATTGTAGTTGTAGTTTTTGTATTGCATAATTCATTTCCGACTTTCAACCTGTGCGGTAGTGTTTTTCTTTTTCTCCCGTATACCGAATTTATTTCCACTTTCCTTCAAAGCCCCGTAAACTGTGGTTTCACTATTTTATCGCCGCTGTTCGTCGCCCTTGTTTTGCCTGCTGATTTCACAAGTCCCCAATTTGTAAAAGAAATAAAAACGAAAAAAATAAATAAATTCACTTAGGTCCGTTTGCTGATACGAAACTTAAAAATTTATGTTTAATATAAACCCTTAAGTATTAGTTATTGCTTTGCACCAAACGTAAAATCCAACATAAAAATCCTAAAGTTGAACATAAAATAGGTGGAAGAAAAAGTACCAGATAAGATAGTTATGCTGAACTTAAATGTTCATTTGTTGTTGGTTTTCACTTATTAGTCCATAATCGTGAAGATTATTAGAATTATATTATATCACGTTGGCAAATTGAGAGTAAGCATTTTCATTGGTGGAGGCATTGAGAGAACGAAGAGAAATTACATGGATACAAAAGAAAAACTCTAAGCAATAACAAAACCTCACAGTTCTTATTTCAAAGTGGGCACTTACTACTCGTATTTTCGACAAAGAGATCAATCTGCTTCATGTTTTGCTGGCAATTAAATGCAACAATGATTCGAGCTATGCAATGCTAATGCAGAACGGTCATATTTTTGAAAAAATTGAATAGATTTCAGACCCAGCAAACTAAATCAATGAACTCTACAATACTTTGGAAGCTTACAAGTCCACAGGAAGAAACATCGAAAAGCAACTGGCAGCGATTGAAAATCTTTCTAATAAGCAAGCTGAACACAACAAGGATAGTGAGGTAATCAAATACCATCGTGATGGATTAAAAACATTCCTTAAATCAAAGTTCGCCATTCTCCTTAAATGCTTACTTATATACATAAACGAATCTAACAATCTTCTCCCTACTGATCTTAACCTGATTCTTCACTCCTATTAAAAAAAAAACACATCCCATCAGATTGATTTGGATCCAGAGAGGAACTCATAGTGACTGTTGATCGTTGCCGAAATCGGTAACGAATTAAGAGCTGCTTCCAACAAAATTGATGGATTACCCGACCAAATTCATTTCCAAGCTAGTTCCCCGTACAATGTCTCAATTCATTATGAATAAGTAGACATGAAGTAGCACATAGTAGCACTTTTAACTATTCCAACTGAGCGTAGTATCCTGCCAGCCGTCGCTCCAGAAAAACTGACCAAACAATTCGGAACTTCATGGACACTCTTCGAATGGAATAAAAAACAACAAAAAAACACTGTGGCGCTGGCAGCCCGGTATGTGCCATGGCCTACCTTCTTGACACTTATTTGTGTTGCTCATGTTTTTATTTTTGTCACATCTGAGCGGGGCCTACGGTTTATTGCCGAGTCCGAACGGCACTCCTTAGAAGCTTTTTTGAAGGCAATTTTTTTACTTTCGGGAGTTTGCCATTGCCCGCCTTAAGGGTGATGGCGATTTTGAAAAATTGTTGGTGACCCAGTCAGGAATCGAACCCAGACTCTCTGCGTGATAGTCCAATGAGCTAACTATCGCGCCATCGCCATCGCCCTTCGAATGGAATAGAATTGAAAAGATGAAAAAGGAAAACAATACGGCATTCTACGTTGAAGGTGATCCTAAATGCGCTGATGCTTTTCGAGTGCGTAACTGCTTTCAACGAAAGTATACTATCACCAATAGCGAGTGCCAGATGATTTCCGCTGTTGACAGTGTCAGCATTTGCAAAATCAACATCCCATCTTAGTACTCGTGGCTGTTCCCGACTTCCCCTGGGCAGATAAGTATCAACATGTAATCTGAGGAACGGCAAATAATAATAGACGTTGTTTTTATAAAAAGCATAGTAACAGATCCCTCTCCAAGTCCTCCTCCTCTAATTCAATTAAATCCTCAGTCGCACTTTACCCTTTTATCTCTTTCAAAAAATAATAACTACCACCGTCTCCTTCTTCTTTCTTTTTTTCATAACTTTTCTATCCAGTGCAATCTTTCTTTTATAAAGCAAACTTTCTAAAAATCAGTAAATAGCACAGCAGATGCCCATTGAACTTTTACAACATACATACCTAAAAATGATGGTATATCGATTTTTTATAAAAAAAATAATTAATTCTTTTTCCCTTTGCGTTCCGTTTTCACGCCTTAAAACATCATCCACTAGCCCACAGTGAAACAAGTTACGGGATGTTTTCCTTAATAGCAGATCCTCTTTCGTCTATTCCAAATATCTCGGTACCAATCTTTATTTCACCGAGCTTGACGATTCTCTGTTCCAGCGCTACCTCAACAATCCGTAACCCAATCTTATTAACAACCCTACAAAAGAAAATCTGATGGTTACCCTCTTTCCATCTCTTTGAACAGCAGGTCGTCGACTGATCCACTCACCACTACCAACCTATTTGCCACCTTTTTTAATCAATCCCTCACTAACGAATCCTATATGACAGATTCATCCTATTTTAATTACCTATTGAACTTCACGATTTCTCTCACACACCTTGGACGCGTCTCTTTTCGAAAAAAAAGTTACACCATCTTAATGACGACCCCTTCCTTTTTCTAATCTCTTTCGTCTATCCCTTTCACAAGGAGAATTTCCTCATATTTGGAAAACCTCCTTCATAACCCCGATTCTAAAAAATTAATCCAAGAATGATTTAACCGAGCACCGTTCCATCGCTAAGCTTTCTCATAAACTCAAACTTTTCAAAAGTATTTTGTATGAAGCAGGTCAACCACCACAAATTTCATTGAGTTCATATCATTTGCTCTTTCAGCCCTGAAGAATGGTAATGAAGTCGATGTAATTGCAACAGATTTTAGCAAGGCCTTCGATAATCGTCATCGATTAATACTCTTCAAATTGTCTGCTCTCAGCTTTTAACCCATACTGTTAAAATAGATATTCTCTTACCTGACAAACCGTTTTAACAATGCTCATCTTAGGTCAGCCATTCGGTTTAATTTTTAGCCACCTCTAGAGTTCCAAAAGCTAGCCATCTATGTCATCTTCTTTTCATAATAACCATAAGCGAGCTCGAAAGGATCATCATACACTCGTCTGTCTCCCTTTAAGCCGACGATACAAAAATTTTCCAAAACTCTTTTCTCTCCCCATGACTCCTTCCTCCTTTACCAAAAACCTGATAGTTTTTCCATCTGGTGCCTCAAAAATTTTTTAGAACTTAATATCGCCAAATGTCAATCCATCAAGTTTTCACATTAGCGGCACCAATCTCCTCTCCGACTCAACAATCGATAACGAACCTATCTCCTCCGCTCAATCTCTTCGCGACCTGGGTATTTTGTATGAGAAGGAACTCAACTTCCGCTCACAAATGGATGAGATAATTCTAAAAGTCAACTCGGTATTAGGTTGTGTAAAACGGTGGTCCTGAGAATTTACCAAACCATACGTGACCAGGTCTCTCTAAATTACCTTTGTTCTTCGTTTTCTTCTATTTGCTGTTCGAGCTATGCCCTGGAATAATCGTTTTATTCTGCCCCCTATCAAAACGTCCCAACCTTAATAACTTAAACACCAACGCAGAGATGCAGCGGACTTTCTCTTCATTCAACAACTCCTTTCAGATCACGTTGATTAAGCGTTCCTTCATATCTCTATATTCCTCAACACTAACCTTCATTATCTATGTAACCCTCGTTTCTTCGTTTTACCAACCCTAGTGAACCAATCTGCCGTATGCAACAAAAGATCAACTTAAATCTCATTGTTTTAAATCGCACCGTCGCGTCGTTTAAAAATATGTCAAGCCTTTTTGCAGATTTACTAATAATACGAGTACAATGTCTTGTGATGACACCTATGATAGCGCTGAGATACTATAAAATTATAAAACTTTTAGGGCTATTCGGATCCAGCTCTGCCCAGATTTGTTTGGCCGTTAGACATGTTCGCTTGAGGCTTGTTCCCTTATTAGCATCCAGCTTAAAAATTTGTTTGCACGGAGCTATTGGTATAGAAATGATACCATTTTCCGGTGTAGTGGGTATAGTAGTTCCAATTTTGGCAAGTTTATCACCCCTTAGGTGAGTATCGACCTTATAATCGAGACATACTATATAACCAATGTATAATGCGAAGTAAGAAGCCTCATTTGTTTCCAATGGCTTTTTTGTAAGAGAATGGCTTTTTTTACTTTTAGTTGAGTTTATTAAAACTAAACGAAAAACTTATGTCTATACATACCTTTATGTATTTTTAAATATATGCTTAAAATATCAGGCACGGGCACCAGCATCTCTTTGTACAAGAGTGATTTAATTTGAAGAGGTCAGCAAAGGTTTTTCTTAGCTCTCTGTCGCATTAAAGAAGTACAATAGTAAATGTAAATGCTTAGATTTATAGTTTTGCACAGCGCTGTTGAAAAGGTTGAATGGTTTTGCTTAAATGATTAGTTTAAAAGTGAATTAATGGAGCAAATGTTTATATTGGAGAACTATATAGGCACAACGGTACCTCTCTTTGTTTCCCTTCCTTGCTTTGCCGGCATTGTGTACAATCATTTTAAGGCAACTAAAAACTTCTTAGATGCAGGCCAATTATACTACAATACATACAAAGGGCGATGGCGATGGCACGATAGTTAGCTCATTGGACTATCACGCAGACAGTCTGGTTTCGATTCCTGGCTGGGTCACCGTCAATTTTTCAAATCGCCTTCACCTTTTCGGCGAGCAATGGCAAACTCCCGAAAGTAAAAAATTGCCTACGAAAAAGCTTCTAAGGAGTGCCGTTCGGACTCGGCGATAAACCTTAGGCCCCGCTGATAAGATAAGATGTGACAAAAATGAAAACAGGAGCAACACAAATGAGTGTCAAGAAGCTAGGCCATGGCCCATACCGGGCTGCCAGCGCACAGTTATAGAAGTTAATCTATTATATTAATTATAATTAACGTGGACTTCCAGAGCGCGACATTAACTTGGGGTCCGCCTTATAACATATGCGTAATATGAATCATAAATATTGGAATCATTTGAACAAATATTGGAATCATTTGAACAATAAGACATTTGAGTGCGATTTTAAAACACACCTTGTCAATTGTTATTGACGAATCTAAAAAAAAAGTATTAAAGCTTAATGCCTCTAACGACTGAAGGATTATTACAGAAATTCGTCATTAAATTCAATAATCTGTTAAATTGTTATTAAATAAAATTATGTATGCAGGTACTCGTGTATATTAATATTCTTATTGCAAAAATAAATGAGCACAACATCTTGACAAATTTTCTCATTAATTATATGTACATATGTTTATGCTATTACAATTTGTTTTTTTTTCTAAGAAATAAGTAGTCTTATAATTTCGGCGATTTTTATTGTACATTTCAATATAATTAAACTGGAATATCATTTTCTGATATGTTAACTTTTGGTAAAAAGTTTGACCACGCTGATATTTCGGCAAATAGTCGATCGCCGGGACATTCTGTATTACGTACTTGCCGATGACCCATCAGTTTGAAATTGCTGTCGATGTACCCGTTTTCTAAACCAAATCCAATTAAATCTCTGGCGGCTTGAAGCATATTTGATGGAGGTAATGCAGCTAAAAAAAAGTAATTTAATTTACTGGCAAAATCAGGTTTTTAAAAGCATATCATACTTCTCCAATCCCCAATTAAACATATACCAACACTTTTATCATTGTACTTTGGTGCATGCGCTCCAACTACATTAAATCCCCGGCCAATATAGATTTGCCCATCGCCACCTATAGCAAAACTGTATCCAATGTCATTGAATCCACGTTGCAGTTGATGATAGTCTTGCATAGAGCGCATTGCTTTCATACATTCTGATGAGGTAAAGCATGAAGCCGGCACATACGAATGATGGATTATGACAAACGGTGCTGGACCATTAAATTTTTCGATCAACTTTGGTGTTCTAGCACCCCACTCATCCCGACTGATCATTTGGCTAATAGCTGGCATTCTTGGTAGAAACACTATGGAATACAGAAAACTTAATTTGTGTTGAAATATGTTACATTTATTCAAAATATTAGGCATTATTTGACAAGACTATTTTATTATGTATGTACATCTGAAAAAAATGAATATTTGCTAAAAATATACGTCTGTATTTTCGCCATTTCCTGGCAAAACTTAGGGGTATTTAGTATAGTATTATAATTAAAATTGAATGTCGTTTTATTGGTTGAAATGTTAATTTGTATGCAATTATTTTAACTATAATTGTGTTACCTAATCAAACCCTAATAAAGGTTTCAAATCAAATTTATATCATTAAATTTAATGAAAAAAAGACATGTAAATGCGAGTGAGTAAACAAGAGGTTACTTTTGTTTTTTTTATTTTAATGCATGCAAGTGGAGTAGTAATTGCCTTCTAACAATATTTGAAATTATGCAAAAATGTTGCTCTAAGGGGTTTCATGTTGAAAGTGCTAGCCTCTCGTTTACATCGTCTCCTTTAATAATAATAAAGACGCAGAATATTTATTTCAAGCAATATCGGCTTAACGAGTCATATATGAATACATTAACTGTTTTTAGCTAATAGAGTGACTTACAATATGTAGGCTATTATTTTACTAGGATCTTGCTACCACAAATCATGTTATTCTTCATTAACGCTTTTCAGATGATGTAAAGGCATATGTTTCGCTCTTTATTTTGCTTATAAAAAAGGATACTAAACTTATGTCAGATTTAGCCACACAAGCATTAATTAGAGAATTGGATATATTTCTAGCGCATCGTGGGAATCGCATTGAAATATGGTAGGATAGTGGCGCTGCATAGTTTTAACGAAATTATCCTCCTGCATTCTCTATTAATATTTATTTTCAAAGGCATCTCTTAACGATTCATTTAAATACATCTTCTCAACATGCACGTCTCACTCGTATTGTCGTGCTGCTCAATTCCCGATCACTTTGAATTCATTGAAGATGATATGTTTATTCCCTTGCTAGTTTGGGAAAGGGGCCAAAACTTTCCGGAACGCTGATACTCTAAATAGTTGACTAGTCTACAGTTCTGAGGAAAATGGAGCTCTATAAGCCCTAAGGTTAAGCTGAACTAAACAGTATTACTTCGAAAGTCTAAGTGACTAAGTGAATACTGGGTAAGATTTCTCAATTCAACATTGAGCGTGCTACTAATTTTCCTCTGAATACTAGGTAAGATTTCTCAATTGGGCGTGCTATGAATATTCCAGCGTTACCACTCAGACAAATACAGGACAAATACAGTAGACCATACGTTAGTATCCCTGAAAGATATTCGTCTGGAGGAATAATGTTAAGGTTTATGAACAACTAAGAATTGATATGCACAAGTTCATTTCGTTATTAAACCAGAAGAGAAATAAGGTCATCATGACATCAGAGCTATTGAATCGGAATCGAGAATTTGAAAGCCGAAAAATTGAATCATTAAATTACAATATACGAGTATACGAGTATCTTTAATTTTTTTGAGTTAACCATGATTGCAATTGTATCGATTTTTAATAACATATACAGAAATAAGAATCAAACGACGCTGGACCATTAATTTAATTTGAATTTATGATAGAGTTTGTTGTTTTTACACTTTGAATTTCAACCCGAGCAACCAATAAATTGCATCAGGTTTCAAAGGAATTGTAATAAATTAAACACAGCAGAGTAGGAAATAATATAGTTTGCCGTACGCCCCATAAGTAGTTGTCTTGTTTTCAAATTAAATTGTACAAAAACTTACACTCCGGTAAAAGACAGGTTATGAAACTGTTTTAATAAGTTTCTTATTGGTTTCTTATTAAAGACAAGCACAAAAAAGTGCTATTCGATTATATTTACAAATTTACCAGACCGAAGATGTACTTAAGATGTACTAAAGCGAAAAATGTTGCTTTTGAAACCGAGACATTAAAAAATGCCTATTATCGTAGAAGACAACTCTCCAAAGGGTGAAGTTCTCTTCCTGAACATTTTGAAAACATTATGAATAGAGACGTACATAATCGTCGACGAAAAATTTATTCGTGAATTTGCATATAGAAATTCTTATCCATAACTTTCCATCCAATCTGCTTATAGAGCTACTATGTGGCAATAATAAATTACATTTGTTAGGTACTCGTAGTTTCAACTTCAGAGTGAAAGTAAGTAAGTGTAAACAGTAAGTGTTATCGATCGGCCAAAATTCCCGGTTTTTTTCATTGCCATAATCCATTATCATTCATGAAAGCATAGTAAGTAACAACATCAAAAGTTATTTAGTTAATACACTCATGAATATGCACTCCAACCCACCGGCACTCATTCATTCAAACTGGTTGTTGATGTATGATAACGCGTATCACATACGGCGTTGTAAAAAGTTAACCGAAATGAACTGGCGAAAATGGTCATGTTTTGAAATGTTTGTACAATACAATACAATATGTTTTATTTTGCATGTAGTATACTCATGTGTTTATATTTTAATCAGCAGAAAAAGCACACTGAATAACAAATTGACCACACATGCATACCTGTTTATGTACTCGTGTCACTAAAAAACCACCAGAGCTTTTTTGTGTTTCGCTGGCTAATTTTATTTTTCTTTTAATGTACATATCTCATATGTTTATATATTTGTGTATATAAGTTTTAATGCTGATTTTTTTTGTTTGAAAACATTTTTCTGAACTATCGAAACATTTTGACTTTTTGCTGCCGTTTTTAAAGCAGTCGTAGTGGCATCCGTATGCGAGAGTTCTGATGTTACTCACCGTCTCACTGTGATGTAACATATGGCCTTATCTTACGTTTTTTTCGATAATATTATAACTGATAGCTTAAGATTTTGCTTTTATGTTTGATTGCAGCTCTCATAATTTAAAAAAAAAAAACTTGTGAGTGAAAGTAAGTTCATTCATCAGTTTAAATTTATGGATCAATTTGTTCCAGTTTTCTTGTATTCTCGTAGAAACATATATACAGTGTCGAACAAAACTAAAGCGCGGAATTTTGCGTTTATAGACAAAAATTTAATTATACTAGATTTTTAAAAATAAAAGTGGAAATTCATTAAAAATTGCTGCCACCAAACTATAGGTAGAAAAACAGCTGAACATATCCGAAGCATAGAATCTATTAAATTGTTTGCAATATAGGTAGTCATAGGAATGTTTTTCCAGGCCATTTCAGTTTAGATATTATTTCGGCAGCTATCGTATTCTATTCTCCGATCTACAATTTCCAATAGACCTTTAATGGGATTGAGATCAAAGGTTTGAGGAGACCAACTAAAAATGTGAACTGTATTTAGAGATCCGTGCTTCGGATCATTGTCGTGTTAAGAAATCCTTTTAAATGGAAATTCCTTTTCCGCATGGGGCAGCATGACGTTTTGGAGATTATGTCTTTCTCTTTCGTGTGTTGTTTTCGATGTCACTGTTCTTTATTTGGCAATAGTGCAGCCGATACACGATTTTGTTAGATCTAGATCTAGCTAGACCTCGCGATCTCTTCTGAAATAAAGGGTTTTTTCGCACGGATAAAAAAAATTAAATCTAGGTTCAGTTTCTTGGTTTTTGGATCGAACTGTTTCATATCCCAGGGTTTAATTCGGCTTTTATGGACCTAGTTGATGCAAGGGGATTTTTTCGTTTTACTTTTTAAGTGGTGTCCCGGTTATCATGTTGAGTGGTTTTACGTGGTTAATGAAGTGTAAGCAGCCAGAAGAATGGAAACAGCTTACCATTTTTGATATGATGGCGTGATAAATATTGAATTTATTGGCATTTGTGTTGTACCTCACCTTGTTAAAATCACTTATTATTTGAGATATCTTAAGATCAATATATAAGTGAGTAGAGTGTTTGTTCTGGACCATTTTTAAACACTTTCAATAAAATGACAAACTAAAATGCGAAAGAAAATCAACAGATCAGAGTTATGGTACTTCTAGTGTTTAATATGCACGCGTCTACGAAAATAATATCCTGGACACTGCATGTGCTTTAATTTTGTTGTGGCTATTTTTAATAAATTTTCACTCTTGTTTTAGTATTTTTGTTTAAATAAAACAAAAAGATTTAAATAAATGCAGTACAAAGTAAGCTATTCAGCAAAACGTATATGTATATTATTCTGTGCTCTAGTTTTTTTCCGACAATATACTATATACATGTGTTTGTATGTGTGTATGTATTATATTTATTTCTTAATTTTAATGAGAATAAAATAGCTACATATATAGCATTATCTTCTCCAGCTGTTCGACTGATTGGGATGATTTAATTAACATGTTTACATAATCGTAAGCACATTATACATATTACTTTTTACAGAAGTATATGATATGCCAATGGACGGAATAATTTCTTACAATAACGTGTTAAGTGTCCTGAATGCAGATTATTAGTATCTTAATTACTAATAGAAATAATTGAGAGATTAGCTCAACCTAACCAAAACATAATTTAATGTAGTTTATATGTTTTGATAAATGTGTTGGAGCATTTCGTAACACAGAGATGTTTATATCAATTTCAAAGTTATTTTAATGTTAGTATGCATTTATGCATGTTTCTGTGCCTTTGATAGTAGGACTGGGAGGATTGGGATCTTTTATAGAGTCTTCTTAGTATTTCTTGCTAAACCTTTTTTTCATCCATTTCTCTTAGGCTAAATATACAATGATATTTACAACTCTAGGCCTGATTTCCCATGAACTGCCATTATTAGAACTATTGACAGAGTCCACGTACTTACAAAAACGGGTGATTCTTTGGAAGTGTACGTTTTTTCAAAAATTAAAAGGAACAACAAATTCAATTTTATCGAGTAATCCTCATTATCATACAAAAGTACAATTATTTATATCTATCTTTTCAGAATTATTCCTTTTTGATGTTTCCCAGAACTGTGGCTATCATGGTTTATTTTGCAGGGTAAATTTTCGATGACGGGTTTAAGTATTAAGAGTGACGTCTGACCAATCACTCGAGTAATGCTGGCCTCCAATTCCTCAATTTTTCCATGTCAGCTTTGGATTTTACGTAGTCACGAAAGAAAATATAGAGGAATGTTGGTACATGCTCCTTAGCACATAATCTACACCTAAACGTTTTTACTTATTGACGTAGCCAATAATCCAGAAATATACCTATATCTTAACAAACGATTCGAAATCTTGGAGGGCTTCAGTTCTTGCAAAAAATAAATTTACGTATGCTTCTAAGCCAAGATATTTATGTAAAATATGCCACGTTTTTGCATACGATAAGCCAAGTTGAGAAAGGCGCCGGGTCATCACGGTTATCAAGTTTACTCTCCGCTATATTTTTTTTACTTACAAACTTTTCGATAATATAGTGAATTGTGCGTTTAATGAGCCGATTTTTGCCTCTTCCATATCAATGCTCACCAAGGCGTCACTGAAATCACGCTGCTTTCATCCAATTATGTCAATATTACGGAGTAGGCAAGTAAATGGCCGGACTTTTACAAGATTATGTTGTACTTTGGCTTTAACAAGCTAATAGTACGAGTGTTCCAATATACATAACTCTGGAGGAGTGTCTCGCGTCGATCACAATGTGGTCAGTCTGTTTTAAGGTGGGTTGAGCAGGAGGTCTCCAAGTCCCCTTGTAAATATTGAGATGTGGGAATCGCTTGCTAGCTACGACAATGTTTCGTCCCGCTGCGAAGTCGATTATCCTGAATATATTATGGTAAGCGGTGCCCCCTCCTCCTTACATTTAACGCAAAATCACCGAGGACAATTTTTATGTCGCAGCTGGGGCGTTGCTTGTAGGTCTTCTTTTAGAACGATCTTTGGGGTCGTCATCTTTTTCCTCTGTGGGGCTTATGAGCATAAAAAGTGAACAGCTCATAAAAGCAAAGTCCCTCTTTCCTCTGTGGTAATATGACATAGGTACGCCTGTTAATTCAGCTTTAGTAAAGATTATTATCGCTATGTCCTTCGAGCCGATGCTTTTCTCTGATGATAAATCTATATTTAGTAAAGACCCTTGAACAGTTTTTTATTTTTCTGTTGTTCAATTCATCCCCTCGCATTTCTCGGATGGATAGTATTTGCTTTGTAGAGGCTTAGGGTATCGATAGTTGCTTTCCTCAATGAGCACGGTTAAGATTCCGAAGATAGGACATGTATAACCGAAAATCGTTATGTGTTTTTCTATTAATGGGTTATCAGCAGTTTATTCATATCCGATGATTTTTGATTTTAATTTTGTTTTGAATAAGAAATCCTACTACCTTAAATGAAAACCTAACCTACTTTAGCTATTTTAACCTATGTTGCATTATTATATGTATAGAGATGGTAAGAAGAATTGGTAAGACAAATCTGCATAGAAACTGCACACAATACTTTATTAAGGAGTATCTAATGGTTGTGTTAGGCAATGAATATTGTACTGTATTCATTCTACCTATATACCTACATTTTATCTGCCAATAAAAAGTAATAAATACAATTTAATAAATTATATTCAATTATTATGTTCCAGTTTCAATCACTATAAATCTTTCTGAACGACAAAAACATATTAATTTTGTTATAATGACTAATATATTTAACCATGAGTTGTTTTCTTAAAAACTTTAAAAGTAAAACGGGGTGTAACATTTTGTGGTTTGAGGGAATCACTATTTGTTCCATAAAGTAGACAAAAAAATTATTTTGCCGTGCTCGAAAGAGAATCAAAATGAATAAAGTTTAGGGGTGAGAAAATGAAGAAATAATAAAAATATTTTGTGTGATATATTGTGTGACGTAAAGAGTAGTCGTTTACTTAATAATCAAAAAAATCTGGATTAAAATTGTATTTGCCTGAGTAAATTAGGCAGCACAAAAAAGTATTAATTTCCGAAATCTATGGAAAGGGTTCTTAGCCCTATGCTGAGCTACGGATTTCTATGCAGGAACATCCCATGAGCTGTCGCGTACGGAAACCTAATGGCAAACTTTTGGGAACTTGTTCCCTTTCGACTATGCTGTATTCGACAACTAAAAAAACTTTACGTGAATACTAAACAAATCTCACGTTTTGGTGTGACTCGCTGTAATCTGTTTTAAGAAAAATCGACACCTAGAATTTTGACATTGTAGTGAGCATCCATCACGGCGCTAAATATTATTACATTTTTAGTTCACCAAACACTATCCATGAACTTACAATCGTCCAAAAGAAACTTTGGCGTATTTGAAAATTCAAAACCAACCTTAGGAGTTTATGTGATAATGAAACTCAACTAAAAGATTGAACTGTACTACGAGTACAATAGATTATCCCACAACAAGAGGTCCTTCAATTACCTCATAAGCTTTTGGTACATAGTAATCGCAATCAAGCAATTAAATATTTGGACCTGATATTGTCTATATTATTTTCCTCGCCTGAAAACATACGACAGTAAAACCTGAGGTTGGCACAAGCATACCGTTGGGGATTTTTCGTTAGTTTTCAAAGCGTACAGAATTCACTGTCGAGATTTCTTATTTTCTTTGTTATTTACGGCAGGGTAAATCATCTAAGAAACGAACGCCGCAGTAGTACTTCAACCGCCTATGTCGACTTACTTATAAAGCAACAATTTATCAGTTCGCACAAAAACCAAAACCTTTTAGTCAATTTTTTTAATTGTTAATTGTTAGAATAAGCAAATTTCATGTGTCAAAGAAGTTCTTAACAAAAATGGTTGAATATTCAAAAAAATTCTTATCAAGTGAAAACACTTGTTACACAATTAATTTAATCAGGACAATTAAAGCCCATTATACGATATATCATAGGTAAACGGATCTGTATATTGATATTGTAAAAAAAATTGGTACGGGTGCACTCGTTTTGAAAATTTTAGAAAACCTATCAATTCATGTTTTACACTCTTGTTGGAGTCTAATATTAGTGAAAAAAAAAATTTGTTAGGAAGCGAGTACGAGTATATATGTAAATGCACATATGTGGGACCACTAACGGCAGCATAGGTGCCTGACCCAGCGTTTACAGGGTTTACATCTGTGGATTATCTGTATATGAGAGAGCAAACTTATGTATTCAAGTAGCGTTGTTAGGGTTTACATACGCGAGCTTAACTATAGTAGATTTTTATCATGGTGCTAGTCTTTTTTTAACGCATGTGTTGTCAGAAAATCACTTGATGTTTTCTTAACTAGCGACGGTTCATTCTGTAATTGAACGTCATCAGCAACGGAGGTAAAGTGGAAAAAAATATTAAAAAATGTCTTATCAGTAAGAGAAAAATGATAAAATTGAAAACCATTTTGCTAAACGATGAAACCGAAGCAAATAGACATAAGAAAAGGAGATCTTCGTGGACAAATTCATTTTTATTAACCCGATCGAAATTTGAAGCCGAAAAAATCTTTTGAGCAGTCTGTTATAGGTCAATGCGTATCTTCAGTCTCTCTTCCTGATTTAGCTTGTAACTCCTTTTTTCTGTTTCGCAACTTAAGAATTTCTTATTTTCTTTACTTAAGTTTTGGCATCTTCTACCGACATTCCTAGTTGCTCGGTAATTTATTTTATACTACTCGTACATTTTTAAAAATCCAACCTTTTATAAAAAGGTGAGTGAATGTTCCATAAACACTCGTTTTCACAATATAAATGAATGTTTCTTGTAAATTACAAATTTTTGGCATGTTGTAAAACTTGCAATTTTACAAACCACTTCTCTCGGCAGACAAAATCTGTTTGAAAACAAGTCTGGATGGACAACATTATACATCCTCCAAGAAGTATTTCAAAATTTGCATCTCAATGTTAAAAAATAGTCTTTGCAATGAATGCATTAATTAAAAAAATAACCCTTAATGAACAGTGAAATCCATGCATGCTAAATCGAAATCGTTTGAAAAAAGAGAATGCTAAAATGAAACAGAAAAAAATCTAAACGAGAAAGTAGCACCCAAAAGTTCAAATTTTAATTGCGTGGTAACTCGGAAGCAAAATGTCGGTACCACTAAAGCTGCGAACTGACTAGGTACAAATTCCCTCTCTCGTGTACAGAAACTCAACATACGTAAAACTTTCTAGTGTCAATTGCGTGTGCGACCTTTAGGTAACTCGCTTTCTATTCTGCAGATACACAACCTACTAGTTTCAATCGCCTGTGTAAATGCCAGTTAGTTTATTTAAATTTAAAGTATTTTCTTTAATAAAAGAATTAATTTCTGTAATAGAATTCATTTCATTATTTATAGAATTATATAGTATTATAGTAGTTAGCACGCCATTTTATCATCTCGATATTTACAAGGGGACTTGGGGAACTGCTGATCCAACCGTCAACCAGATTGACCACATTGCGACCGACGCAAGACACTCCTGCAGTATTATGGATGTTCGAACGTTCCGGGGAGCCATCGACTCGGACCACTACTTTGTTGCAGCTAAGGAACGGTTGCGGATATCCAAAACAACGGCAAGTCAAGCTTATATTGTGAGGAATTTCGACGTCAGACCGCTACAATCGCAAGAGATCGCCAAATCCTTTTCCAATCGAGTATCCGTGAATCTCTTAAGAGGTCCCTTGCCGCCAGCATCAAGCATCGAAGACCAGTGCCAATACTGCCAACAAGCCATCAGAGATGCCGCTTCTGATAACGCAACTAAGCAAAAAGCACGCAATGCTGCGCTGCAACGACTAGAGTTGCTCACGAAGTCTGTCAGCATAAAAAGGGCGCGGTCGAGCAGATCGAGAGATGCTACTTCAGTAATAGGATTCGGAAGTTTTTTCCAAAAATGTAAAAAGAACATGCCACGGACACAAACCCCGAATCCTGTACAGAAGAAAAAGGGAACATCGTAGTATAGTCGCAGTCGATGCTGAAGATTAGGAAAGATCATTTCTGTAGACTGTTTAACGCCGACGACGAACCAGATATCGCTGTCAGTCAAAACAAACCAGGGATTCTGAAGCTTTTTTGGGAAAGAGACCCCTTTTCCAAAATGAACAGAAACCTCAGACCCCTATAGCCAAATTACTTTATAAGTTGTATCTGTAGTTTTTTTCCTAATGATACGAAATGCTTACCAATTTAAACACTTTGCGGTTGGTTAAGTGTGTAAACTTGACAAATTTTTCTCATCAAAATTTAACAAAATTAATAGACATAAAATTCAGTAAGTATGTATCAAATGTAATTCACAATTATCAATACAAATGAAGTAAAAATCCTTAAGTAGGTAATTATTTTTTGAAAAAACATCAAAAGAGTAAAGTGAAAAAAAAACATATATAAACAATTCAGTGTGATTGATGAACCTGGTGACTTTCTGCCAACCCTGCTAAATGGTGCGATGAATCCACTATCTATGGACTGAGCAGCCATACGATAAAGTGTTATACAGACGGCTCGAGAAGTGACGAGGGAACTGATGCAGGAGTGTTTGGGCCAAGAACGAAATATCATGAATCCATGGGCAAGATTACCAGCATCTGTCAAGTAGAAGTATGCGCCATAGAAAAATGCGTTCGAATCAATCTAGAAAAGAATTACAGAAACTGTAACATAGCAATAATATCAGATAGTCAAGCAGCTATCAAAGCACTGGACACCTTCGTCATCAAATCCAAATTTGTATGGGAATGCCTACAAAGTCTCAACAAATTGGGCAAGAAAACCAGAGTATCTGTCTGCTGGATACCAGGCCATGTGGGCATCACTGGTAATGAGGCGGCAGACTATCTAGTGAGAAAAGAGGCAGCAGAACCCTTCATAGGACCTGAACCAATCTGCGGGATAGGGGAACACACCCTACGCGAAGAATTCAGGAAATCGGAAAAGGAGATAAGGGCTAGAACCTTTCGAGATCTCCAAAAAAATCTTAGGAGATTACAATCTGAAAAGATTTAAAGCATGTATCAGTCTTAATAAAAGTAGCCTACGCATCCTAACTGGTTTCCTAACGGGGCATTGTAAACTCAGGGAACACCTAAGGAATATAGGGAAATCAGATGAAGGCCTCTGCAGATTCTGCAATGATTCAGCAGAAGCTCCAAAACACATACTTGAATCTTGCGGGGCACTGATCCAAAAAAGATTTACATATCTGGAAAACACCAAGTTCAAGGAAAGGATTTACCAACCACGGATCCACTGCTCATTCTCAGATTCATAAAAGAAACTGGTCTAGATGACGTGCTCTGAGTACGTTTTTCCTTGTCAAGGCCATGAGTAGGTATGAGTAGGGGGCACAATAGACCACAAGGTCGCAATGCACTACACCCTATATATTATTATTATTATTATTGACAAAACTCCAACACAGATCCAAAAATTGCTGAAAATCTTGCTAAGCAAGAGCCTCTTGATAGCCAGCGCACTTCCGTGTGCAGAAGTAACCGAGTAAAGACTTCGTCATTTTGCTCACATAGCTGAACAAATAACTGAGAATTCAAAGAACTGCTTCGAATCTTGTTGACAGTATTTATAACATATTGTAAAGACTGATGGCATCTAAGACTCAGATTTGTTGCCACTAAATGATGTCTGTGAATCATGGAGTGAATCACCAGTACCTCAGGCAGTTGTCGCGCTAAGTGGGCTATAAAACCACGATGACGACCAACCTGTAGAGTTTTAAGCACAAAACAACCGTTAAAATTTACAACCTGGATCATTCCGAGTGAAGAAAAACTCTCCGTCCTATTCGGGCTCCCACCCCTGGAGAGTCAATATCGAAACCAAATATACCTGAGTATCAAACCACTACATCACAACAATGCTTTCCTTTCTCCTCCTTCTATCTTTCCGCCCGCGCCATGGCAACAGTAAAAGGTATCATAACCCCAAAGGAATTCTCTTAATAATATCATGTGCGGGCATGTGCAATACGTTGTTGAGGACCTCCGCAATGGCTGGTAAAATAAGCTGCTCTACAATTGTGTGGGGTTTCCCCGACTTCGCTATTAGTAAAGATATATTATAAGACGCTCGTGAACCATTGACGTCTTGCATAGATGATGACGTAAACATTGATCTTATGAATGGCATTTTCTCTAGTTTTTCTTTAAGTGCTGGAAAGAAGGACAATAGCTTGCTTTTTTTGTCAATATGTACTCTTGATAAGTGGTCCTCCATTCTTGAAGGCTTCATGACATCGTTACTTGAATACTTTTTCAGATATGAAACACATCGGCAAGGGTTGATTTGATAGGGATGAAATAAATCCAAACTTAGTCCAAAGTAGTCCAAACTGTATTGTCTGCATTTTTTTTTCGTATCTGCCATCATAAAACTGAACATTTATTATTTTAGGTAACAACTTTTCTAAAGCAATCTCAAAAAATACTTGGAAAAATAGTAAAACCGTTTTTTGTGTACTTACCCTGTTACTTTTTCATAAACTGCAGAAATGTATGGTAACGCTAATAACGCTCGTAGTTAACTAAGGATTTTTTTTAAATCACTTATTATGTAATCACTTTGTAATCTCTTGAAATAAATTAGTAGATGAATGTATTTTCATATCCAAGCCCCAATGAATTTCAAAACGCTACTGAACTATGAATTTCAAAATGCAACTGAACTTTCAACCTAAATGCAAGCTTGTTAAATAGTTAAATATCAGGAGCCTGTTTGGACGTGTACCTGATCATGATTTCCTTCATATTAAATCGCGTATATCTATGCGTCAAATACAGAGAAAGTCAAAACATGTCTGAAAGACTTGTACGCTCGGACACACTATCTTGCACGAACTTGTCCACGCATATTGACTTGCCGAGTTTTTTTATCTTCTTTAAACTTGGTGTACGCTCATCGACTTGTTGAGTTTTTTAAAAGTACAATAATGATACATCCTACTAAAATATTCATTATTCTAGTAACAAGTTAGTACACGTAAAACAACTTAAACAGTATCTTGAACGTTTCAAATAAGAACTTGTGTTAATTTAGACTTCGTCAACCCCCAAAATCAGTTTTCGCTTCGTTTCGATGACTTGGCAAGGAGCATACATCAATTAAAATATGGTCGGACCACTTTCCCAACTACAGAGGCATCGCACAAAAGATCTACTCTGCTGTATTATGTAAACGCCTGAGGCCCTTCGTCAACAACCTATGTCAGTGTGGTTTCAGGCCAGGAAAGTCCACCAACGATAATATGTTCACATTACGAGCTTGGAGAAAACCCATGAGCTTCAGATCGATACCCACCATCTACATTTTTATGTTATCTCCATACAGACGAACTATACAGTTTTGGCATCCCCGCCCTGCATCACCTGTCATGTGATTTCTTTAACATCATGCTTCAAAGAATTATGAAAAACTCATGCGCTAACACAAGAGGCGCAATCTTTCAAAAAACCGTCCAATTACTCGCATATGTCGATGACATTGAAGCAGCGAAAATGGGTTAAGGAGGCAATGAGGGCAAGACCAAGTATATGCTGTCAAGCATAGAGGACACTGAACACCGACGTCTCGGACAGAACGTCACCTTCTACAGGTATAGCTTTGATGTAGTTAAGGACTTTGTCTACCTAGGCTCCACTATGAATTCAGATAAAAACACCAAAGCTGAGACTAAACGAAGAATAACTATTCCCACTTGCTGGTTCTTTGGGCTAAGAAGGCAATAGACTAGCAATGCCCTCTCTCGAAAAACAAAAGTTACGCTTTGTAAATCCTTAATAATCCAAGTCCTGCTCTATGGCGCAGAGGCTTGAAAATTATCAAAAACGAATGATGGTGCTCTTGGCTGCTTTGAAAGGAATATTCTTCGTGTGACAACAAAGCGGATGGACACCAACGTTCTGGTCCAAAACGGCTTTGAATCCGGCCCCGAGGGTGTTTTACCACAAAAAGTGTTTTAGTATATTAATGTTATTTTATTTGTTATTAATAAGTTAATTGATATATTAAAAGGTATATTAAATTTGCTTGCAAATTACGCTGCAATTCAAATTTGAAGTCTTGTGTTTCGCGTTCTCCTTGTTACTACCTCAGATGTTCTTCTGAAATACTTACTGAAGGATATATTATATTGTCCATCTATAATTATTTTACCGAGTGAAGCGGTTTCCAAATTACCAATATGCTGAAAATATGTAATTTCGAAGAAACATGCATTTATATCGTGAAAACGATTGTTTATGGAACATTCACTCGTTTATGTACAAGAGGTTGGACCTTAAAACAGGTGGTATAAAAAAAAATACAGAGCAACTAGAAGAAGTCAAAACAAAAGTAAAAAAATTAAAAAATACTAATGTTGCGAAAAGGAAAAAAGTAGTTAAAAGAAAAATCCGCGACTCAAGATTCCCATCGCACCATGGCAGACTGCTCAAAAGATTGTTACGGTTTCAAATTTCGGGTTAATAAAAATCAATTTTCGCAAAAAGATCTCCTTTTCTTATGCCTATTTTCCTCCTATTAGCATTTATTCATCAAGAAAATGGTTTTCAAGCTTGCCATTTATTTTTAACCGATACTGACATTTTTATTATGATTTTTCTGCTTAACCTCCGTTGCTGATGACGGTCAATTACAGAAAGAACCGTCTGCTAGTTAACAAAACGCGCAATGATTTTCTAGCAACACATACATTGAAAAAAAAAAACTAACATAATGATAAAATATTACTATAGTTTGATTGCCTTTGTAAAGCATAGGTAAGTCAGCTGAACACACGAAAGTTGTTCAAAGAAAGCATGTAAATATAGCATAGTAAATGTAAGAAGAATAAAAAATAATAAAAAAAATAAACAAAGAAAAGCAGCGTTAAGGGTTACGTCGGCATCGAGAGTTAGTCTGGGAGAAGTCGCCGCTGTCTGGTGCGAGAAGTAAAGTAAATAGAAGTAATTTACGACAACTGTAATCTAATATACAAAATATAAATAAGTCTCTACGTATGTATACATATACTATTTTGCCAGTAATGAATGTCTCCAAAGCAGACTTACAAAGTACTTAAGTATTTCATAACTTCAGTCTTCTAAAGTACAAGCACTAGGTACGGGTACTTGTACTACGGTACCCTGGTGCTGGTACTTGAGAAAAGGTAAGTACCAGTATTATACAAGAACTTGTGTACAAGTACAAAGTATCACGTACTTAAGTACCAAAATACTTGAACGTACTTGTCAAGTAGAATATTGAGTAAGATTTGTTACAACGTCAATTTACAAATAAAAATTATTACGTATTTCATCAGGAGAAAGCGTTTCTAGAAACTTTAAGTCCAGTTATTGTTTTAGCAATCATTACCGAGCGGACTTGAGCTGGCGAGTGAAGTGAAGATTACCCAATTTCTGATTCCAAACACTTTTTCTGGTGATTGATTAATTTCCAGACATTTATGTATATATAAATGCATTTATTTAATATTTATTCTACAAAATTTCATGACTAATCATGATCAACACTTTCAGAAATTAGTTTTGTTAAAAGCTTACTCGACTTTTCTAAGAAGTATTACGAGTAATATAAAAATTGTGCGAGTCCAAAATAAAGTACTTTGAAGTGAAGAATTGAAGAAGTACTTAAAAGTAGTGGTCAAGTACTTGGAAGTACTGGTCAAGTACTTGGAAGTACTGCTCAAGTACTTCTGTACTTAAGTACGCGATACTTGGTACTTGCAACGAAGTACTTGAAAAATACTGATACTTGGCTTTTTTCAAGTACCAGTACCAGGGTACTGAAATACAAGTACAGGTGGCGGTATTTTGGTACTGCTACTGGTACTTGTACTTGAAAGTTTACAGCTCTGCTCCAAAGTTATGGCGTATACAAAACTTTGTCAAGCACAAATGCAGTCATTTAATTGGTGCTTGAAGGTTTGTAGTGCCGTTTTATATCTGCCCAAAAAATATAAATTGTTTATATTTCTTTAGGCTTAGGCCACGCAGTAAGCGGCAAAAAAACATTAAAACATATGAAATTGTATGGTCGTGGTTCAGATTTGAACTCAGAGAAATTTGATTCGGAAGAAAAATACCCCTGCAGAGTCATAGCCAATAGCTTAATAAAATGAAATGAAACATAAGAATAAAAACACAGCTAATAGTGAACAATGGAGATAAAGATCGGGTTGTTTTATGGTGATTACATTCAATTATGTATATGGTACTTACGAATTCATTTGAATAACAACTGAATGCAAACAAATGCATCAAATATAATTTCACGGTTTTATTTCTACACACAACCAATTTTATAAATAACGTTTTTTTCTGTTGTTAGAAGTTTTCATTTTATGTACTTGAGCTTATTGTATTATGACATATGGAACTTAGCTGTCCATTTATTCAGAAGATAATTTATGAAGGTAGTCATCATATTTAAGAGCAGATAATAATGCAACAACTTTCTAGAAATTCGAAAAAAATGTTCTGCATCAAAAACTCAACATGTAATTGGTTTAAAATTTAAACGAAGTTATTCAAATTCAACTATTTACAAAATAGATCATGTGGTCTAAAAAACCAAAGGAATCAGAACAAAATATTAATGAACTTTTCCAGAAATTAGAGAAAATCAAACGCACATACAGATATAAAGAGCAAAAGATTCTACATAGGTAACTATAATATAAATTTCCACTAAAAGTGTATGTACGAGTATTTGTATATTAGCAGAAACTGCGCTGGATAAAATTCGTTCATAATCGTATTATGAAACTGGATGCTTATTAGAAAATTATTGTGTGCTGTATATCCAGATTTACAAGAGTATAAAGACTATAAAATAAAGGAAACATAGTTATTTCGTTTTGATTAAACAAGTAAAATAATCCAAGTTGAAGTTAATACCATTGGAAAGTCCTTTATAAAAGTGGACGTATATTTTCTTTTCACCGAAAAGGCCATTGCATACTTCCAGTATAGTTTGGTGTCCTTAAAATTGAGGTTGCGATATTTTTGTAATCCAAATTTATTACAGAAAATATACGTATGTACATACGAGCAGTTCAATCAGTTTTAAAATTTTTGTTGGTGGAACGTTTTTTGTGATGCACAATTTGTCAAGAAAGTGTTTACACAAGGTAAAAAATCAGCAATTTCCATTTTCTCGTTATTATTTAAGACACCTCTACAAAGTTTATTTCCAATATTTTTTTATTTTGCTACTCCGTATAATAGAAAATAAATAAAATAAGCAAAAAAAATTCATTCGCTTAGCAACAACAATAAAAAATAAACAAAAAGTAAAAAAGAACAAAAATTAAACTGTCAAGAAAATGTTTACACATTTTACCCTAACTCCTTTTCGCAGACCATGGATAGTTTCATAATGGTGCCGTTATAGCGGTTTTTTTATTTTCTGTTTTGTGACAGATGTGAAAAATGAAAATCGAAAATGTTCATCGCTATTTCTGCTGTTTACAGTGTTAGGACAATTTTTCGTGATTCGTTTAGATATGCCTGGCAGGAGAATTTCTTTTGACGTGAAGCAGTTGGCTTATTATAGCCATTACAATTGTAAATGCGTTTCAGAATAAACTAAGATGTTTGTTCTATCTAGGAAAACCGATTACAACATAATTAACCGAGCAGAACGTGAAAATGGTTTGGAGAATATTGCACCAAAAGGTAGGCCAAATAATTTATCGGGCAGAAATGGGCGCTCTTTACTAAGAAAATTGCACGAAAATCCTCAAATATCCGTCCGAGCCTTGTCCAGTGAAATAAGCCAAGAATGTGGTGTTCAAGTTTCCCACGAAACTGTAAGGCAGGTGCTGAGAAAGAATGGGTACCCATCAAGAGTTGCATTGAAAAAAAACACCATTTTCAGATCAAAATATACAAAAACGCTTAAAATTCGCCATAAAGTACAATACTGAACCCAACTAGCAGGCCTTTCGTTCTAGTACAGCATTATTTTTGTAGTACTCGTTAGGAACAGACCTAATGTCTAAACGTCATAATCGAATACAAATTCCGTTGTAGTGAACATTAAAATTGGTAAATTTTATGTGATATTCTTAATTCAAATATACCTAATTAAAGATTAATAATTATATTTTTAAGTTCACTGATACCACCCAGAAGAAAATGTCTTTTTAGTGAAGAACTACTAAAAGAATATAAATTCTTTAAAAACACAACAGAAGGCGATGTGAAATGCAACAAGTGCATGGCGACATTATCTATTGTCAACAATGGAAAACTCGACATAGAACAACATTTAAAAACATCTAAACACAAAAGCGCAAACGTAGCTGCTGCTTCAAATAAAAAACTAACTTCATACTTCGGAAATAAAACAATTGATGAATCAGGATAAATAAACACCGTGAACGAAGGTACGTGGGCTTTTCACACCTCTCGTTTTGTTCAAACGATTGCACATCAAAATTAATAAAAAAATGTTTCGACGAAAAATATTCATGTGCGAGAACAAAGTGGGAATCAATCGTTTGCAATGTGCTGTCGCCACATTCGTTCCAAGAAACCCAAATTGATTTAGATGCTTTTAGTTTTTTAACAATGTATTCCAATTGCTCAAATCATGGAAGTACAAATATATGCCCAGTACTTGTCCGCTACTTTATGCCACTAAAAGGTATTCAAGTAAAAATATTGGAAGTCGATAGTCTGGCAGGAGAATTTTCCCATATATTAACAAAATATATATCAGATCTTTTGCGAAAATTTGAAATTGACACAAAACTGGTTACCATCTGCACAGACAAGACTAATTTTAACTTTGGCGGAGCGGCAAGGAGAGGCATGAGCAATTTGTTTACTAAACTTCATCTATCAACTGAACTGTGCAGCTCACATTTTAAATAATTGTGTTCAATCTTCTGTAGAGTGTTAACCAATAGATGTAGAAGTTATTGTAGTAAAAGTGTATTCATACTTTTATATTTATACAATTAGGGTTGAACAGTTAAAAGAAATATGCGATGAGGTAGACACTGAATATAGAAAACTAATCGGATTTAGTAGAACTAGATGGCTTACCCTTAAACCATCAATAGAAAGAATTTTAAAATTTTTTAAGCCTTTGAAGCTTTATTTTTTGTCGCAACCAAAGTACTATATATATAGAAGAACTATATTAGAAGAATGTTTTAACAATCCTTGCTCTGAACTCAGTTTTTTTGCACTTTGCTACTCTTTTTCATAATAGCATTTTACGGATTGAATCCCAGGAAATACTCGTATGTATGATGGAAGCATCCCTGATAATTAAAAAGCTTAAATCAAAAATAAAGTAAAGAAAAGATGAATGATTTTTGCCAATAATAAAAGATTTAGAGCAAGAAAATCCTGCAGTTTTAGATAATATAAAAATACACGCATATGACTTTTGCAGTAGTTGTATAGACTATTTAATTCAGTGGGACGGTGCATTTGTTGAAATTGAAATTTTAGAATGGGTACTTCCTATTGACCGTTTTCGCACAACACTTTTCTGAAAGATGCAATCGCACTGAGACGCATAAGAAGAGTGCGGATTGTGGAGAATGTTGCATCCGAACAATTATATACAATATTATACTCGTAATACAATAAACAATATCATAATTAATGACTATTTGAACTCCCTGATAGGAAAGTTCTTACATTCACCTCGAAAGCGAAAATTTTGTAATATCCTTACGTTTTAAGGTGAGGAATGCGCCAACGTACTAATCTCCACCTTGCATATTTCTACCGCTCTCCCTGCGGGACTGCCGTTGAGTATTACTTTGCGGAGCTGGATGGCTGCACTTGTTGCTTGTCGTTGTATTTTTTCCTGAATTCGAAGGGAAGTTCATTTCTCCAATTTTGAAATCGTCTACAGTAGAAGACTGCTTGCTCCATATCTTTCTCCTGGTTTCGGCATCCTGGACACAAAGGAAAAAGATATTTGCATTAGCCTCCATGTGCTCGGCTTAACTAATTTTCGATGGTGAGGATTAATTTGTAGGTCCACCTGTCTTAAACTGTATTATCCCATCGAGCTTGCCGCACAGCTACTGAATTTCCATTCCCTTCATCTTTAATTCTACTTTTTTTGCCAGCCTCTTGATGCCTCGAATCTATTCTATTGTAAATTCTCTGAATCTCTCTTGCGACGATGTCTATCGAAACCATTCTTGCTATAACAAAAGCTGCGTCGTCAAAGATAGTTCTATAACCACTGATGGTTCTTATAGCTCAGAGTCTGTAGGCTAATGTAAATTTCCTCCTTGTTTCTTCGACCGCGAGAGCTCCTTCCCAAACCGGAGCCATATAAAGAAGAGCTGAGCTGACAACTCTAGATATTAGGATCCTCCTTTTTCGAATAATCAAGATGCTGTTTAAGCTGCAGTCTCTTGTCGATTATTATTCCCAGGCATTTGACGGCTTCTTTTGATCTGATAATTTGGGTTCCAACTTGGACATTCATATATTCCACAGACTTCCGACTTGTTATTACAACAGCTTCAGTTTTGTGTTCAGCTAATTCTAGACAGGGGGATCCTTGCCACACTTGTAGCAGATTCTACGTAATTGATTTGTTTCGCGACGGTAAAAACATCTATGTCGTCCGCAAATCCAATTATCTTCACCTTAGTTGGCAGTGGTAGTCGCAGATCCCTCAGCTTTGTGTGGGATGCTGTCAGGTCCGGGCGACTTGTTGTCTCCTATCTTTCTGAATGCAGTTTTTAATTATTTTGGTGTAATTTCTGTTTGTATTATCTTGATTTGCTCTTCTTGATATCTCTGGTTAACTGCCGTCTCTCCAGCTAAAAGGGCGATATATACTCTTGAAAGTTGGACATGTTCGGGTAGACGGAATGATGCATGTCCACAGAACTACGCAGTTGAAGTTGAACAGATTGAATATTAAATGACAAATACATGTGTGCGGAAATATAAAGGCTGATATACATGCATATTCGCTTTGCAGGAAAGCGTGGATTTATGCTATTGTGTACGGAAGATTATCTCATTTTAGTATTGATGATTTTAATGTACTCGTATTAATAACAAAAAAAAGTTTGCGGTATTCGTTTGAAATTTTGCAATTGAAAAAATAAATAGATGAGTACAAAGATGTATGTATGTTATATGTACCTAGTTAATCTAAAAAAATCATTGCATTCGTAGATCAAATATTTGAACATTTTATAAATAGTAACAAAATAATAAAATAAGTTATACAGCAGAGGCAGGCACGAAATGTCCCATTTTCATTCTAGTAAGATTGATAGTTCCAGTTCCATGACAGTTAAAATACTACGAAAATACCAAGTCCAACACATACGACAACGTCAATGCTAAACTACATACGCATGTGAACATGAACGAATGCAATAGACGAAGGAGGTACAAGCGGTGCTGTCCTGTACAGTGTAAAGACAGTCAGCCGCCCTGTCAATAAGAACGAAATAAAGATTTTGCGAAGTGAACTTCTTGTATTTGAACTATCGGAGTATCGGACATGTTTAGGTGGAGTATGTGGAACGATTGAGACTATACTCTGTCCAACATAAATTGGCAGTACAGGGAAGATAGGGATATTTGTCATTCGCACTCTTTTGTTTTCCATAAGTGTTATTCCAACAAAAGTTCCTACAAAGTTTCCGTAGTAAGCATTTCCAATAAGCAAAAATCTGAAAGAATAATGTTACCGTCCTTTTTTTAGATTGAAATTTTCATTTAAGTTATTTGTTTTATTTATAAAATTTATAAATATTTACCTTTTTCCACACCACCAAGAGGTAAGATAAAAGGTGCGGCTTTAAAACACAAATTGCACAAAACTCAGAAAGAAATGAATACACCTTTCGAAAGTATAATTTACATAATAACACTTAACTTCACATTAACATCACAATCCAAATTTAGAAAAATACACGTAACATCAAAAAACTGACGGCGCGACTTAAGAATTTTGGATTCTTTTAATTTAAAAAAAACACAACTTTTTCAGACTACATCCCAAAATCAACTAAATATTTATTTTTCTCCTTATGACTATTACAACTTTGTTTTAAAAATGAATTGATTATGTTACAGTATTAAGAGGTAACGTGGGAAACTAAATAAGCAAAATAATATTTATGCTGACAACATTAGGAATGGAAAAGCTAACAGGTAACCTGGGAAGCAAACATAAGCAAAAAGAATATGATCGTATTACGGCATGTGTCTGTTATGGGGCTTTAGTATCTCGTATCAGGTTGTGGTATCTCGTTTCGTAACTTCTCCCCCTTTAGTGGAGCGACTGGCAAAGAGTGTTACTTCTCGAAGGAGCTTTTGGTATTTCCTTTGAACTAATGGTATCCTCTGTTGGGTTGACAGGAGATTGTTGAGACTGCATCTTTGTTTTGGTGTAAGCCGCTATTAGTATAATGCTTATCAGTAAAAGAAGGGGCCCAAATGGATGTGAGGTGGGCTTTAGCGTTGATAGTAAGTAGTTGAATTCTTTCGTGATTCTTTAAGTGGTTCGGGTGAAGTCTTGTAAGTGAAAGTTGTTGATTGATGACTGTTGAATTAATATGGTTGCGAGTTGGTGGGTGTAATATAATGGTATCTCAAAAGACATCTACTCTGGACTGGTAAGTTATATTATAAATATACATATATGGAACAATTTTGAAAATGTAACAGTGCGGTGCCACGTATATTATACTTATGGACACCAGAAGTTGTTTCGACTGTTAAATTGTGGATGTCAGTGAGAAGGATATAATTCGGTTCTGGTTGTGATATGGGGTTTGGCTCGAAACCATTATACAGGTTACATATTGCAGGCTGGTTGTTGATGATATTTGGTACACATTGGGGGAAATTTGGTTCGTCTCCCTTCTTTGGCCTTATAGAAGGATATAATTCGGTTCTGGTTATGATATGGGGTTTGGCTCGAAACCATTAGACAGGTTGCATATTGCAGGCTGGTTGTTGATGATATTTGGTACACATTCGGGGTACTTGGTTCGTCTTCCTTCTTTGGCTTTACACAGGTATATGCCTTCTATGTGATCGCATACTTCCTCAAGATACAGTGTGTCAGATCCATGTATGGCAAGATAGGGATATGTAGATATAATAGGCGTTTTGTTTATTGAAAGCGGTATAAGGTGAAAACGGGAATATTTTATTCGGGATGTAATAGGAACTTCTGTGCTGAACACAATATTTTAATTACTATAATAAGCTTGTAATCGTAAAATTTCATAAGTTTGCTCATCAGAAGAGAGATGAATAGATTGTTTCTGCAAAAGATCTCTTATTTCATCTAGTTCAGTTTTACTTAATATTTGTTTAGAAATAATATGTAATTGAGAAAGAGTGACGGCTTCGGCTATTATGATTATAGCGCAGGTCAATATTGAAATTAATTCTGTGTACCTATATATACTGGAGGTGTTTCAAGGTCTCTTGGTCTGTTTTAAGTGCATTGTTTATACTAACATTGTAAAGGTTTAAGAAAGTTTCTATTGTGGTTTGCTGTTCATTGATGTAGCGAGTAATATTACCAAATCTATCCATCATATTTTTATTAATCCCTACCTGTAAGTTCTATTGAGTTTCTAAAGCGTTTTGATTTAAGTTCAGTTTTTAAAGTTACTCATTAATTGTTATTGCATGATTAGTGTCCATATTTCCAGTTATTGCTTTTATAACCATACCTAATCCATTTATTATACCTCGCTTTTGTCTTTGCTTAAGTAAAAGTGTTTGAAGTCTTAGTTCTAGTTCTCTGAATTTAATATGTGCTATATTTATTGTGTCGATATTCATTTGCTCATTTCCCAAAGCTTCTATTGATTTACGAATTTTCTCCATACTTTGTACGTAATTATTTAAGTTTACAATATGGATGAATTTTTTATATGTTTCTATAACCTTAGTCCGTCGTAATGGTAGAGTTAGTAGTCCATAGCTGTCGGTCAAGTTATGCATTTCTATGTTCTGTCCCTGGGTTGTCGTTGACGTCATTAGTAATCTGATATTTTCTTTTCTTATTTATTCTGGCTCTGTGAAGTTTTTTGGTGTCATTAGTTATAACTGTGAGTGTATTGTTAGTTTTTACTTTTTGTTTTTTAAATCGTGGAGTCGTTTTGTTACGTCTACACTCTTTGCGGTAAATTATTTCTCCTTCTTTAAGGTCGTTGGGGGTTTCCCTATATTTGTTTTTTTTTTTCTAAATATTTATTTGTTTTTTTTATCTAGGAGTTTTTTAATGGATTGGAAAAGTTCTGTTTGGAAAGCGTTTAGTTTTAATAAATAGTCGTGTTGATTATTATATGTCAAAGTCTTATCAAAGTCGTATGTGCGCCCGTAGAAAAGTTCGTATGGTGTGTGGCTTGTGGTGGAATGAATCGCGTTGTTATATGTAATTAGAGTTTCGTTGAGTATGTCTTCGTGGTCTTTCTCTTTATATTTATCTTGAATAATTCTATATATTTCTGTTAAGGTAGAATGCATCATTTCGACAGAAGCAGTACTGTTGTCTTTGTTGTTGACGTTGACGTGATATGGAGATCAATATTAAATTGTTTGCAAAAGCCCTGAAAGATGTTCGATGTGAATTCTGACCCTTAGTCATTCACAATTTTTCGACGGATACCGTGTAGGCTAATAAAATGTTTAATTTGTTTGACTATATTTAAACTATTTCGGGTTGGCAAGGTAAATGCTGCACCAAATTGAGAAAATTTATCAATTACAGGGGGAATGCTTTTGTGGTTAATGCTATATATATTTTTATGTACAATGTCTAAAGGTTATATGGGTGTTCCGGTTTTTACAAAAGCTATTTTAGGAGGCTGCATATCGTATTTTTGTGTGTGAAAAGTACTACAATTATTATGTGTCTGGGTTATTTTATTCTCCATAAAGGCGAAAAAGTAGTCTCGTTGTAAGTGTTAATGTGTCTCCGTAATACTGTCGCTGTCGTTTCGTTGAGATTTAATTCTGTTTTATCAGGTAATTTAATGTGACTTAGCGCATTGGCGTTAGAATTTTGAACTCCTTTTTTATAGACGATTTCATAATCCTATTTTTCCAACTTTAATCTCCGTCGAGCAAGTTTGGAGTGTGGTTCCTTCAAACTCATTAGCCATTGCAGCGGCTTGTGGTCGGTGACTATCTTGAATTTATTGCCGAAAAGGTAAGGGCGGAAGTAGTTTGTTGCCCAGACAATAGCAAGTAATTCCTTTTCTATTGTCGAATAATTTTGTTCTGATGTTAACGTCGTGCTCGCAAAGCAGATTACCTTATCGGTACCAATGGGTCCTTGTGAAAGGATTGCACCCAACGCGACGTTACTAGCATCTTTGGTAAACACATATGGTTTAAAAAAATTAGGATACTGGAGAAGGAATGAATAAAATATCTTTACATAGTTCAAAAGTTTTTTTATATTCTTCATCAAAAGTAATTTCTACGCCTTTTTTAAGACATCGAGTGAGAGGTTTGGTCAGTTTTGCAAAATCCTGGATGAATTTCCGATAGTAGCCTATCAGACCGCGGAAGGATTTAATTTCCTTTGTTAATTTTGGTATTGGGAACTCTTTCATAGCTCGGATTTTGTCAGGATTTGGTTTCACGCCGTCCTTGGTGATTATATGCCCCAGCAACTCTTTTTCTTTACGTAGAAACTCGGACTTGTTTAGTTGAATCTTTAGATTTGCTGTTCTTAATTTATTGAATATTTTTTGTAGACTCTCAATATGTTCTTGCAACGAGGTCGAATATACGACTATGTCGTCTAGGTATACGAGACAGATTTTGCCGATATAACCTTTGAGAACATTATCCATCACTCTCTGGAATGTGGAAGGGGCATTTTTCAGCCCAAACGGCATCCTTACGAACTCATAGTGGCCTGACTCGACCGTGAAGGCCGTTTTTGGAATATCTTGGGTATCTATCTCAATTTGATGGAAGCCACTGGCCAAATCTAGGGTAGTATAGTACTGACATTTGCCTAATTTATCCAAAATCTCGCCTATATTAGGCAATGGATATCTATCACTTATTGTTTTATCGTTTAGACGGCGGTAGTCGATGACCCTCCATTTTTGTTTGCCAGTGGAGTCCAATTTTTCTGGCACAACCCATACAGGTGAACTCCCTGGAAAGAAGCTGGGTCTGATTATACCTTGATTGAGCATTGTCTAAAATTTGACTTTGTACCTATTATTTGTGTACGTATGGGTAAGTTTTCGTGTAAATCGGTATTTCGTCGGTGGTTTTAATTTGGTGTTTTACATTACATAACTGAACTCTGTAGGATTCTGTATTGAAAGGTTATTATAGTTGATATTACTAAACTCTCTAGGATCATGTGCGCGAGGGTTGCTTTGATCTTCTACGATCTCTTTACCTTTTGTTTCAGATGTACTTGGTTCTTCAATGTTATGAATTTCCTTAACGTATTGATTGTTTTGTCGGAATGAATTGCTCTGTTGTCCGGAAGGTGATCTTTTCCCTAAAGTTTGGGCCGAAAGTGTATCCATCGGCTCTGGTTTAGGTGATATTGATGGGAGAGTGTTCGGGTTTTGTGAAATTCGTCGTTGGTAATTATTTTGTTAGGGTCTGTATTGTTGTTGAATATACGGTGGTCTCTGATAATTTATTTGTTGTTGGGGTCGAAATGACTGTTGAACAATTGGCGGTCTTAGGTTTGGTTGACCAAATCCTGGATAAATAAAATTTGAACAGTGAAAGGTTCTCTGGATAGCATTAGGAGGTTGTCTATATGGTAGGCCTTTAATTTGAGGATGAGGATTCATTGATGGCTTAGAAAGAAGTTTATGTTCATGTCTGATATAAGACATGTTCTGCTCTCTGATGCAATTAGCTAATGCTTCAGATAATGATTGTGGTTTCATAGATCTTACTGTAGAACCCAGGGGTTCTTTCAATCCAGTTAAAAATATATATAGACACATTTCGTTATACAGTCCTCCCTTTGCTTTAATCACATTGGGGTCCCTGTTATGTATTTGAATATAGTTCCTTATAGTGGAAAGAATTTCGATAACCTCTCTATAAAATTGCTCTGTTGTTTTACTTCCTTGCTAAAGTGTGTGAAGGTTTTTTATAAGAGCAGTTTCATTACGCTTATCTGCGTATAGCTAGCTTTGATTTGGGACCACTCTAATGGTGTTTCGTACATTTTGATAATCTCGTTGGCAGTTCTTTCAATTTTATTACGAATAGCTCGTAATAGAAGTTTGCCATATCGCTCATTTACTTGAAGACTGTCATAACTCAAAAAACGCGAATTTTGAGCTAATGATGCAGAATTATTCACTTTATCATGCTTCACATTATGTGTTATCCTCGGTAGAAGAGAATATCCCGTAAATCATTTCATACCTAACAATAGTCAATTGAAAACTTTAAACGCGTTTCCTGCAAAATCGCATTTTTTGAGTCATGATAGTCTTCAAGTAAATGAGCGATATTTACTGTTATTTATGGATGTGAGCAATAAGAGAATTTTTTTATTTTAAGCTATTTTAACTATATCATGAATCTAACTTACAGTAAAATGAGTGTTGCCATTTTCTCTGGCTCTTTATTGGTTGATAGTGACGAAGTGCCGTTATGTACAGGTTCCGGAACTGAAGAATTGAAACTCAGCCAAACTGGATGTTGTTTGTGTCCCTTGTATTCGTTATCACTTATACCAGTTAACCGCTGGTATTGAACTGTTTGATACGGAAGCTACCAATAAACAGCTGGTTTCTTAAATCGATATTAACTTTCACGGCAACTTTTGAATCTTAAACGATCCTAGAATCTTAAATGATCATGCTCTACCGACCGCGCCACTTAAGAATCTTGGATTCTTTTGATTTAAAAAAAAACACAACTTTTTCGGACTATATCCCACAATCAACTGAATATTTATTTTTCTCCTTATGACTATTACAACTTTGTTTTAAAAATGAATTGATTATTTTACAGTATTAAGAGGTTACGTGGGAAACTAAATAAGCAAAATAAAATTTATGCTGACAACAATAGGAATAAAAAAGGTAACAGGTAACGTGGGAAGCAAACATAAGCAAAAATAATATGATCGTATTACGGCATGTGTCTGTTATGAGGCTTTAGTATCTCGTATGAGGTTGTGGTATCTCGTTTCGTAACTGGCGCTAAGAAAACCTACGCAAATAAACTCTTTCCTTAAAGAAAGCTGCTTACAATTTTGTTGTACGTATTGTAAAATAAATACAAAAGATCAGAACAGATCTCTCGATAGCACTCATCATTAAAAATTCAAAACTCTAAAACCAGAGGCTCCTCAACAGAAACCCACGGAAAAGAGTTACCAAACGGACCAATGTCCGTTGAATGAATGCAGATCAGTTAAATAGGGATTGAATAGCAGCAACCACACTACCAATTACTACACAGTGCACACTCGGATGTGTGCTGAATATGACGTGTTGAATCTATGTCAGATGCAATGGAAATTCAGTGAAAAAAACTTCCCCATAAGACGTGCAGTGCCAATTTATGTTGGACAGAGTATAGTTCCGACAGTTCCATTTAATTTACCGCAGGATAGAGTTACTCGCTTAAGTGATGTCAATTATTGAAAGAAGGAATTGGCCCCAGCTAAGTATACGATGCCTATTTCGAGAATTGCAAATGTATCCAGGAAGGCATGACCTCTTCCGATAGTAAATCTACTGCCAAGAGTATCGCCAAGAGTTTATCTAGCATCTCTTGATATTCAATTATAGTTCTTCTGGACCGAGCGTATCAACTATAAAAGTGTATGCATTGATATTTGCCCGAATAAAGCTCTCCAACTGTTTTCCACATGACCATATTGCGGCCCGCTTCAATCGATCACTGAGCCAAATGTTGTTGCTGTCGAAAACTTTATATAATTCGCTGATTAAGATTACATCTGCTTTTTCGTCCTTGATGGTATGTGTCAGGATATCCTGAGCTGCCTCACAATGGTTAAGATTGATTGAGATAACATTTATGGTTTCTTGTTGCAGATCGCTTTTTTGGGGAGACGGCATTTGCTGCCGTCGGCTATGTGCTTTTTCCGGGTTGCGTTTCCTGCAGAATATACAAGATGGTTCCTAATTGCAATCTCTTGTGATATGTCCAACTTCATAGCATCTCTTAAAGAGTTTGGAATGATCTTCGCCACTTTTACAATGTTTGGCTAGATGTCTAAGTTCGAAGCTCTTAAAACATTTCTGTAGTAGTGTCCGCTCCCAAATGCGACACACTACCCGGCCAATCTTGATGCGTCCCGATTCCAACAGTTTCTTCTGCCCTTTGAGTTTCACCGTCGCCTTCCAAGTTTTTCTGGCCCACGATTACTCGCGAACGAATGGCCCTATCTCTTTGAATTTTTTTCAGATCATGGGTCTTCGTGCAAAATCGCGGCGATTAGATTTTGTCTTCAATGCATCTATGACGTTTTCATTTTTAAGCAAAAAAAACACATTTACGAAATAAAAATAAAATCGGGTCAAAATTATCTGAGTTATTCAAAGAATAGCAAAAATTACAGACCTGTGAATTTTTTTTTCAAATAACTTCAAGGTAAATCTACCAACCACACTTTTTTAACTAGTCAGGAATGATCTGTTTTCTGACCAATTTTGGATAAACTTATCCTAAATTCTTGTAGGATATGAAATATCAAAAATCATTTGAGGATAACATTACAGATTATATTTCTCACGTGTGTCTCAACGGTAGCACTCATTTCGGCAAGTTCCTTCACGGATTGAATGGCATATATGTGGAACAGATTTGGTTCTAAAAGGATGGCGCTACATGCTTTTCAGCAAACGAAACAATCAAGTTATTGAAGGAAACATTCGATGAACGCATGCTTTTTTGATTTTTGCACATACATACGTGATTCGCTTAAAAAACAAAACAATATATGTTGACATATCATAAATACACTATCTACTGAGCGGGTAAAAACTAGTGCTTCCGAATATTATTCTTTGTCTGAATTTTTCACTTGAACTCTCAGAAATGTCAAAACGTTCGCCAAATTTTTCCCGAAACAAATAAGGTTAGAAACGGCTATTAAGGGCCGTTTTTTTTAATGACAATCGCTTACATGCGATATACTCAGCTATTGTATATTAACCACAAATTGTTGAAATTTAGTTGCATTGTTCCTTGACTTGTGGCAACAAATTGTTACCAGTATCACAATTGGTTCAGTCGTTTGATTATTATTTTATTAAAAATAATGTTAAAATTGCAAGGATGTATTTCTTTAAGACTAAGAAAAATTGCATGTAATTTTATTTATTTATTTAGTGAAACATAACTTACACAAAAAGAACGATTTCTTAAGGCTTAAGAATAATTCGGGAGAGTATTTAAAAGTAAAAATGTACATGCATTGTAAATCTAAGATAGAAGGGAAGTAAGAAAATGAGTTTTTTTTATTCATATGCTATCAGAACTCTATTGATGTATAGGTATATAAATTTAAAGCTAATGTTCAGAGGGAGACTAGGATAATGAAAGGAATTTCCGAAGGGAGGTTCTAAAAGTGAGGTGATTTGCGATTCTTCTTATTTCGATTGGTAGAGAATTCCACTGACGTGTGGTATAAACAAAGAAATTGCGTTCGGATGCCGAGCAGGAGTATCTTGGTTGAATAATCACATGCGATCGTTGCGAAACTAGAAAGGCCAATTTTCTATAGAGATAGTTTGGTTGGCCAGTACGCATGACTTGGTGGATGCAACATAAAGCTTTGAATTTCAAAAAGGTAACAAAGGAACAGTCAACGATTTTTAGTGAGTATCGTCATACGTTATGTTGTTAAATATAACATTTCAATTTCTTAGCGAGTTAAGGGCTGACCAGAATGTGAATCTGAAGCTTGAATCTTGAATATGTATCCCGAAGTTGGGTGCTATTCAACTTCGAGAGACAGATTCAAGATACAGATTATACATGTATTCAACTTTTGGAAGTTCGATATCAGATACAGATTCAAGCTTCAGATTCACATTCTGGTCAGCTCTTTAGAGTCGGTGTTACAATAAACTTCGCAGCAGTATAATAGAGTATGTAGAAGGGCTTTAGCCAGTTGGTTTTAATAGGGACGAAGTGTTGCCAGGCCCATAAAACGCGAATGGCAGCATAAACTTTACCAATGGTAGTGTTTATGTGGTCGGACTAGGTTAAAGACTAGTTATTAAAGATGATTGCAAGATTCCTTACTTTTTCAAAGTAGGTGATCACCTAGTTTGATATGCGGAAGCAGTGAGCTATCTAATTTGGTACGGTTTATGGCAATCGACTTACATTTAACTGGATTCAGACTAAGATTATTACTCTCTGCCCACTGCTGTATACAACACAAATCGTTGTTCATTGCTTCTGATGTCTGGGAAAGTTCAGCTAGTGGGCTGCTTATAAAGACCTGTACATCATCTGCGAACATGAGGACGGTTATCCCTGTAGTACACCACTTCATGCTGGGAGAAGATCTGACATCTTGTTTCCAATAACCACACATTGATGTCTCCCTGTAAGGTATGATTGAGAAAACTTGGTTGCGGTTGAAGATAAGCTATTTAGTTAAGAACAGAGAATCGAATGATCGACTGAATTAAAAGCTTTAGAGAAGTCGAGAAGAGTAAGCAAACTTACTTCTTTCCTTTCGATTGCTATGCTTATCTCATCAACAATATGAAGTAGTACGGTCTTACAGCTCCGATTAGCTCTGAACCCAGACTGAGCACCATTAGGGAGATTATTGTCAGCGAGAAACCCTTGTATTCGTCTTGAAATCGCTTTTCCAAAAACAGTTGACAAAAAGAGAAGGATAGAAAATGGCATTTGATATTACTGACAGTAATGCTGCGACAACATCAGTATCATCAAGCAAGGTAGGGCTAAAGGTTCTATCAGCTTCTTCGGGTGGATCAGGAAACAAATCAGCAGGTAAATTTGGACTGGTTTTGCTTAGATCCAGACATTTTACGTTCAAAGTTGTCGGGAACTTTGCGGTTTGGTTTCGCTCAGGGATTCTACACCGCTTCCATCTAGAGTAAGCTTAGTTTCTCTTGACAATCAGCTCAGTGATATCCCGATTAATCTTTAAGGGAACTGTATGCGAGATTACCTTCCTGCGTAATGGAACATGAGCTTCGAAAAACTGCCCGATATTGCTGTTCAAAAACGACAGTGATCATTGACTGAGGTGAGCCTATAGATTCACGAACGTCACATAAAAGACGATTTGGTTAATCGATCTAAAATCCCTATATTGGAGATGTTTGACATTTGACATCAAAATCTTAGATTAAGAAGATGAGGTCATGTTTGGAGAAGCTAGGTACAAGAAGTGATGCAATATCGCCATTTTTATGGGGTCTGTAATGCGAAATGAAAAATAAATTACATTGTAAAGGTCACATTAGCTTAATTCGTAAAATAAAATTAATGTTAATTTAATTATTCAAGGTGATGTCAACTGCAAAAAGTGTGTTATTTTCGTCTTTCAATATTTCTTATAAAATAAAGAAAAACTATAGATGAAAAGATAAACTCAGACTGATTTAAATATCGTTACTTTCTTAAACGTGTATAAAAAATATATATTGTTACTAGGGATATTATGACTAAAAGATTTTTTATGCGTTTGTATCTACGGCTAACTATCTATGAACCATTTTCAGTGAGAAAGGATATTTGAGCTATTTCAGGGTAAATTTTTGTTTTTATTGTTAGCTACTGAAATAAAAGCGTTGGTTATTTTGTAGTGGTAGTAGCACGCATCTATATATTTAATATATGTAACAGAAATAAAAAAAAACGCATTTGGGGTTTCGTAATAGAATAACAAACCCCTGATTTGCTAATGGTATTGTCTGAAAATTCGGAAACAGAAAATTAAGGACCCTCTTAAAGCCTAAACACATACAACATGAAGAGTCACAATACTGAATTGTATGTTTTCAGAAGCTTATATTAAAATACACAAAGATATAAAGATTGTTTATAGCAGTTTAAGTTCAATTGTTTTGTTGGTATTGTCATGCAGACATGTATTAAGTATTTTGCAAGAAATAATTGTTGATTACTTTTTTTTATTTAGTATAAGTTGTGAAAATGCTGCATAATTTGATACGCGACAAAATAAAGTGGATATTGCATTTTGTGTGTGCCTTGTTGGAATATTATCAAAAGTATTTTATTTTTTTCGGTAGAGATTCATACTATCTGCAAATAACTAAAAGGTGGAAGCAATAATGACAAATTTGGAATCTTGTGGGAGTATTGTTTTATTCGGTTAAGGCATTGTTATGAAACTGTTAACATCCGAAGTGAAGAGCTGCTTTTATTGGACCATAAAAGTGGATTGACAACCACAGAAAATGGTAATGTAATGGTCTGGGGATGTTCCCCCTTTAGAAGCTTTGGGAATCTTGTCAAAAGCGACATGAAACTGATAAGCGCAAATTTAGCTTTTTCTGCTTCTAATATGTCTTTGGTAAATTATATCTTCTAAAAAGATAAAGACTCAAAAAATACGAGCAAAGTCGATTTGATAATGCATTTGAATTTCCAGCTCATTTCCTAAACCTTAATTCAATTGAGCACCTTTAGTCTAGTTTAGATGAGAAAATTTCGTTGAAAAAAATTCGCAACTAAACACCTTTGGAAAAACCTGCTAAATGAATGGGAGAAAATTATAGGCGATATATAAAAAAATTTGGTCTCTAGCATGCCCAAGCGTTTTGCGGTAGTAGTTTACAATAAGCGTGGAGCCAGAGGCTACTAAGTTTTCTTTAATATCCGGAATAAAAATTTGAAAATTTAATTTGTTGCTCTTACTTTGTTTGAATTTGCACTTTATTATGTTGTCTTACATAGCTTCCTTTTCTTTTATTATTATTATATAATTTTATTTTAAAGTTAATTTGATTTACTTGCTCAAAAATAGATTAGCAATTGTTAACAACGAACTTTAAAAAAAAACTTAATTATTTAAAAAAAAATTCCCATAATACTGCTTCAAAATTAATGAAATCTATTCAAATTCATTTTTGCACGTTATTTTGTCCGACAATGTACCTATATATCTATACACTTCGAACAAGTCTGTCTTCATTCTACCGGTTCAAACTTGACTGAAATACATCGCCAATTGTCTACAAACTTTAAGGCAACAAACGTTGTGCAAATTGCAGGGCAAGGTTTTTCGGCCATGACAACTCAATTAGAGAGAAAGAACAAATACATTGATAAGGATAGCTTTGCCTCTAAAAATGTGATGATAACTTATTATCGAAACTTGCTTGCCCAAAAAATGTAGTTATCAATAAAAGAATCGTAATCATAATTTAAATGAACGGTGTTTAATTGTGTACCATTCACTTTTTTAATATGATTTGTGAATCAGATATGCTAAAAATATGACTTTTCTGTTATAAGTAGAATTTTTATATCATATTAACTTACCTATAAATATAACATAAAACTGTTTAACGGTATACAGCATCATACATAGATGATAAAATACGAGTAATACGCTCAACAATTCAAAAAAACTTGATAGATTGAATAATTGTATTCAAATTTTGTAGGAACTTGTTTTTTTTTTTATTTTTTGCAGGAACTATGAAAAATATTTTACTCCAATAAAGATATTATCGTAGAATCGTAACATTTGTCAAAAAATCACACAATATTCATTGTCACTTTTTACTGAAACAAAACGACAGTCAAAACCGTGAGAAACAATTTATTACTTTTGATGATAGCATTGTTAATGAAATCAAATACAAAGATAAGTACTTAGCCAACATTGACTTATTTTCAAGTTAAAAAAAACAAACAAATTAAAAATAATAAAAAATTTAAATAAAAGAAAAGATCAAAATACACCTTAATGTTAGATACTAGATTGTAGGGTAAGTAATAGTAGGCTAAAGTGTATATGTACAAACACAAATTTAATTCAATAAATATTGAGATCCTTTCCGAATATTTTGGGTTGAACTTTTTTTTTATGTTATCTTTAGTGGAGCTTTTGACCCATCAACCACGAGCTACAAAAGTCGAATGGCAAGTAATATTCGGATACATTAACGTTTATACACTGATTTATATAGGGTATGCACATACATATACTATAGAGAGTATCTGGCGTGTGATTTTTTTAGTTTGTCTCTTTTCGATATTCGTTAATCAATTGACAGTAAAATTGTTGAAACAGAAAAAAAATCCCAAAGTTATTCAAAGAGAACTACTCTACCTATATAATGTAGATGTATATATGTATATACATGTTCATATGTGTACTTTTATATACGTAGACAATTTGCGATCGATGCGGATAGTTGTAGTTTTTCTATATAATCCGAACGGATCAGTGGAGTTGATTTAAGCATTTTTCAAAAAAGCTTATATTTTAATATTATGACAACTTCGTATGTATGTATTGCGGATTTATTGTTATGTAGTTTTAAAACATTATACGAGTATTATATGAACGTGATATGAGGATAAGTAGATATTAATTAATGTTTATGATATATTCACTAGCACATGTTATGTATGTTATGTGTGTATTGAGGTAATGGATTATGAAAACCGAAATGGGCTAGGTAAATGAAATTTTCTATTTGCGGTGCTCATGTTGGAAAAAGGGATCATTGTGGAATTAGGAACTGACTTGTATAATTAACTATTTACCTATCGGGCTCATAAACTTCGACGATTCTTTATTTGGTACATGTCAGTCATTCTATTAATTACTTTGTTACCTAACGAAAATGCATTTTTCCATTTTAATCTGCTAGCTGTTAATATTCTTACTGAATAGTCCAGTAAAATTATACTATTTCAGTTTTTTAATATTACAATTTTTTCGCACTAAGATATACACTTAGAAAAATGTTGTAAACCGTTTTAAGGTGAGTATAAATCCAGGCTCCTTGGCTTTAGAAACTTTTCTAGAAGAAGAAGATTTGCTTGTTAGAACTTGGAATTGTATTAAATACAATATTTTCCGTTGTTAATCCTATCCAGCGTCTCTTTAGAATAACAGCAATATTTCAATTATGTCACCTGGTGCCTGTATGAGATATACATTGATGCAATTTGAAGTGAAATTCATTGAACCTATTTCTAACTGAAGTTATGACAAAAAGTGTTTTTATGCGTTTGTATCCACGGCTAACTAGCTATGAACCGTGAGAAAGAATATTTGAGCTTTTTTAGGGTAAATTTTTGTTTTTATTGTTACTTACTTTTGGTGGCGCTACAGTCCGGGGTGGACCTGGGCCTCGGTCAACAAGCTTCTCCAGCCAGCTCGATCCCTGGCTAGCTGCCTCCAGTTTCGCACGCTTAGTTGGCTGAGGTCCTCTTCCACTTGCGTGCACCATCTGAGTCTCTACTGCGCTATCCCTCGGGGGAGGATTCGAAGACTTTTCGGACCGGAGCATTGGTGTCCATGCGCTCTACATGACCCAGCCATCTCAGTCTTTGGATCTTCACTCTTCTGGCTAGGTCCATGTCGCTGTACAGTTCATACAGTTCGTCGTTGTATCTCCTCCACTCACCGTCAATGTAGACGGGACCGAAGATCGCCCAAAGAATTTTTCTCTCGAAGCAACCAAGAACACCCTCATCCATTTTTGATAATGTCCATGCCTCTGCGCCATAGAGCAGGACCGGTATTATTAAGGTCTTATAAAGGGTGACTTTTGTTGTCCGAGAGAGGGCTTTGCTACTCAGTTGCCTTCTTAACCCAAAGAAACAGCGGTTGGCTAGAGTTATTCTTCGCTTGATCTCAGCGCTGGTGTTGTTGTCTGTATTTATAGCAGAGCCTAGATAGACAAAGTCCTTAAATACCTCAAAGTTATATCTGTCGAGGGTGACGTTCTGCCCGAGACGTCGGTGTTGGTTGTCCTTTTTGCTTGACAGCATAAACTTGGTCTTGCCTTCATTGACCGCTAAACCCATTTTCACCGCTTCCGTCTCAATACTCGCGAAAGCGCCACTGACATCACGCTGCGTTCATTCTCCATCGTCATCCTGCACAGACGGACGAGTTTGGCAGGGATGCCAAAACTAGACATTGCTCTATATAGCTCGTCTCTATAGACGCTGTCATACGCGGTCTTAAAATCGATGAATAGGTGGTGGGTATCGATCTGAAGCTCATGGGTCTTCTCCAAGATCTGCCGTAGTGTGAATATCTGGTCAATGGTGGACTTTCCTGGCCTGAAGCCACACTGATATGGACCTATCAGGTTGTTGACGAACGGCTTCAGGCGTTCACACAATACGGCGGATAAGATATGCACCTAAACCAGCCGTCTGCCGTCGAATTTTCTCACAGCATTAGTTTGTCTTGGCGTAGTTTGGGATATCCGCAACCGTACCTTGGCTAAAACAAGGTAATGGTCCGAGTCGATGTTGGCTCCTCGGAACGTACGGACATCCATAATACTGAAACAATCTGGTTGACTGTTGATTGGTCAGGAGTTCTGTAAGTCCCCTTGTGCATGTCGAGATGTGGGAACCGCGTACTAGCCACGACAATGTTTCGCCCTGCCGCAAAGTCGATTAGCCTGAATCCGTTATCGGAGGTGGTGCGCAGATTCACAGTCAGTACTGAGAATATGATAAAACGTTTTTATAATACATACTTTACAACATAAAAGGCACCCAATACCCATCTGGATGAAGATGATGATGAATGATAGCCAAAACTTCCTTCCAGTTGCCCAAAATTCAGTAGGCTTGCAATATCTTATCTGAAATCAAATTAAGAAGCTTATTCTGATGGCTTGCCAGCCAAATCTGGTCAGAAGAGTGTATGCTTGAAGAATGGAATCTCAGTATCATTTGTCCTGACCACAAAGATGGCGACATCATGACTGCACCAACTATAGAGGACCAAGGCTTCTGAATATTGCATACCACCTTTTTATCGATTTCTAGGCCGCTCGTCTATATGTGCAGAATACTCCATTAATGAGGGTAACGATGTCAAAAAAGGTGTAGCGCTGTTATGCGACTTCTTTAACATCATAGCCGAAAGAATCGAGCGGAAATTCACAAGAGAACACCGGAGGTACAATCCTCAAAAGCCCGTGCAGCTTCTAGCTTACGGCAGTGATACCGATATAATTAGGAAAACACAGCAAGCTATCACTGGCACCTTCGCTAGTATTGACCTTTGCGGATCCCCAAAGAAAATAATCAAGAGCTGTTAAATCACAAAACTTTGGACGTCAATTGGCAGGACTATTATGCGAAATTATGCGTTCATTGAAAGTTTCCAACAATAAGTTGATTGTTTCGTTTGCTGTGTAGTACATAGCGCCACCTAACGCTGGCTCATATTTTTGGCTTATACTTACATCAAAACCGCTTCAAGAGGAGAATATAAGGTTATCATGTTCGAATAAGCAAGTGTTTGTAGTTTTTAAGTTTTTATATGACCTTTACTTTTATCATTTTTTTATAACATTATTAAGTTTATACTTTACTACCGACCCGTCACGGCTTCGTACGATTGTAATTTAGAAATCAAGAGACGTGAGGAAGTGAAGTACTGCCTTTGATTATAGAACTCCTTTATGAACAATGTTTGTAGCTGACATTTGGTTACATAATACGAACAAATTTTGTTTGGAAGTGACGCTCTACGCATAGTTGTCCATACGAAAAGCACACAACGCTTAGGTTTAAGCCCGCAACGTTGAATGTTGCGAAATGAAATTTGGATGCAGGTAATTCATGTGTTTTTGTTGCCACATGTCCATCTGCTGGTATGGGTAGTGAACAAAATTCGTTGGAGGTTTCACTGGAGTTAAAAAAACTGATTCTATGTAGTTAATCCCACCAACAGTGAATGTTTTCATTTGAGAATGCTACTTCACATCGTAAAGGGCCAATAATATTTTTTACACCTCAGAACTATACAAGGAGTAACTAGTAATACTTATAAAGCAGCATGCAAAGAGATGGGTCTCTTGGAAGACGACCTTCAATGGGACAACACATTAACGGAAGCTACTATTTGCAGTTCATTGAGGTCATTATGGTATTTGTTTGACATTATTATAGTATAGTGACCGATATTGTGTCTTTCTGGAACAAGTATGAGCAAAATATGGCTGAAGATATACTGAATCGACGACGGCTAGAGTTAATGTCAGATTATGTCCAATATAATCAAAATATTTTTGATGAGGCGTTTTTAGAATTCTATAAGGTAGTAGAATAACTTCCGGCTAGATCTATTTCGGATTTTCGACTGCCGATGGCTATAAATACAATGAACCCTGAATTAACTAACGTTGAAAATACAAGAGAAATTTCCTACGATCAATTTAAACTGTTTAAACAAATTATAGCTCAAGATGAACATCGCATGAACATAGATAAAAAAAAGTACACAATGCTTTATTAACATAAATTGACAGAAAAGAAGAAAAGTTATATCTATTTTCTTGATGCTCCTGGAGTTACAGGAAAAACATTTCCTATCAACTTGCTCCTACTGGCAGAATTGCATTAGCTGTAGCATCATCCGGAATTGCAGCTACACTTTTGGAAGGAGGCCGAACCGCTCATGGAACAATTGTTATTGAGGACACTAGCTCTGGTTGTAGCATTTCAAAACAAAGTCTTCTTCTTATCCTTTTATTAACCCTTTCCTCGTTATACGAACTTATGCATAACGAGTTTCCCATTTTTACTGCATCGCTGCTGCTCCGCTTATGGGGTTGGCTAATGTCGCAGACCGCAGAACGCGTCTACATAATGCTCGGTCCTGGATCGCTTCAGTGGTTAACCCCAGACGTTGTTGCGCATTTGCCATCTGAGAAATCCAGGAATTCTTTTTCCGACCTCGTTTTCTTACAGTTGGAGTGACCGTAGTTGATAGTGCCTTTTTTAACGGATTTTCCGCAGATCTTCTTTGAACGTGGCAATACCAACTTATTCTATTCGCCTCAAGCTGTTCGGTTACCGAATTCTTTATATGTAGACTTCCTCTTATACGCGTAGATCTAATGCAATCGCGTTTAGTGACTCCACTAGACATCCTTAACATTTTCATTTCCGCTGCCGTCATTTTATTTTTAAACACTTCGTACATTGTCCAGCACTGTGAACCGTATATAAGAGCTGGTCTAACAACCGTGGTGTAGAGTTTCCCCTTTAATTTAAGTGGAAATTTTCGGTCGCAAAAGATTCCCGAATTTTCCCGCCATTTCATCCATCCCACACTCACTCTGTGGTTTACGTCGTCGTCACATTTCGCTTCCATGTTAACGATTGATCCTAAGTACTTAAAGATAGTGCTTTCCGGAAGAACTATTCGGTCTAACATTATATCCGGAACAGGTCGCAACGGATGTGCAAATGGGCACGTCAAATGCTCCGTCTTTGAACGACTTATTTTAAACCCGTTTCTCTCTAGCGCATTTCTCCATGAATCTAAGGCGTTCTGTAAATCTTCGACGTTATCGCTAAGTATAACTGCATCGTCAGCGAAGAGAATTGGCGTTACATTTGCTTCGCGCATGCAGTCTTTTAAAAGATAGTCGAATACTACGTTAAAGAGGAAAGGGCTAAGTACGCTTCCTTGATGCACTCCGACATTAACTGGAAATTCTCTCGTTAGTCCAGCAGAGCTTTTAACCGCAGTTTTCACGTTTCCGTACATGTCTGGTATTATTCTAACATACGTTTCCGGTACATTTTGAGGCCTCAGCGCGGCCCATATGAGATCCCTAGGCACTCGATCGAATGCTTTCTCGAGGTCGATAAATACCATGTGTAAATCCTTAGACGAATCTCGGTGCTTTTCCATTATTATTCGTAAGCTTTGGATAGCGTCCACCGTCAATCTTCCTTCAACAAATCCACACTGGCTACTATCGAGCTTTATTATTTGCCGAAGACGTTCGTTTAAGACTCTTTCGACGATTTTCATTGTGTGTGACATAAGCTTGATTGAACGGTAGTTGTTGCATTCTCGAGTGTAGCCTTTTCCTTTGTATAATGGAACCAAGAAGCTACTTCTCCATTGATTCGGCATAGGTTGTCCACATTTTAATTTATTTAAAAGTTTCGATAGCCAAACGCTGCCGATCTCCTTCACCTTCGACCAAAACTCTGATGGAATGCTGTCTGGTTCCGCCGCTTTCCCCCGATTCATTTTTCCAATTGCTATACTTATTTCTTCGATTGAAAAGTCCGAAACTTCCTCCTCCAATAGACCAGCTGTCGGCACGATATCACGTGGAAACTGTTTGTTAAGCAACTCCTTGCAGTATTCAAGCCACCGGTCACAAATTTCCTTTTCACTTGTTAATAAGCGACCGTCTGCATTTTTGATGTATTGCGGCGAGGTTATTTCCATTGAATTTTTTCTCCTCTGTGCAGCGAGCTTAAAAATATTTGGCATTTTAGTACTGGAAGACGTTTGAACTTCTTGGATAGCTTGTCTTCTATCCGCCGATCGTGAGGATATTTGTTCCAACTCCTGGTAGAGGTTTTCCGCTTCTGCCGCTCGAGTTCGAGCCAGGACTTTCTTTGCGATCTTTTTAAGGCGCTCGTATTCAAGAGCCAGTCGAGCTTTTTCGATATCGTCGCTCCGATCGCATTTTGTCCACGCTTGGAATGCACTCTTCTTGTCGGCCACAGCTCGTTTGGTTTCGTCATTCCACCACCATGTTTCTTTGCCGACGTGATGGTATTTCGATATAGTCCCCAGATGGGACTTTGCGAGTGTTATGCATTCCTCGTGCATGCTGTTCCACATTTCTTGCGGGCTAAGTGAGTCTGCGATACCGTTTATATTGTGAAGTACTTCTTTAGCCAGTGCGATAAATCTTGCGCTTCGTTCCTTCGATAGATTATACCACCGGATTTTTGGCTTTCCAAACGATGCCCGTGTTTTCGCTGGTTCCGCTGTGAAAAATTCTGTAATGAGCAGACGGTGTTGGCTTACTAGCGATTCTCCAAGTATTACTTTACAGTCCTTAAAACGGTTTCTCATCGACATTTTGCAGAGGTGATAATCTATTTGCGTTTCGTGGCCTCCGCTGCTATAGGTTATAAGATGTCGTTGATGTTTAATAAACATTGTATTTAAGACGGTTAAGCCGTAAGCCCTACACGCTACAAGGATGTCTTCGCCAGCTGAATTTCTGGTTCCAAAGCCTTTACCACCGTGGCAGTCCTCATAATCAACATTTGTTTCTCCGACGTGGCCATTTAAATCTCCGCCTACGAAGAGCATCTCATCGATAGGTATATTTCTAAGCAAATTACCGAACTCTGACCAAAATGTATCTTTTTCCGATTGGTCGCATCCATTTTGTGGGGCGTACGCGCTAACAATGTTCCACGTTTCATTGTGTATGACGAGTTTAACACTCATCAAGCGGTCGCTTATTTTCAAGATACCAACGATGTTGTTTAGAAGATCCGCTGCAACAACGATTCCAACACCGTTTCGTCCATTGACCGTTCCATGGTAGAACATCTTAAATGCCTTAGTTTTTAAATCTAGAAAACGCGCTTTATTTCCTGTATTACACCACTTCGTTTCCTGTACGCACAGGATTTGTAGAGTTCTGCGACGCATAATTGCTTCCAGTTCTAAACTTTTTGAGGTCATCGATCCGACGTTCCAACTTGCAAACCGAAGTTTATGAAAATATTTTGGAAACTTCATTTTGCCCGCCCCCGGAATCCATCGGGCTCTGACACAAGCACTTCTGCTAGCTCTGGGATCACCCGAGTGCGTTGCAATCGTGGTACCCAGCGGGGTAGTGCTATTAATTGCGATCATTTCCATGAAGTTTAAAGTTTGAGTGGTTTGACACTTGTATGCTCATTTCGAATTGGTTGACTGTTCTTTTACCCCACCGGTAGTCTCCAGACGTGGGAACCCACTGATTGCATACAAATTTGTGGGAAAGTTTTAAGGTGTTTAAGTGTCACAGGCTCATTTTTGGTGTCATAGTTGCCTGTATATGATTGGTGTCCCATTTAGTCGCCTCTTACGACAAGCTGGGACGCACTGCGGCACTATTCTTTATCCGATGCCGCACGGACGAGCATTTCAAAACAAAGTAATTCTGGAAAATTGTGACTACTCATTTATAGTTTGGGACGAAGCTACCATATCGAACAAGTTTTAAATTCGCTCAGTATGGATTCTTCCATGGGTTGATAAAAGATATTGTTCCTTAGTGACTTGGCAAATCTTACCAGTGGTAACAAAAGGGAACCGTGCTGATGAAACCAATGCTTAATTGAAAAGATCTTTCCTCTGGCCACATTAGAACTCAAAAAAATATGAGAGTGACGTTGTCAGTGCACGAAAACCGGCATTTTTCAGAGTTGTTGCTCAAAATAGGAAATTGACAGATGTCACAAAAAAATGGGAGAATCAAGTTTAAAACCTTTGCATTTTAGTAAATGATCTTCAAGAATTAGTCAACAACGTTTATCCAGAATTAACAATATAAGTTCTAAGACTATAACTTGGTTCAAAGAGAGAGCTATTTTCTCACCTACTAACGATCAAGCAGGTAAAGTGAACGACTTGATTATCTCTAAAAAGAATTACACAGGCGCAAACATACTATTCTGTAGACACTGTGCTGGACCAGGAAAAGGCTTTCCAATTTCCCAACAGAATTTCTCAATTGCTTGCAGACTTCTGGATTGTCCCCACATAAATTGGTCTTAAAAGTAAGGTGTCCTGTTAAGGCGAAACCTTAAACCACCCATGTTGCCAAATTGTGCATTAGTCCACGTCTCCAGGTTTAACGTCTAAAAACTTTTACCAAATAGTGCGAAATTCTGACCGGATGTGGAACTGGAGAACTGTGTTTATTCTCCGGATTCCATTGATACCAACGGATCTTCCATTCCAATTCAATAGATTACAGTTTCCAATAAAATTTTCATTTTCAATTACTATGAACAAATCAGAACTTCAGACATTCAACGTTGCTGATGACGTAATCCTCTCTTCACTACATTTCAATATATACTAAAGATAAAGGTAGGGTTAGAACTGGTATACTAGTGAAACGTAGCCTTTGCAATCCCGAATTAACCACTGCCAATCTGGAGTCTGCCAAAGACATTTTCTGCCTGGTATCTTGGCCATGACCAAGTGGGTCCTCTCCCTGGAAAGGGTGGATCTGGAAGCGGAAGTCAAAAAGTTAACCTTATTATAGGATGCGCCAAAACGTATCACATTGTATTGTTTGTAATCCTGATGAGCCTTCTTTCATTACAGAAAATCGGCAAGAAGTGTTAGATATCACTCTTGTCTCCGGCCGCATAACTCACATAATAGAGAGCTATGAAGTATCGTCTGAACACACTTTTTCAGATCACAGATACATCTGATTGATATTTATATACGTTCTAGTTTTAATTCTAGATGTCGATGAACAAGGCTCTAAGGTCATTAACTAACAAAACATCGAACGATCAAGTAGCAGCTATTCAACATGAAAGCAACTTCTCAGTGCATAAATACATCTTTTGGCCACGCTTATATTCTCAACAAACTATCCTACCAGAGAGCATCGACTACACCATCTACACATTGATTTGGCAAAAACTTCCATGTTAGCATTCCCTCTAGACACATTTGGGAGGAGAATGCTTTCAAGAACGATTCATTTATACACGGATGGTTCAAAGACTGACAGTGGGGTTAGGTGCGGTGTTTTCGCCGATGAGCTTAACCTAAGCCTCTCATTCCGCCTTCCTAATTACTATAGTGTGTCCCAGGCGGAAATTCTGACAATTAAGGAAGTCCTGTCATTGCTGAAGATAACCGCTATCAAATCCCTAGACTTATGTTCTTTTAACTCAAAGACCGTTATGGACTGCCAATCATCTTTCAATGAGATGGCAGAGCAGTAGGGCCAACGAACTTGCCAAAATTGGAACCACTATACCGATCCAACGTGAAAAAGGTAACATCGGTATACCAATCTCTACCCACAAACATGAAATAAAGCTGGATGCTTTAGGTGGAGGGTCGGATCAACAAGTCTAGCAACCAAACAAATATGTTTATCTTTCTGAACAGGAAACACCTCAGCACCATCACATGCGTCATCACTGGACAATGTTTCTTAGGTAAATATACAAGAGGACTTGTCATGTTTACAAACAATTTTTGTAGAAGTTGCATTGACGATGAGGAAAAGGAGACAATGCCCCATCTTCTTTGTACAAGTCCAGCTCTCTCCCAAAAAAGAAAATTCCACTCAGGGCTTTCTTCTACAACAATTTAAACGATCTAAGCAACACAGACGTTAAAAGTCTCCTACGCTTTGTCAAAAGCTTGAAATAGTTTCGTGAGTAGGAGGATCACAGATTCACATGGTATCACAATCGGGCAAGAGGCCTTAGCGGGTTGGTATTGTCTTCCAACAGTCACTTTTACCTAACCAAACCTTGTAGTACTTGCCCTGAGGTCCTATAAAATTCAAAATGTTTAAGAACAACTGTATTTAGAAATACAGATTGAAAAGCAAGCTAACAAAAAATCAATAACTAAAAGCGTATAATTTTTCAAAAGCTAATTCCTTCGGTTCTCTTTGTGAATCAGATTTATGTAAAAATTGAACAAGAATATCGAGAGATTTGAATATATTTTAATTCGTTGTACTTACCTTTATCAATAAGAGACCTGCCTTGGATCAATGAACTTTCTATTCAAGTAAGTCCAAAATGTACAATAATGGAAGTTCCTAAAAGCGATATCTATTTGCATTGAACTAAGTTCGATAAACATTCATTAAATGTATTCGATGTTTTGGAACTTGGATGGAACCTCAGCATTCGTTGTCCGATTTCCAAGAAAGGAGACCCTCTGAACTTTGCCAACTACAGAGGCATCCGTCTTCTAAACATCGCATATAAGATCTGTCGATGGCATGCGAGTTTTTCAACATCATACTTGAAAGAATAGTGCAAAACTCATGCGCAAACACAAGAGGCACAATCTTTCTTAAGAAAGCAGCGTGATATCTGTAGCGCCTTCGCGAGTGTTGAGATGGAAGCGGCGAAAACGGATTTAGCGGTCAACGAGGGCAAGACCAAGTATTTGCTGTCAAGCAAAAATGTATACAACATCACTTTCGACAAGTTTAACTCTGAGGTACTTAAGGACTTTGTCTAAGGGACAGCATCACCTTCGACAGGTATAACTCTGAGGTACTTAAGGACCAGCGCTGAGATCAAGCGAAGAATAACTATTCCCAATCGCAGCCTCTTTGGGCTAGGAAGGCAATAGACTAGCAAGGCAATCTCTCGAGCTACAAAAGTTACCCTTTATAAGTCCTTAATAATTCCAGTTCGGCTCTATGGCGCAGAGGCATGGATATTATAAAAAAGTGCTCTTGGCTGCTTTGAGAAGAAAATTCTTCGAGAGATTTTCAGTCCCGACTGCATTGACTGTGAGTGGAGGAATAGTTACAATAACGAACTGTTCGGACTGTCAACCGAGCCAGAAAGGTGAAGATCCAATAACTGTCTTCGAGGGACAACGCAGCCGAGGAAGACCGAATCTCAGGTGGATGGCGCAAGTGGAAGGGGACCTTAGCCAACTTGGCGTCTTAAACTGGAGGTAGCAAGCAAAAGATCGAGCTAGCTGGAGACGCTTGTTGACTGAGGCCCAGGTCCACCCACCCCGGACTGTAGCGCCACCTCCAGCTGTGATTTGACTCTACAAGTGAAAGGTTGTTTTTCTCTGTGCGCTCCGTGGACCTAATTGAAGTTTTTTTACTTTTCAGTGCGAAAGATTAAATTACGGTTTAGGTACTGAATTTTATTACCCTTGATTGGTTTCATTTTCGGTCTTCCATACAGTCGGGGTTTTATTATCGGGAATTGTGTTTTGTGGGTTTTATTACCCTTAATTGGTTTCCGGTCTCGTTTAATTACGGTAAAGAGCAGAAATTCCCAAAGTTAGAAGATGTAAATAGTTAGTGCGGTAGTGATTTATCATGGCACACGTGGGCGAAAAGAGGAAATGTTTTTTTGTTGTGTTGTGACTAGTATTGCAATTGTGGGTAGGAGGCATGTCTCCTACCAAAATCAGGTGGAAACATCAGAGAGAAGCTTAAAAAGCTTGTGGAGAAAGGCATTGAAACAAAGGTGATCCGAAAATGGAGACAGGTGTAACCCCAGCTACTAAGAAGGGAACCTGTGAGGTTGAAGGCCCGCATAGTACAAAGAAGCCAAAATCGGTAAGTTCTTGTGCTATCAGATTCCCAATTTAGGTTCACAGCTGGAAGGAAAACTTTTCTGGACGCGAAAGGTGCAAACATTTTGTACCTAAATCGGCGGCAGGGCGATTTGGCTAGGGGTATTTCGGGGGTGATTTTTGAAAGGGGGGAAGTTGACCCTGTCCTTGCTAACAGGGTCAATAGTGCCTGTAAGGCATACGAACGCATAATTTGGCTACTCGCTGGGGAAAACGAGTGGCTAAAAGGTTGCCTGGATACAAGCAAACACACCCCAGAGGTTGTGCGTCCGCAGCCCGTGCATAGTGCTGGGCTTCCTCGAGCTGCTAAACAGAAGGAGAAGAGCTTCGCTAAAGTGGCATCAGGGCTCGTGCTCCTGCCACTCCAGCAAGGGTTCCTGCTCTTGCCGCTCCAAGAAGAGTTCCTGCTCCCTCGGGAAAAGTCCCTGCCCCTCTCCAGAGGCCAGTTCTTACGTGGTCCGTGATTATGCGGAGTAAGAAGTCCGGTGCGTCGGCAAAGGAAGTTGAGGCTGAAATCCTCAAGAAGGTCACCCGTTCCTTGGAAGTCAGGGTGGACTGCTTAAGGACGCTGAAAAACGGGAGCGTAATAATCCACACTCCAACCCCGTTGGAGAGGCGAAAAATTGCTGAGAACCCCAATTTCAGGAAGGCAGGGCTAAAGGTTTCGATCCCCCAAAAAATTGGCCTAATGGTGGTGGTAAAAGGTGTCACTACCTCCATCACCCCGGTGGAGTTCATGAACCAGCTTCATAAACTAAACTTCAAGGAGAGATATACCCTTGAAGATAAAATGGTAACCCTACCATGGAATACCAAAGAAGGAGGCAGCGCTAACGTTAAGCTATAGAGTCTTGGCTCAGCGCAAGCGCTTAAGGTACTCCTTGCTAATGGGCGCTGCTACATTGGGTGGTACTCCTTTCCCGTTGGCTGCTTCTGATGCCTCGGTCTTGACGACGGCATTGCGGATTGCAAAATCCAGGAGGTATGTCGCCGTTGCGGTGAAGAAGGGCACCTCAAAAGGGTGCTCAAAACCGACCAAATTCCGGAACTGCTCGCTGAAGGAAAAAAGAAACTAATATGGTATTCAATTTCGTGCAATTGAACTGCCAGGGTGCTTTCTCCATTATGGTAGACCTGGGAGCTCTGATGTGCGGGAGGGACTATAGCATTGCGCTGGTTCAGGAGCCCTATGCTTCGAGGGGAGTAATTAGGGGTACACCCGCTTCCATGCGGGTCTTCCCTGACACTATATGCAATGCTGCGGTGATTGTAAGGCACGCGAACCTTGAATGCATCCTTCAAGATGCAGAAGAACGTGGCGTAAGTATTGGAGTAGAATGCGTTTTTGGCAAAATATACTTTGCCAACGTCTACTGCAAGTACGGTGAGGAAATCGAGTCATACATCCAATACATGGAGGAAGTGCGTTCGCTAGTCGGGAGCGACCCCCTCATCCTCGGCGTTGACGCTAACGCGATTTCCTTTTAATGTCATAGCAAGATGCCCAGTAACTCGTCTGGATATCCAAGCTATCCACGAAGTGAAGCGCTTAGTGAATGGGTTATATCGTCTTATATGCACCCTCTCAATTGGCCGAGTGAGTTGTACCATTTTGACACGCATGGTCGAAAAAGCGACATTGACGTCACATTTGCAAATGAATCCGCACTTAGGGCGTTACTGTTACTTGGAAAATCTCCAGAAGCATAAGTGATCACAGCAGCGACAAATCGAGTACAACAACGAGTGTGTGTGGCGTGTCAACGACGATCTCTTTGAGAGAAGCTGTAAGGATAATCTCAAAAGAATGAAGTGGTGGACAAAATATGTAGAGCTAACAATAAATTACCCGAGGTTGGACGAATATGTGTGGGTAATACTACATAAAGGTAGTGGGATGACTGCATGGACGCCTTACTTAATACATTCTTCCTTAGAGAAGACCGAACTGAGGCCCCTCTGGCTGCGGAATCAGTAACCAACTCAAAACTGCGAACTGAATTAAAGTCTCCCGACAGGATTAAGTCAAATCCTGGATCCTATCGGGGTATCAGCCTGCTTCCCGTATTTGGAAAAGTACTGGAAAGGGTTATGGTGGAAAGACCTCTGGAGAATATGACCGAACCAATGTCTCCTTTCCGATTCGGATTCAAGAAAGGCATGTCAATTGAGGACGCTTGGGCATGTGTCAAAGACTATATGACTTAAGCATCTTTATAAATCTGTGCTTTTGACAATCTAAGCTGCGGAAGTGTGTTTCGGAGATTGCATGATGTGGTATGCCAGGAAATTGAGCTTTGGAAAAGCTATTTTTCTGGCAAAAGGGCATGTGCAACGAATGCAGGTGGAAATGAAAGTGTGCGTGTGACTGTGGAGCGTGGATGTCCTCAGGGTTCCATTTGTGGTCCATTAATTTGGAACCTCATGATGGACCCAATGTTATGGCAGATATGCGAGACAGCGTTTGAATGGTAAAACCTTTAGCAATGTGACTCTGGTTATAACCATGAGAAAGAAATTGAACTTTTTACCACATTTGGAAAGAGTCAAGAACAAACTCACAAATGTTGTAGGTCAGGTGAGGCGCATTTTGCGGTCTGACTGGGGGCTTAGTAGGCGTGCTGTGCGCACCATATATGGTGGCCTTTTTGATGCTTGTGCAGCATTCGGGGCATCAGTGTGGAGTGACATAGTCACGACTAAGTGGGGTCTCAGAAAGATCCTCTCTTTCCAAGGAGTGGTTTTACTTAGCTGTTTACTCGATAGCCGCTCTATCTCTACGGAGGCACTATAGGTGCTGTTGGGAGTACCACCTCTTGACTTGGAGGCTATCCGTCATGGATTAGCGTTGAGAATGAAGAGGGGTGATTAGGTGTCTGATGATGGAGTCAACCAGATGTCCTTCCGGGAGCTTGAGCGCCTGCTAGACGAATGCGTCTTATCTAGATGGGACGATAGTGGAAACGGCAGGGTTACTTACCGCTTCCTGAAGGATGTCGTATTCATGCGAGAGCGGCCTAAGCTGAGATTTAATCTCAACTTGGGCTTTCTTCTTACTGGTCATGGTTTCTTTAATACATTTTTGCATGAGAGGGGTCTAAGCCAGGTGGAAGGATGCTCGTGTGGAGCTCCTTTAAAGAAATGGAAACCCGTTTTGTGTGAATGTTCTCTGTATGATGATGTAAGGGATCTTGAAGTCATGGGCGTAGGTTTTGATGATGGTGTATAGCAAGGATTCAGAACTATGTGAACATAGTGCTTAGTAGGCGTCGAACTAGGTAGCTTTACCCTGAAGCTCAGTGAGCAAGGCTTAAAGGCAGCCAGTCCTGGGCAATAAGGTGCTCCACTGAAAGTAACCGCAAGGTTGCGAAGCTCGACGGGAGGCTATATCTGGTCAAGAGCCCCCGAGACTTAGTTCCGGCCTGACTTAGGAGTTGGCCCCCTTGTGGGAGTATAGTGATGACTGTGGTTCATACCCAAAATCGCGGGGAGAGTATGCCAAGTGGTTCTTGGTCATCACATGGCTGAGTGTATGTTGTAGCATGCTACGACCTATGCTTAGTCATTTGATGGCCATGGCGCTAATTGGTCTGCTCGATGTGGAGTTGAATTGCGACCGGGTGCCATGACCCACAGCATGAAAAAGGTTTTAGATAGGCCTCAATCCTATACCAAGGGAGAGGATCGTGCCTTCTAGTAGGTACTGGAGATGGTATTTATACTATTCGAAGGGCGTCGATTGACGCATTATTTTAATCCTGATATGAGCGCAAGCGCTCCGTGGGATAAGGCCTTCACGGCAGGTATCCACGTAAAACACAAGAAACTATCTGTAGCGCCACCTAAATAAAGTAAAGTAATTGTATTCCATCAAGAGAAAATTTTTTTAAAAAATTTTGTGGTGAAACCATTTCAGTTTCTCTACATTTAAGACTTGAAGAATGATAACCTTATGATATGTGAACAGCGCGACCAACTTAACAAATCAAAAATTCCTTATATCCCTTTGTATAGTATGTACCTCCTAATGTATCATATTTTTAAACAACTATGTTTGATGATAGCAATTCAAAATGTGATATCCAAACATACTCCCCCTATTTAAAAAAATTTACTAATAATGACATCATCCATCATCACATGTTGAAGGTCACAATGAAATCGAAAATGAAACTTCTACACAAAACGTATGTGATGACATTTCCTATAAATTTAATGGAGTTAAAATCAATAATGATCGCTACGTTAGCAACTCATCGGCTCTAAAGAGCTATTTATCTTTGAAATAAATGATGCTGAAGTGCTATCAAATGCATCTTGGTCACCTCAATCGTCAATCAATATACGAGTAAATGGATTCTAAAGGGTGATGAAAAGTACTTTTTTCAAAAATAAAAATAATTAAAAAATTAAATTTCATTGAGTAATTGTTAGTAGGGCTCAATAATTTTGCGCTATTCATAGTTACATTTCTGTCGGGCTTAGTTTTGAAGAAATGGTCCATATTTCTATAAACCACGCAAAACCGTTGCTTGGAAGTTGCTGTTGAACTTCTTCAGCTGTAGGTTGCCCGCCAAATTCGGCCATCTTGCTTATTGATGTAGCCCTTAAACCAGAAATGGGCCTCATCAATGAACTGAATTTTGGTAGAAAGCAATGTATCTGATCTTTCATGGGCACAACAGCTAAAACGGAGAAGATTCGGAATGTCGGCTGGCTTAAGTTCTTGCACGAATTGAATTTTCTTTGCTTTTAAACCAAGATCGTAACGTAACATACGCCAAATTGTTGCGTACCGCCGTAATATTTCCGTCACTTCTTATTAGATAACTCTTTAAAAAAAAAAAAACAAAAAAAAAAAAAAACACTGTGGCGCTGGCAGCCCGGTTTGGGCCATGGCCTAGCTTCTTGACACTCATTTGTGTTGCTCATGTTGTAATTTTAGTCACATCTGAGCGGGGCCTATTTATCGCCGAGTCCGAACGGCACTCCTTAGAAGCTTTTTCGTAGGCAATTTTACTTTCGGGAGTTTGCCATTGCCCGCCGAAAGGGTGATGGCGATTTGAAAAAATTGTTGGTGACCCAGCCGGGAATCGAACCCAGACTGTCTGCATGATAGTCCAATGAGCTAACTATCGCGCCATCGCCATCGCCATTAGATAACTCTTTGGTTTCGCATTATCCAAGAATGAAAATGGGGTTTTAAACTTTTTAACGGTATAAGGAATTGTGCTTGTACTGGACCTATTATGTAGACCCCTCTACACTTTCTTTACTAGAAGAAAATCCATGTCAGCTGATGAGTGTTGTTGTTGTTTATGTTTTTAGATTCTGGTGCTTATCCATGTGAAGATTTAAGTCTATCATTTGGAAACAAAAGTATTATACTTTACTTTATAATATGCATTTTTCAAAAGAAAAACTTTTACAACCGATTTGATTCCAAAATTTTATTTATGAACCAGAATTTGAAAACACTACAATTTTTATAATTGGTTGCATTATTATTATGTATATAAGAGTGAAATAATTAAAAATTGTCGAGTATATATTAGCATTGAAACCAAAACATTTCTACGATACGTCAGCTTACTGTTTCTTGTTACACGATCTTATTGTAAACCATCGTATAATCCATTGGATCAAACTGTTTTCCGAGTAATATAAGTTTTTATTTGAATTAATGTTGTTGACGAAAGACAACACACAACTCTCAATATGTTCACTGTTTTGGATGTTTAAAGTTTTAAGGACATAAATAATAAAAATGGTTTCATTTTTTCAGCCGTCCTTTCATCCACACACCGGTTTTTTTAAAATCTTTTTTCTTTTCTCCTTTATAGCTAGCGCTAGTCCCAAGGTGATACAGCAATCGTCCGTGTCACTCGTATTAAAAAAAAAAATCCTATAACTTGAAAGCGCAAAAGAAACCGCACGTCCTTTCACGTCAAAATTGAGGTAAAAATGAATGTTTGAAGACTCATGGTTGATGTGTGTATATGCAACATCAAACAGAATTTACTAATACACTCTCACATGCTTGATAAGAGTTTATCCAATGTATATGCCGCTTAAAAGTCAAATAGTCCTGTGCATCAAATGAGGAGTTTAAAGGAATGTTGGTACTTTTTCCTCTAGTTGCAAGATCAGTTGGGTTAATTCTAATCAATAATGACCTTATCTCTTTTAACTGGTATTCGACATATTATTTCCAACGTTTTGCTGTACCTCGGATCCAGATAAGAGCAACAAAAGAGTCAGTCAATTAAAATGTTTCAGAAAACTCTAAGATAAAGCATTCTTGAGTACCGCTGGGATCCCGGGAGTTGTTGTTTCTGCTCCTTATCTCCTTACAACTTGCTTTGTTTTAATAGCAGGCACATTGTTTGCACAATTCTAGTAGGTAACATGAAAACATAAAAAAAATGATTGAGACTTAACAATTAATTCGAAGTTCTTAAAGTACCTATTTAGTCGTTTATTGGTTAAATTAGATATTTGTGCACAAAAACATAAGAAAATTAGCCTAAGGACTACAATTATTGGCACTCCAAAGGAAATTTCAACTTTGACCAACTATAACATTTTTATTTCTAAAGTTATTTGAATCTGTTGTATACTAGGGTATAAAAAATTAAATTTCGCGTTGATTGAATATTATAAATAAAAATTTAACAATTAAAAACATATTTAAAATGCCAATTTAAAAAAAAGCTCACTTACTACGATTATTGGCACACTGATATAATTATTGGCACCCAAAAACTACAAGTATTGGCACTCTTTAAAACAGAAAACACATGATGTTTTAATCAACGGTTTATTATTTTGTTTATGTTTTCAAAGCATTTTATTTAAAATTATAAAATAACAGGTAAATATAGTATCCATAAATTAATAAATACATACTCGTACATATTTTTTTAAGGGACTGTGATTTCCCTTACTGTATAAAGAACATAGCTATTTATTTATTTAAAAGAAAATAGATAATCAGCCATTGAGCTCTACAAAATTTGAAAATATATAGTTTTGTAAACAAATAACTACATAAATATACATATCTTTTTATAAGAAAATAAAAAAAATATATCATACAATTCACTGTAAATTTAATTAATTAAAATTATTAAATAAATACTTTTATATTATTTTTAAAGGAAGCAAACAAAAATCAATTTCTAAATCAATACAAATTTAGTAAATTAAATTAATTAAAAAAAAAATTATTTTTTTAAAAGTCAAACTAAATTTCTCCTTAAGCACTAGGTATTAGCTAATAGCATTTAATATGTCCGATCTTTTTTGGTGAACAAACCTTACAAAGAAAAAGTAGAAGATACGTTTTATTAAAACTAGAATTAATAACGATTGAAAGATACAACTATTGGGACTCATAAAAGTACAACTATTGGCAGTGCCAATAAGACAGACAGTCTTCCCATTAACCTTTGTCGAGCTCAGGGACATGATAATGCTGCGACTATGGCGGGTATTCATGGAGGAGTTTAAAAATTAATTAGGCAAATTAATTCAAAAATTTTGTTTACGCCATGTACAAACCATGCTGTAAACCTTTGTGGAGTTTACTCTTTGGGAAGCACTCTTTCAAAGTACAACGTCGCTGTATGCGATTTTACGTTTTTGTGTTGTATTTCATTCTGGTGCGATATTTTGGAAGAAGTTGATGCCGCACAGAAATACTTGCAAAAATCCGTGCGCACTCTAGAAAAAAGTATAATAAGACTTAAAGCACTTGCGATTTTTCTTCATAACCATCATGATGAAAACGCGAAAAAGGACATATATAAGTAAGAGAACAATGAACTGAGCTAGAAATTTCAATTAAAAGGCGGGGAAGGACAAAAAAGAAGAAAATTATGCCAAGCGAAAAGGCTAAAGATGCTGGCTTGACGTTGGAAGAAAAAACAAGAAGATCCATGTTAAAATATCAGAATACACTTTACACTGAACTAATTCATCGGTTCAAGGCCATGGAAGACATTGCGTCAGTTTTCTCAGCTCTTCATCCGAAAATATTGCTGCAAAAATAAATTTAAAAGATGCAGAAACTTGGACAGCCTTTGAATTATTAAGCTTCATTGTTAAGCGAGACTTTTCAGACTCGTTAACGAGTCTGTCATTGGCGATGAGAACTTATTTATCAATTTGCATCTCAGTGGCATCGTGTGAAATTAAATTGTTAGGATTGATCCCCGGCAACCAGACCGTTGCCCCGAATCAAAAATAACCTTGGAACCAACTGTACCAACACTGGTTTCGTTCACACGCCAGGTCGCGCTTTAATGGCAGCTAAACCTGGGAAACAAAATTTAAACGTCGTTGAGCGCCACGTGATTTTCGGTAAAAAATCACGAAACCGAACGAAAGAGGAGTACGAAAAAAATATTGGACTAAAAAAAAGGAAACTCTTCCCCGAAAAAAAAGACAACCAAACAAAAAACCCGGAAGGGAAATAAAAGATTTTTTTTTCCCACCACGTTATAGAGCTCGACGATTTATTAAAAAAAAAATTAAAAAAAGAAATAAACGGTACACTCGTTGATAGAGTGACCCGCTATTTAAAAAGTCCCGAACGCACAAAGAAGAAAACTTAACGGGTCGCGTGTCTCGTCTAATCTCGAGATTTTCACGCACGCGCGGCCCACCGGAGTCTCACTTTTGCAAAACAACAACAACACCAACGCTAAACTACACTGCACTATTTAACTACACAATACTTAGCTTTTATTCCTGGCGGTTCCTGTGCCCTTTCCTGACACCGTTTCCCTCGTCCAAATACTCCTGACTGATGCCTTTAATCTCTTTCCTTTCTCCTTATCCTCTTTTCCCTTACCGGCCTCCAGAAGCCGAAACCAAACCCGCGATTTTACTGTACACAAAAAAAAATCTACTCTAATTTACTTTGCAAAAGAAAAGAAAATTGCTTTTCGCAATCCAAAAAAACCAATTATCCGCACAAAGAAAAAAACCTCGGCTTGACCCTCTATAATTGCTGGTCGTCACAAAAGTGACTTCCAGTTCTTTTTTCATTTAGCTTTAGTGGACCCAACAACGGGGTTTCCAGCTACACGACTAGCAACTTTGCTAGTGTGTGCTCCCGTGTCCATCTAGGCCTCTCACACATTCCAATTGTTTCCAATTGCACACTCTCATTCTAAACTCCTCAGACACTGAGTTCTCTCCGGCTTCCAGTGATAACTGGGAACTCCACTGAGCGAGTTTATGAGAGCTTGTGGATCCTAGCTATGCCTAGCTATTTCCCAAGACACTGGAATTACATTGAAAATTGCGAGAAGCAATGTTTCTCTCATTCCTGATTCCCGATTAATTTTTATCGAACTAAACAAAATTGCAAAACAACAACAAACGCGAAGGAGAAACAAAGTATGATCGAAGGTCGATGGAGTGTTGGGACGAGGGAGGAAGGTTGTGTGGGTATAATCCTAATCTGATTATACCCCGGTTTAGCCAATCTCTAAAACGCCGCCCCAAACAAAGCTAAGTATATGTGCATTTGTGCTAATATACCCCTACTTCCTCCGATGAATCGGCCTTCAGATTTGGGAGGAATGGGGGGACTGACCAATAGCGGGTCATTCCTTACATAATTATTTATTTTGTTTTGTTGGTTTCTATGTTTGTTTATGTTGTGGGCCTTTCTGCCCGCCTGGTATTTTTTGTGATTTCTGTTTTGTTATTATTGTATAGTTTCTGTTTATGTTATTATTGTGGTTTGTTGTTGTTATTGTTTATAGTTGTTATTATTTTTGTTGTTGTTATTGTTTATAGTTGTTGTTATTGTTTATATTTGTGTATTCCCTTCGTTGGAGGATGCCTCGTAACTTGGCCATCCGCCTACAGCCTCTGCTGCTTCCTTGGTGCTCCATCGGTGGGGTGCTGACTTCAAAGGGGTCGTCGTCCCTTCACCCATCGAACCGAACTTATACAGCTGGTACGTCATTGGGATGTGTTCTATTATGCTGGCTGTTCGCCTACACACTACCGTCGCTCCTCCGTAGCTCCCTCGTTGGGGGTGTAGCTATAAAAGAGATCGTCATCTCTTCCCCCTTCAACATTTTTGTCTAAGCATACACATCGATTACAAGATGTGATGCCGGTAATCCCAAAGCCTTTGTACCATTTGCCTTTCGTTGGGGTGTATGGTCCGGGGATCGTTGTCCCCCACCCGTCCTCATCGTGTTGGGGTGTCTGGCTAGAAAGGACAGTCCGTCCCCAACCGTCGGCAACTTTCAGACGTCCTGTCTGATCCTGCCCGTTGCGAGTCTCCCGTCTAGCCTACGGGCTCCGACAACGGTGATCTTGGTGGACCTCCTGTCGCACCCTGGGCTCCTGATTCGTCGTGAGTCTCCCTACCGTCCTTAGGGCTTCACCGACCGAACCACCTCGTCCTCCTATGAGGATAAAACCGCCCGTAAACCTATGTGAGTCCTTTCCGAGGTCTGTGGTCGGTGGGCCACTGGCTGATGGGACCATGGCTGCCCTCCACCTCCGCCAGAGCTCGGTCTTCCCACTCAAAGAAAAGAGGGAACAAAGGGAGAAGAACAGGGAAGAGGGTAAACCTTGTTGCGGGAAAATTTACCGCAACAAGCTTTTCAAAATTAAAATTAATTAAGACTTATCTAAGATCAACAGTGAGCCATAATAGGTTAACTAATCTGGCTATATTTTCAATAGAAGAGGAGCACACGAAGAATATAGATTTTAATGATGTAATCGAAACTTTCAGTGCAATAAAAGCTTTAAAACACCTTTAAATAAAGTCATTGTTCGTGTTTTTGTTTTACATTTTTTAAGGGGTGTAAGCTTGCTTTGCCGCTCCAGGTGCCACGGCCTCTTAGTCCTCCCGTCATTTCTACACTCATATGCAATGATATTCCAGCTGTCAGTTCTTCTCAAATGCAAATTTCTTTTCTGCACGCTTTACACGTTATAACACAGATTACGTCATGTCTTCGCCTACAATTGAGTGAGTCAAAGCCTCAGTGAAACATAGTACTAAAAGCACTTAAGTAGCTCAGTAAACACAAATCCCCTTCTTCTGAAGCCTTTTTCATGTTGGCAAAACAAATGGTAGCATTTGTCCAGCACGTTCCAAAGAGAATGAATTTTCTTCTATTTTCTTTTACAGGTCCATTGCATTAACATCTCTACTCACGGAAATGATGATAAATCATCAGCTCATTAAATATCTCGAGGCAATGAAACAATGACCAGTAGAAGGGTTTTGTGTTGGAACAGGTCCACTGGTGATGGCATACTTCACCGGAAAAGGCCACCAATGTGGATAAAGCAAGTTATTTGCATTTGATGTTTAGCATTTGGCAGAGTTCGGCATGAAATAACAGACTACCTTTCGCTAATAGATAAGGTTTTTAGGAGTACATTCGGATGCGAATCTCTTAACAGATAATTTCTACTGCCCAAGGTACCCAGTTTCAATCATCGTTATTAAAGAAGATCGTTAACTTCATCGGCTAAAAACAAATTAAAACAAACAGAGGAATCTATCACCCATTGTTTAAGGGGCTAATTAAACGATTTCGCGGGATGGAAAGTTTGATACAATAGTATCAAGATCATTTTAAAGAAAATACCATATGAAAAGCATTTCACATGAATACGCATAAAACTATTGGCATTGATTAAATTAATCCTACGGAAGAAGAGGATAAGCCTAAGCCTTAATAGTTTAATTGTCCACTGAGAAGTTGCTTTAAGGCTAATAGCTGCATTATCAGTCGAAAGTTATGATGACTAGGGAATAAGGATCTCAGAAGGATCTCAGAATAATTCCATAAGCAAATTGTTCAGCTTAGGAAGAATTACGGTATTTCAGAGTGCGTCCGAATGTGGGCTTGAGGGTGTACTGATGAGCATTCATGGTGAGGTGAGTTTTACGCTTGATGTTTTGATGGGTGGAATGTCACTGGGAATTTCTGTGCAGTACCAGTGATGAAAATAGCGATAAGACAAGGTGAAGCAGGAGACATTGCGTGAATATTCGAGGGTGTGAATTGACTGTCTAATATTGGCATCACCTATAAGTCTTATAGCACAGTTTTGAATCTTATTTGGTAATTGCAAACAAGTCTTTGGGGGCACTTGAGCAGATGTGAGCACTGTACTCTAGGCTTATGAATGCCTTGTGCATATATTGAGGTCAGATTAGAGGGGGTGAATTATTTCGTACATCACTAAAGAAAACCCTAACATTTCGCAGAATTTTTGCGAAAATTTGAGCAATGGCTTAAAAATTTGGTAAGCTGACAGTTTATTAGCGTTTACATGACCTTGGAGGGTAGGGACGTAAGTGCAATGGGTCGTGGAGGAGAGAGATGGTTCGACTTTTCAGGGCCGGGCTGGATAAGTGCTATTTTCCATCTACTCCGAAAGAGCCCTAAAGAGTAGGATTGATAAAAAAGCTTACTCAGTGAAAGAAAGCGTCTTGCCAAGGGGAGATATACTATCTCGACCAGCGGACTTGTGAATATAAAGATCTTTAAGTGCTCTTACTACTACACGAGTACGAAAGTCCCGTTGAAGACTTGACCCGCTGAAGTGTAGTCGGAGATGAATCACAATTTGGAAATGTTGAGCTGAAATCAAATATAAATATCACATGCTTAAGAAAGGCATTGCATTCAATAATTGCGCTCAAAAATAAAAGAGTTAATTCGCTAGGGTTATATAGGGTAGCTTTTGTTCTTCGAGACAGGGCTTTGCTAGTCGATTGTCTTCCTAGCCCAAAGAAGCTAGGAACCGGTGCCTAGGTAGACAAAGTCCTTAAATACCTCAAAGTTATATCTGTCTTAGGTGACGTTCTATTCGAGACATCGGTGTTTTGTGTCCTTTTTGCTTTACAGCAAATACTCGTACACTCGTTGAACGCTAAATTCATTTTCGCCGCTTCCGTCTCAATACTCGCGAAGGCTCTACTGACATCATGGTGCTTTCTTCTGGATGTCCAAAACTGGACATTGCTCTATGTATATAGCTCGACTCTATAGATACTGTCTAACGCGGAATTCGGTAAATCTGTGGTGTGTATCTATCTGAAGCTCATGGATTTTCTCCAAGATCTGTCGTAGTGTGCATATTTGATCTATAGTAGACTGAATTCACACTGCTATGAACATATCAGGTTGTTGACGAAGGGCATCAGGCGATCACACAACATGGAAGCTTAGATATTATATGCGATGTTAAGAAGACTGGGAATTGTTGGTCTACATTATCCAAGTTGAAAGGTTTGTTTTGCCTGACAGCGATATCTGGTTCGTCATCGGCTCTGTACAGTCTACAGAAATTCTCTTTCCTAATCCTCAGAATCGATAAACTACGATGTTCCCTTGTTCGTCTGTTCAGGCTTCCGTTCGGGGTTTGTATCCGTGGCATGTTTTTTTACATTTTGGTAAAACTTCCGAATCTCATTGGTGGAGTAGCATTTCTCAAATTCTTTGACGTCGCGCTTCTCATGCTCTTTGTTTTATCTCCTAAGAAGCCGGTGTTCGTCTCTCCTCTTCTGCTCATAGAGCTCGTTAGCAGCTCTAGGCTTTCTTTGCAGCGCCACATTGCATGCGTTTCGTTTAGCGGCATGTGCTTGCCGGCATTCGTCATCAAATCAGGGGTTTCGTTGTGGTGGTCAAGTGAAACCCAACACATCAGAAGCGGCATCTCCGATGGCTTTTAACAGTGTTGCCACTGATCTACGATGCTTTGTTCTGGCGGAAGTAGACCTCATATGAGATTAAATGAGACTCGATCGGAAAGGATTTGTCGATCTATTGTGATTTTGGCCGTCTGACGTCGAAATTCCTCGCAGTATTAGCTTGTCTTGTTGCTGCTCGTTATATCTGCCACCGTACCTTGGCGATGTTGGCTCCTCGGGACGTTCGGACATCCATGATAATGAAGAAGTGTCTTGCGTTGATCGCGACGTCGCCAATCTGGTTGACGGCCACAGATTGACCCTGGTTTTGCTGTCGATAACAATCGCCGTTGTAGATGTCGCATTTTTTCATACTCTTTTTGTCAGGCCCATTCCATCGCGTTTCTTGGATGGCGGTTATGTCAGCCTTACAGCAATCTAGGGCCTCCGTTAGTTGTTCGGCTGCACGTGGCCTGTTAAGGCACTTAATATTCGAAGTGCATATCCGGTGTTCATTGCCCTTTTTTCGTTTGCATGAGTTGATAGTAGATCCGTTTGTATCCGAGGCTTGTTGTTGCTTTGTAACTTTTATCTTTGCCATGGCCGGCTAGTAACACCGTCGGCACAACCCCCAACGTGGAGGGCCAATTCCATATTTGATACCCCTAGAACGAGGGGTCGGTTAAAGTCCATAAAGAACTCACCCGCACCATATTTTTTCCAAGACCCTGACTCAGTCTTGGAAGTCCTTACCGGCTTGAGTTTTAAATATGTCGGAGTATCCCGGATAAGGTCTCATAACTTCACAGAAAACAGTTGGAACACTGGATATCTCCAGGTTGGCATCTCTTAGTGCTATTTCTACAGCACCCAACCGTCAAGCAACGGCAGCAAAGTGTAACTGAGCTTTGCAAAACAAAAAAAGACTAGTACGTCAGAAGTAAAAATTCAAAGGGATTTTTTCCGCAAACTACTGAAAAGGACGAAAAGGACATGCAAAGTTTGAAAATCGTGGAGAAAATGCTCTAATATCTTCAAAATTATAACACGTATATACATAAATGATACCACGAATGAAACATACAATTAAGGACCTTCAACTGAAATAAAAAGCTGTGTAATCCATTTACAAGTTGTGAAGATACTCGTGTAATAAATTTTTTGAAAATCTGTTCATATCTTTTAGGAAAAATGTAACTATTTTTTAAAAACAATCATATCGAAGTACCTTTTCTTTAGTGTATCACGAAACTACATTTTCAGACCCTTTTATCGATATGAAACATACTATATTTTTGACAAAATATTAGTTAATACAAACAGTTTATTTCCTCAGAAGTTACATTCATCCATATGGGCTGGGAATTGTATTTGTACGAGTATAAACAAAATTTTTTTAATCACGGCTAAATTTGCCAATTTCTCCCTATTCCGTTCAAAAAGAAAAGATGTTAGTTAGGCTAGGCCACTTAGAGATATTTGGGTCCAGTCATTTTTATCATAAAAGTATCTTGCACATAAGATCCTACTTGAGAGTTGTAGACACACCCTTAGCGGAGCGACGAAGTCGCGGAAGCGGTTAAACCCTGCGGAGAGGAAGCTGAAATCCCTTTTTCCTGGGAAGCGGGCCACCCACCCCTTCTATTTCACGCGGAAATTTGTTGCCGTAGGCTGTGCAACTTAATTGTCTTAATTGTCAAACAATCCTTACATGTTTCTGGAGAAATAAACTGTTCACATTAAGTACTATTTTGCATGTTTAGTATCGTTAGAAATTTTTTTAAATGTAGTTTAATAACACAGTAAAAAATTGTTTTAAAAAAATTCTTCTTAAAAAAATAATTATGCATCGGAATTACTTCCATAATGTAACGGTATGATGTATTAAGAAGGCTACACACTATCATTTTTCAAATGATATTGGTAGACTGTCATTTCTCATCATTACATTCTAGGTTACACACTACTGTTCCAGGAGTTACATTCTTGCGAATATTTTCTCATTGTTAAACTTATCTTCTTTGGGTGCGGACGTAAAATTATTAAAATAACAACAAAAATATTCTTTGAGAAAGAAGTTTTGTTCTGCGTATATGTACCAGAGTTGTGAAAGAATGCATTCTTTTCATAATTTCATTCAATTGAATTCAAGGCTGGAATTTTGGATTTCATGACTTCCCTGAAAGGCTTCGACTTCAAAAATGCAATAATAATTCATTTTTGAAGTCTTCAATGAAAGCAATAAATTTGACTAATGAAAAGACTGGAAATCAATTGAATAGAAGTTTATTTCATTGCCTTAATTCTTTGAAGTCTTTTTGAAGTCTTTTAAAGTCTTTTTGAAGTAATTTAACTACATTGAAGTATTTTGACTTCAGGGAAGTCTATTAACTTCATTGAAGTCCTTAGACTGAATTGAAATCTTTTGAGTGCAATAAAATCTGTGCGCTTTGGGACTTTA